>JAAEAF010000050.1:0-426730 GCA_011037195.1 Triatoma infestans
GTGATGCCTTTATCTGCCGAAACTTATGAAAGTTGAAAGTTAATTCACCCACTTCCTAAAATCATTTTTTCTGTAAACAGTTTTTTTAAAACCTTTATTTAAAGGTGAAAAAAATATATATACACAATTATGGAGCTCTTTTTCAAACACGCCGCCTGACGTATTTTTGACAGAAACTTTGATGTTAGAAAATCTTGATAGTACTTAAACGGAAATCAATATTTGAACTATGGATTTTCTTGCCAAAACAATGTTTAGAAACTCACGTGTGGACAGAAGTGAACACAATAATTGTAAAAGTGCCACTCTTGCCGATTGCTAATGTTGTAAATAACAATTCTTAGCAATAAGTAATAAATAAACCACAACTAGATGAGAAAAGTGTAATAATTTTAGATCGGTAATTTTTAATCAGAGAATCACATCAGGTGTAAAATCACTACGTCTGTGTTCGTCATGAATTTTACTATTTACAAAACCAAATAGCATAGACAGTAAAGGTAGTTTAATTAAAGGTACTAAGGGGAATTAAATTGTCAGCTTTGACGGGGGGGAACGGGGGTAAATAAAGCCTGGAGGGAGTTTAAATGCTGCGGAAGTTCTAGGTGGCATTTTGTTATAGAAGAGAAGATTTAGGTTCAGATCATGCTGTTAGCACTGGAGAGAGAAACAGCTGCTTCATTTCCTTCTTACTGATTAATTGTCACCATGCGAACCAGGACTGTATTTCCTGCTGTAAACAAACACTGAACACTCCTGACTAAAACAAGTCCGGATTGTGATGAACGCCCACACAAATTTCTCTTATTCCGTTTGTCACAGTTCAAGGAACAACGACTTTTTATTTTCCATTTTCACTATCGGAATTTCGTTTACATTCGTCATTTTGCTTAGTGCCATATTGATTTTAGAATCAAAACAGTTAATACAAATGATATTTAGTGGAAACTAAATATAACTCCAAGCTTCCTCGATATCCTAGCATAAATGTTCCCAACAAATTCGTTGAATTTGAAAATGGAAAATATGTTTAAGTGCTATATCTAATTATAAAAGCCAATAAATCATTACTAAAAAAAAATCTGAATGACTCACAGGATTTTCCCTTTTTGGGGGATTCTCACATTTCTGTCACATTAAAGAAAATTTGCCATTTTATAAATATTTTATATACTAACAGGAAGTACATTAAATCAAAACACCAAATCCGTATATGTTCAAATAACTCATTTGATGATTTAAATCATATATTTTTCGTTTGTCCATTTTATTTATAACCGAGAAGTAACTAAGTGTAAACTAGCAAGGTACCTGTATTGCATTAAATGCAAAACACACCAACCATGTTGTTAATCTTTATTAATGTCTAGCTAAAGTTCTAAGTATTAGATTAGCTTTGGTCCAGTGATAAGTGGTATTTATATAAATATTTGTCTGATTTAAATAATTTTCCATTTTTTTTTTACCTATTACTTCTGATGTTCCAACCTTCCATAGTTTGATTACTGTAAGTTCTCAGCTATGATTCTAATTTATCCTTGTTACTATGATCAGTATTAGTATTATCTAATTTGATTACTAAGCTATTTTCTCGTATGTGTATTTTTCTTTATGTATTTATTTTTTGTAACTTCAAACCAAACCCTCTGCATTTTACTTATGTAACAATCAGAAATAAATAAATAAATATATACTAACAGGAGCAAGAGAAAGTCGTGTGAATGCTTCACACCAGATCTCTGTGAAGTTTAATTATTGCATAATATATAATAAATTAATTGTGGATAACAAGTTGATGAGCTTACTCCTGATAACTAAAATCTCCATCACTCTCGGCTGCCAATCATGGGGAATGTAGATTTATTTTGAAACAGATACATAAACACACAAATAGATAAACTGTGCGGTGTAGATAATGTTATTTGCCTGGGTAGTTAGTATTTTAAGGAATTAAGCTTTGTTTGCTAAACCAATCAAAAACACATTCATCACCCTTGGCCGCTTCATCTTCTACTAGACAATGCTCAATTTATGCGGTTTTTAGTAAGATTTTTAACCCGATTGCCAATATGTTGTTCTCTAATACAAGAGAACAGCTATCTTCATAATTAGATAATTAATTACTAGCTCTTTGACATATTTTATTATTGTTTTAACAACGCACAAGTAGAAAATTAATTATTGAGTACATTAATTATTATTATTCGTCTATTGGAAGGGATCAAATTCCTAGGCCATCCAAAGTACCTCTGGGTCATAAGGCCTTTAAATAAATAAATTAAATAAATAAAGCCATAAGGCCTTTAAATAAAATAATTATAATCAGGTATAGAACAAAAATCTAGTCCACTTAAGATGTGGATTCCTAGCAGTATGAACAAGTTCGAAAATAATCTCCAGGAGAAAAAGCCTAGGCTCTTCAACAGACATCCTGTTCTATGAAAGATACTGAACCCAACAGTCTGTTACAAGTTGGATTCTTCTCTGCAGCTGAATTGTTCCTCTGACTCACAAACTTTACAAAACTGGTGTTTACAAAACATGACCTAAAGAGGCCTCCTTAAAGCACAGTGTCCAGTAACGGATCCAACTACGCATTAGTTCATCCCTAGAAGTTTGACAGGCATGTGCCCAAAGATACGCCAACAACAGTCTCAGGACCAATGAAGAGGAGAGAAGGTTTGGGAAATCCCCGGGATTTCCAAATGACCTTGGTTTCACTTTTTTGAGGTATTTTTTCGCACACACAGACCGCCACTCTGTTACCTCTTCCTATGAGCAGCTGCCAAACTGGAGAGAAATCACTTCGGATAGGACAGTGGAAACGGGGAGATTCTAGATTAAGGAGGGGCGAGAAGGGGAAAGACGTAAATTAAAAGGAAAAAATTAAAACGAAAAGGGAAAAGAAAACAATAAAAACAAAGGAAAAGAAGGGTAGAAAAAGGGAGGGGGAAGAAAAAAGGAAAGAAGGAACGAGAGAAAGAAAAAAAAGGAAGTCCAAAAAACACGTAAAAAAATTAGACAAGTTCATTGAGGCAAGAAAAATGCAAAAAATAGAAACAAGTCGAAGAAGGGAAGAAAAACGTCGGGATCGATCGTGTGGTAGGTACACTGCTTGCTTTGATCGTTTTAGTAGGGAAGGATGGCTTCTCCAACAGCACAAGTCGAGCACCTTTTCACTGATAGTTTTTACTGCTCACGTATTTATTATATTCTTAGCGGCTAGATCTATCCCCTTCGTGGTGTCGTGATACCTTCCGGCAGCCGGGAAATTTTAATTAATACAAAAAGTTTATAACTAAGGAGTCCCCTATTGCGATGTTGCTCTCAGTGCAACCTACACACTGCTATTTCTCATAACCTTTTCCTTGTTCTCCCATCTTCCCACTTCTGTTCTCCGGCTCCTTCTTTTTCTTCTTTCTTATTTCCATCGCCTGCCTGCCATGAATTATTCTTTTTAACTCTAATATCCGACTTTAAAGCCTTAAATAAATTCCTACTCCCTAAACTTATCTCTAAACCTATATAACTTATACTTTAAGAACGATCCCGGGTGGCCAGTGGCTTCTAATTGTTACTCCGTAACATCTCTCCTCTCCATTGGTTCGGAGCATGTTGTTGGCATATCGTTGGGCACATGCCTGTCAAACTTCTAAAAAAAAAAAACTACATGGCGCAACAGCCCATGAAGAGCCAAGGTTACCAGACGGCGATTTGAATAGGGGGGCGTGTGTGGTAAGCACGCCGGAGGTCTCACGCCGTTTAGTTCCGGCATTCGCTACCTAGGGCGCTACTAACTGTAGCTTCCCACTTTTTATCACGGGCTAACTGTAGCAAAACCGACTTTGCCCTCACGGGAATCGAACCCTGAATTCTAGGAAAGGCGAGTGCGCTAGCCACTATAGCAACGCGTGAGAACGTCACACTTCTAGGCATGAACTAATGCTTGGTTGGCTCCCTTATTGAACCCTATGATTCGCTAGAATATTTCTTTCATACTCTTGAGACCTCGTAACATATATTTCCGGTGAATACTCAGTCATGAAATTTGGACAAGAGCGCAGGACTTGCTCACATCAACAGTAGTAAACGGATTTTTTTTTTCGTTAAAACATCATTGTATTGTAAGGGTAGTGAACCCCCACCACTCATCCACTCTAGCGGAGAGAAACTGTCTCTCTCTCATATATATATATCCACTGGCCGAACCTCTCCTCTCTGTGCGAGAGGAGCTGTTTCTCTCCGCTAGAGTGGATGAGTGGTGGGGGTTCACTACCCCTACAGTATCAACAGATTTTTGTTTCATTTCCATTCAATTCTCGGTTATAACTGCACTTTTGGAGTAACGCTTAATTTAACCATTATAACATCAGTTTGAATTGTCTCCTAATTGGTGGATTGAAGTTGTAGTTTTGCAAGTTTCTCGAAAATAACTCCAACGCTTTTCTTTAAACGTTGCCTACACACGCTACACACTTTTATTTGAAACTTTCTGCCAAGAAAATTGATTATTTCCTTTATTTACAGGGCCTTCGACTATAGGTAGTTCAATTACGGTGTTACCATCAGCATTTGAGTGAACAATAACATCATCTTATAGATTTTCGTTTTCGTCTAAATTTACTAATATAGATTCTAAGTCTAGGTCAATTTGGTCAAGTATATTATCTATTTGGTCAGTTGCGTTAATAGGTACATCAGTCAATTGGAAGGGTTGTTCTAATCCCCATGACTCTAAATCTAATTCTACTAGTTCGGGTTTTTCTGTATAAACATCTTTCAGAAATTCGTCAATATTTTTGTCGCTTAGTCCGGCGTTAGCTCCACCTGTGATAATACCACATTTACCTGTGATAATATTTCGAAATACCTGTGCATATCGAAATATTCATCATCAGGTATTACAGCTTTATGGAGTGCTATAAGCTATCATGTTCGCATTGGTAATGATACACTAACCCTATTGCTGGAAAATCTCAGTGCATACGATGCCTTTAAAAAGTTCGCAAAAGAGGCTCTAAGACGTGGGGAGATTTTCGAGGGTAGGCGGAGCGTATGTGGGGATATTGGTAATTTATTGGATGACTGTGGATTGAATGACTTAGATTATCGGGTTATCGAGTTTTTAGCGGGCCTCTCAGGAATATCGAGTCATGAGAGGTCAATTAGGATGAGAATTTTGTCTGTATGCGTGAAGTATGAATGTATTTATTGTGTGAATGAGTATGAATGCAATGCAGTTTGTTAGCTTGTTTTGCTATGGTAGCATAAATTCTTTATAATTTAGGAAAGGTACCTTGTTGTGCCCTTCCCTCTTATATTCTTGCCTGGGAATCATTCTTGTTTCGGGATCATTGGGGATGAAGTATAATCATTGGGCTGTTATGAGCGAGAGCGTGTAAAAAAAAAAAAAAAAAAATTACAGTAATATTAGAACCATGTACCAATGCCTCATATAATCCAATAGGATGTACATTTTTATTAAAATTGATTATAAAATCATTCATCGGGTATTCCCACCTGATACGATATATTCTTGAATTAAACGCCGTATCATGTGGAAATGGATCCTGATTACATGTTACGAGCACTGGTGTCTTTGTAACTAAATTATATGATTCGTATTTTATGTTTGCTGTTGTATCATTACCAGTTAACAACAGTTTAAACATTTCCAAACTAGCGGGTTCTACATTTGGTTCGTCAAATATTAAGAGATTCCTTCATGGGCAATCCTGTAATGGAAACTGTGCGTAACGATTAGTGTTCGCTATAAAACCACAATTTAACATCAGTTTGGATAAACATACGGAAACGTATGTTTTGCCGCAAGAAGGTGGACCTCTTATTAAAAGACAGTTTTTTCCCCGCTAGTTGTATTTAATAACTGTAATAAAAATGAACAAAAAATTTTAAGTTTAACCATCATCATAATTAATATTAACAACATCATTTTATTAATATTAACAACAATCATTATTATATTGTAACTTTAAAAAATTAATAATACAATTTATAGAATCTTCCACGGAAGGGATATTATAGTTATCTCCTGGGAAGTCAGTATAATATATAAACTTACTTTTTTTAATTAAATTAATAAAACTTTCTAAATTCAATTTGCTAAATTTAGTTTTTACAATTTTTAGAGCTTTTTGTAAAATATTATCTCTGTCTGTATAATATCTAAATTTACTATTTAGCCATATGTTTGATTTGGGTGAGATTATGTTCAGGAACGACATAATTTATTTCGAGGAAGTTCACCATTTCTTCAAGTTTTTTGAACTGCGGACATTCATTCCGTTGTCGATGATTTTGGCGGCTTCCTCCATAAATTCAGGAGCTGTCAGTTTCGTTGAATTGATTTCCACACGGGATAAAGCATCAGCTACAACGTTAACTGATCCTTTTTTGTAGATTATTTGATGTAAAATTCCTCTAGCTTCAAACGCCAACGTAATAACTTTGAATTCGGAACTTTCAGGGAGAAAAGCCACTGAAGTGGTCTGTGATGGCAATATATTTTGAATGTACGTCCAAACAAATAAGGTCTAAAATGTTTGGTGGCCCAAACAATGGCTAGGAGTTCTTTTTCAATTACGGATAGTTTTGTTTCAGTATCATTGATGGTTTGACTTGCATATGCTATTGGAAGGTCAGTTCCATTTGTTTTTTGGCTTAGAACAGCTCCAAGAGTATAGTTGCTCGCATCTGTGGTTAAAATGAACTCTTTGGAGAAATCAGAAAATCGTAAAATCGCTACGTTAGTCAGTAGTTTCTTCAGGTTTTGAAACATTCTATATAATCTGGATCGTTTATATTAATAGTACTTCCCTTTTTTAAACGTTTTGTGAAAGGTTTTGTTAATTTTGAGAAATTCGAAATAAATTTTCTATAATAACCTAGGCATCCTTTTATTTGTCTAGTTATTTTTGGAATAGAGTAGTTTTGGATCGCTACGATTTTGTCTGGATTCGGTTTCACACCACATGGAGTTATAACATGGCCTAAATAGGCTATTTCTCTTTTTAGGAATTTTGTCTTGTACATCTGTATTTTGAAATTTGCTTGTCTTAGTCTGTCAAAGACGGCTTTCAGATTTTCTATGTGTTGCTGGAGGCTAGTGCTAAATACGATAATGTCGTCCAAATAGACCATGCAGTTGTTTAATCCTCTTAATATGGAATCTATCCACGTTGAAAAGTCGGTAGTGCGTTTTAAGAACGGCATTCTGACGAACTCATAATGACCTTTTTCGGTATTAATAGCTGTTTTTGCAATACATTCCAGGTTTAATTCTATTTGATGAAATCCGCTTGCTAAGTCGATTGCAGAAAAGTATTGGCATCTGCCCAATTTGTCCAGTAAGTCTGTAATATTTGGTAATGGATATTTATCGTCAAATGTCTTTTCGTTCAGTTTTCTGTAATCTATTAGTCTAAATTTCTGTTTTCCAGAAGCGTCTTTCTTTTTGAGTACTACCCAAATAGGTGAATTCCATGAGGAGTTGGATGGCTGAATAATGTTTTGATCTAGCATGTCTTGCAAATACTTGCGTGCATCTGTTAGATCTTGTATAAATAGGTATTTCGTCTTTTGTTCTTATATTGTGCTTAACGTGGTTGGTGAATGTCAGAGGTTTGTTTTCGTTATGGAAAATGTCGGTGTAATTTTTTAGTAAATTTTCTACAGCAGTTTTTCCTCATAATTCATATTGTCAGTTCTAATTTTAGTAAGTCTTATTGGTTGTTCTGTAATTTATGGTTTCTGTTTGCTATAATGTCGACTGAATTTATTTCTTCTGCACAAACGGGTTCTATTATTGTTAGATTCATAGGTTTATTGTTGTGATTAGTTACAACACAACACTGCTTCGTAATTGTTTCTTTCACGAAACATTCTCTAATTTCTAAATTTCTAATTTCAGAATGTGGAATTATGGTTTCGCCAGATTCCACGTTTTTTATTGGCATTTTTATTATCTGTCCTGTTTCACCTGTTATAGAGTAGGTGTATGATTTGTTGTGTTCTGGTGTTTTTTGGTAATGTATTTTATAACACCTCAGTGTGCAGAAGCTAAGCTGTAGTTGTTATGTGTTTTAGAGTATGGCTAAGATGGGTTCCTAGTTTAAGAAAAAACACTTAAAAGGTTTGCTTAAACAAGGTATATTGATTATAAAATGATGATTAGTCTTGATAAAGACTGTTGGTGTTCCTCTTGAGGAAGAGAGCAATCTTAGTTCTTCCCAAGATTGTAAACGTCCTCTTGAGGGTGAGTGTGAGTTCAGCATATACTTAGTTCTTCCCAATAGGATTGTTAGCGCACCAGCGCCGGCTGTCAAACTCTCTCTTGAGGCTGTCTTGTGCGACTCCTTATATATGTTTCTAGAGAGCTGGGGGGGCATATTCGGTACTCATCGGCAGAGTTCGGTCCTGCTTGGCTGGTGTATAGGTTTGTAGTTATGGGTAGTTATGGTATGTTGTGGTAGTTAAGGTATGTTGTGGGTAGTTAGGTGGTGTATTGGGTACTTATCGGTAGCGCTCGGCTCTGCTCGGCTGGTGTGTAGGTTTGCAGATAGCTGGAGGGCGTATTCGGTACTTATCGGCAGCGGTCGGCTCTGCTCGGCTAGTGTGTTGGGTTGGTACAATTTCAATTTCAATATGCGGTGTAACTAACCAATTATTCTTTGAGTCAATATGTGCGTCCAAGAATTTCAAAGTAACTAGTCAAGTAGCATGTCGAAACGGTTGTGGAATTTATATATTCTAAATTCTAGTTTTAATTCCTTTTTTTTTAATAAATCAGAACAAGGCACAAGGATGCTGAATTTTCCAATAGAAGTTCCATGTGGAGTGGAGAATCTGAATGGATCGGCAATTATGTGTTCTTTAAAGTGTCTGTCGGCTACGTCTGGATTAACGAATGAAGTAGTAGTTCCTGTGTTTAGTATTTAATTTTCAAAGTTTTGCCAAAGTAAATGTATGGTAAGCAACTGTCTTGAGAATGAGTCATTAAGTAATATTTTGGGATTGGTCGGGTTCGTCTAAGAAATGATATTCATTAGTTTGTTTTGTTTGTTCATCATTCGTAAAGTATAATTCTTCGGTTTACCAATTTGTTGTTGGTTGGTAGCGTTTTGTGTAAATTAATTTGGGTCTAGAGGTTTGTCCTACGGTCAATTAGATTTTACAAGAAAATTGAACTGGGCAGGCCATTTAATTAGAACTAATGTTGGGAGACGGTCAAGAAAAATTTTTAGAATGGTATCCAAGTAACTTCAAGAGAAAGAAAGGAAGACCCAAAATAGGTTGGGAAGAAGAATTTAAAAAATCCTGTGGTACGGCATGGCACAGAGTGGCTGTAAATAGACGCGAATGGGATAGAATGAAAAGTGTGTATAAAGAGGTATGACTTTACAAAGATTAAGAAACTTAAGTGTGTAAATTAAGAATGTAAGATTTAAATACTCGTACATATAAAAGGTTATTATTTCTGTTTTTATAAATAGATGCATAAAGTTGGTTTACTATAGCAACGTTGTTCTCATTATAATTTTTGTTTATAATCATTTTGAAAATGTAATAGTAAAATATTTATAAATTTTGAAAGATAATATTTTTAGTCTGAACTCGAACCGAAAGGTCGCCACGACAAATGTCGATTTGTTACTATTAGCAAGTAAAAGTTAAATAATATATATATATATATATATGATATCATATGATAACAATGTATATGGTATGAGTAACAATAAATGGTTATTCAATTAGATCACCTTTTAAAACAAATTTTATTTACTAGACATACAGACTTACACAATATACATTTGAATAAGAGAGATGTTACAAGTACGAGTGACAAACAGGAATTAATTTTAATTTCATCTCTCACAGAGATGCTTAGTAAAACTGCTGATAACTATTTCTAGGTACAACAAGTGCTGGTGGCCGTTGTTCATTAGATAATTACAAGAGTAAACAAATATAACAATGTAACTTTTATATATATATATATATATATAATATACATAAATATACTAAAATAAGGTCACTTTTAAGGTATACTAAACGTTTCATAAAAATTTCAAGTTTAAAGAAAAGATGAGGTTATCTTTCAAATAGTGTCTTAAAAATTTAAGGAAATCACGGAAAAAGTCTCTGATGTTAAAAATTTAAATTTAATATTGGGAGGACGAATCAGCTGGTAGCCAAAATATGCATATTGCTAAAATTTGGTCTGTTTTCTTATTGAAAATTTGGAAGTTTTAGAAACTGAAAAGTAGTTATTATCATTATAAACTGTAAGTACTTTTAATAATTATTAATTGAGTCTTAGTGAGAAACATCCGCATTTTTTATTTTTATAAAGTGACAATTAGTGAAATTAAATAACCTAAAAGTTTAAATAATATTTTGACATTTAATTAGTTAATGAAAAGGATTTGGTGTGTGCACATCTATTTATTACTATTACTCAAAATCAAATCAGATTATTTTACTTTATTTTAAGCAAATTAGTTCGTTATATCATTTGACTATTAAGTGAGGACTAGTTGTTCACTGCCTTTTATGGGCAACACTTCTATTTACACTCATTCGTCAGACAGTTCGGACGAAGCAGCTTCTGGTGTAATTAACCAAAGCACTAAGCGACCAGTCTCAGCTGATGTTTCAACGCCGAAACGGAAACAAAAGATGACCAAGTCTAAAAAGGATGGTACAGTAAGGGTCTCAACCCGCATGCAAACCACCTTACAACGCCAGACTACAAATAACGCTGCGGTATAATCGCAACAGCTCCAAACACTATTCAAGGAATTTCTCAGGCTTCTCCGCAAGATTTCGGCACACCAGAAATATTAGCAAGCTGCTCTCAACAAACTACTATATATAATAACAATCAGGAACCAATGTATACTGCTCCTCCAGGGGTTATTACTCCAAATACTTTTGCTCCTATAGCTCCAAATGAAGAAGAAGAGATGCATGTTTTACCTCCTTAACCCACACCTAAACCTCCGCCAATTTATGTAAATAATGTATTCAATTACCTACAACTATGCAGAGATCTCTGTGAGAAAAATGGCTCTGAAAATTTAACTTGCAAGTCGACGTGATAATAAACTGTGAATGCTGAATCATATAGACTGACAATACATTACCTCCAGGGTAGCAACGCTGACTACCATAGTTACCAGTTCAAACAGGACGAGGCTTACGGAGTGGTCATCAGATTTTTACATGACTTAACTCCACCTGACATGATAAAGGATGAACTTTCCGAATTAGGATTTCAGGCCAGAAATGTAACAAATGTGCTATTCAGCTCCACTTCCTTATTTTTCGTCGATTTAGAACCCCAGAGTAATAGTCCAGAGATTTTCAGCGTTCAACCTATGCTGAACACAAGGATCAAGGACGAAGAACCCCACAAAAGGAGCACTATTGTGCAATGTAAAAGATGCAGCGGTACGGGCATGCCAAGGCCTACTGCCAACATAGTCCAAACTGCGTAAAATGCGCAGGCCCTCATCTTATTGAACACTGTGTAAAACAACGTCTATTCGTTGATAATGAAGTAGTGCGTCTAGTTCAAGTGTATGGGATTCTAAACCATTGGCATTCCAAAGGAAGATGGTTAGGGAATTTTGAGTTGGGGAACTTATTTAGTTAGAAGGGGGAGAAGGCTGGATATAACAATTGACAGGAGGTTGATGAGCGGAGTGATTGTATTTTTGAGATCAGTTATGAAGGAGTTGATGATGGAGGTTATGTCCGCATTAGGAGAAGCAGATGGAGCTGATTGAAACGCCGGTCTATCTCTGGCCGCTTGGGCGTAAGAAACATGTTGAGATGGTGTTGAGATGACGGTGGATGTGCAGGTTGATGACGGCCTAAGGCTGGAAATGCGTCCGGTCCTGATCGATAGTACTGATTGATAGTCATGTCTCACATCGGAAGGATGTTCGTATACTGGTGGCGGTCTTCTTTACCGTTGGAGTTCTTTATGCACTTCACTAGTCGATCACACTTTAACATTACTGGCTATAGGCCTTACAGGACGGATCACCTAGATGATGCGGCTCACGGAGGTACGGCTATATTAATAAGAAATTCCATATCCCATCACCTCATTCCTTCTCAATCCACAAACTCTCTTCAGTCTACTATTATCTCTTTAACTTCAAATCCCTTCCAGCATACAATTGCAGCAGTGTACATTCGTCCAATCATATTTTACCTCACACAACTTCCTATCCTTTTTTCAGTCCTTGGGTCATCGTTTTATAGCAGGTGGTGACTACAACGCGAAGCACCCTCAATGGGGCTGTAGATCATTTAATCCACGTGGCTGGGCACTAAATAGTGTTATATCCCAGGCCAAACTTTCCATCCTTTCCCCTTCTGAACCCACTTATTGGCCATCCTCTCCTCAAAAAAGACCAGACATCCTCGACTACTTCATTTGTTCCAATAATGTAACCTCCTTTCATTTAAAAATTTTCAACCTTCATGCACCTTCCTGTGATCACTCACCCATATTACTTTTTTAGATACTATACCTACCCCAACTGCTCCTAAAGATAGATTAATAACGGGACCTATTGACTGGAAATTATTTCAGACTTTACTTGACCAGACACTGGACCTCAACATACCACTAAAGACTCCTGAACACATAGATGAAGCAATCAACTTACTGACAACAAGCGTATCTGGGACGTTACTAAACAAACAAAATCAAACCATAGTAACGCTACTACATATTACTTACCTATCACAATTAGAATGTTAATCACAGAAAAACGGCGTGTTCGAGCCATATGGCAGCGAACTAGATACCCTTCAAACAAAAGACTTACCAGACATTTAAAGCAAAAACTTAAAAAAATTAAAAACGAAGGATATGAAAATTCCACATCATTACTGACAACAGCAGACAACTCTTTATGGACAGCTACTAAACGTATATTATCCTATAAAACTGCCTCCCTTCCCATACTTCGTACAGATGGCACTTGGGCCAAAACTGACGAAGAAAAATCCAGCTTCTTTGCCCAACACCTTTCTGAGATATTTACACCTCATCATGACATCCTAGATCCACAGCACATGGCAAACGTCGAAGATCATTAAGCGTACCCCTTCCTCTTATTTTACCACCTAACCATTTTCTCCCAGTGAAGTAAAACATTTAATTAACCAGCTTCCTCTAAAAAAAGCCCCAGGCTATGACCTGATAACCTCCCAAATCCTCCGAAACTTTCCTAAGAAGTCATACGTTTTCCTAACTTATATTTACAACTCTGTCCTAAGACTACCTACTTTTCCGCCCTTTGGAAATTTTCATCAATAAAATTGGTCCCAAAGCCCAACAAACCAGTTAACCTTCCTTCATCCTATCATCCCATTAGTTTGTTGCCCACAATGGGTAAAATTCTGGAGAAGTTCCTACTTAAACGCCTGTATCCTCTTCTTCAAGAAATAATCCCTAACCATCAATTTGGCTTTCGAACCCTTCACTCGACCATTCAACAATGCCATCGCGTTCTAGAAACCATTGCTTCCTCCCTTGAGCAGAGCAGTATTGCCCAGGTGCCTTTCTTGATGCCAAATAAGCGTTTGACCGAGTTTGGTATTCGGTCTTGCTGTGGAAGCTCAAGGGCGTCCTCCCGAGTACCTATTTCCTAATCTTAAATTCCTATTTGTCTGGGCGACATTTCTGGGTCAACCATGGTCCGGCCATTTCACCTATATATCTTATCCAAGCTGGCGTCCCGCAAGGAAGCATTCTCGGTCCTCTTCTCTACACTATATACACTGCTGACATCCCCACTTCCCCTCACACACTGCTCTCTACATTTGCAGATGACACTGCCATCCTCTCCCCACATAACGACCCCGTAATTGCTTTTAGAAATCTTCAAAGCCATTTGAGCTCACTGGAAACCTGGTACAAAAAATTGCGAATAAAAATTAACGAGACAAAATGCCAATACACTACTTTTACGGATACATTAAGACGGTCTACATTGCCCCCTCTATATTTTAATGGTATTCTCTTCCAATTGCTGACCATGCACGCTACTTAGGATTATACATTGACAAACGACTCACCTGGCCCCATACGCGACTAAAAAAACAAGACCTCAACAAACGATTTAGACTATTATCACCACTACTCGGCAGACGATCTAAACTCTCCCTACAATGTAAAAGACTACTTTACCTGGTATTACTTAAACCTATGTGGATATACGCTATTGAACTATGGTGTTCAACCAAAAATTCCAATTCCCGCCGAATCCAGTCCTTCCAATCCAAAATCCTCAGAAAAATTGTCAATGTATCAAATTTCATCCTACGTGAAGACCTCAATATTCCTTTCATAACCGAAGTTGCTAAAACCAAGTACAAAAGTTCCATGTGTCCCTCTCTGCTCACCCTATTCCTCTAGTACGCCAACTAAGTTCCTCTGCCCTTCCAGATAATCCTCTCTGACGATTGAAACGCCGCTGGCCTCGAGACTCTCTAATGAATAACTAAGTTATTAACTAAGTAAAGCCATATATTTTTTTTTTAAGGAGTCTCATCGCTGGATGAGTTATCCACACAAGTGACTCAGGTGATTTGTATCTTTCCACACATTTGTTGTTGTATTTATATACAGATGTAAATTACAAATGGATGAGAGAAAATATTGGAAAGATGGTTATTAAAATTTTCATAATAGTTTTGGAGTGATATGTGAGAAAGTGAGCGATGATTATTGGACCGGTAGTGTGGGGAGGTGAATAATTAAGGAATCACATGTATGGCAATTACAGCCTGGCAAACAGAGTGCAACGCACTCTAGCAAACCTTGTGGACGTCATTATTACTTGTATAGTCACACACTCATACCAACCAACTTTATCAGTATAGGTTGTTACAGGAATTCAGAATGTATATCATATTAATCTACCAGCTGTTAGCGAAACTGTTAATAACTGTCAACAGCTTAATCTCATACAAATATAAAATAATTATTCAACATAAAGTCACAAAACAGTTGCATGTAAAATTTATTATTATAAATATTAAGTGGAGTCTGGTGTGAGCTTTCATACTGTACACATCGTGTATGTTATAAGTGTAATTCTTCGGCATTTTAACAGAGTTTTCTTAGTTATAATAGTAATAAAAGTGAAGTACAGTTTTTTTCTGTGTACGAAGAAACTAATTTATTGAATATTGGCATAAATTTAATTAATTTTTATAAGTTAAAGTGAGAATTTCTGAGGTTAAGTTAGTTCATTTTTCATTAACTTGGAGCGTCAATATAGTTTATTTATAGTTTTATCGCAAATTGATGCATGAACAGTGGCTTAAAACTTGCATTTAAATATTTATCAACAACTGAACAATAGTCTTGTTTTGAAATGTGATATTTTTTCTTAACAAAAACATCTCCTTTGTTTTTGTTTTTTCTTTCGTTGCTTGCAGGAAGAAGATCATATTAATAATTTTAATCTAATTTGAAGTTTATCTGCCTTTATTTTTGCATTTGCTTAAATTATTAATAAATAAAAAAAAATGGCAGTCTCTCTAGAGGATGTTATGAAAGCAATTAATGCTAATAATGATGACCTTAAAGCAGTGAGAAATAGTTTAAAGGCTATTAAAAATACCCTAGATAAAGTTCTTCCTGAGCGCAGTTGTTTAAAAGCAGGACAAGCTGAACTGGAAAAGAAAGTGCAAGAACAGGAACAAGAGATTATTTTTCTTAAACGGCAACTAAAGAGAAACAATATTATATTTTTTAATGTGCCTGAGATGACTAATACCCTAGAAGATGTCTTCAGTACAGTCACATCGGTTTGTGAAAAAGTTAACATAAATATTACAGAGAATATCTTAATGACTATTATTGAATAGGTAAAGGGGTGGGCCCTAGGCCCATTCTCTTGTCCCTCAATGGTAACAGATTCAAATCAGTCATTATGGCAACCGTGATAAATTTAAGCAACTGAATTGTCCTATCAACCATGACAGATTAAAGGAGGATAGAGAGCGAAGTAAGAAACTTTACGGCTGTCTACTTAATTTAAGAATATAGCTAAAAGTGCATTAATATACGTACAAAGGTCATATTAAAGCTGGCGGTCAGTTTTATACATTGGAAAATGCTGAAAAGATGTTAAGCATTCACTCTAGTTGTGCTGGCAAATTAGAAACTTCGCGTTCGGAGACGGATGAGCAACTTGCTAAGAAGAGGAAGCAGGATAAAGTGAAGGAGAAGTTTTCGATTTCGCTCCGATTCCGTATTATCCTTGCCCGAACATACAGATCTGTGCTAGTGGAATTAAAAAGAAAAGTATTAGCTCCTTTAATATAGTGTTTTGGAATGTTTCTGGCTACAACAGATTATTTAACGTTGGCTTTGATAGGAAAACTTTAGATTTTCTCCAGTAAATTGATGTATTTTGTTTTGTTGAACCTTGGTCATCTAATTTTGATAGAGGTATGCCTTTTTATTTAAATAATTATTTGTTTATTTTTACTGAAGCAATAACAGAAAATGTTTTAGGTAGACCTAGCTCGGGAATTGTTGTATTTTTTAAAAATGATTTAGCTAAGAATATAAAAATATTAAATAAAAGTAATTAATATTTGAGCTTAAGTATCATAATCAAAATTATATAATAACAGTTGTTTATTGGAGCCCTGCATCTGACGTTGATCGTTGTTCTAATTTATTGAAAGAGCAATTAGAATCTTACCTCGAATGTTTTCCCGAAGATACAGTTTTTATAGTATTGGGTGATTTTAAAGGAAGAGTTGGTAATGAGGATGCATCTGATGAAAATGTATTTAGTAACTCTTCCTTAGAGTCCCCTAGAATGTCACTCGATTTAACGTTGAATAAGAGAGAGAAGACACTTTTGGAACTGATGTCTAATATTAACTTTGAAATTTGTAATGGTCGTGCCCGTTCCGAGAGGCCAGCACAGTACACCTATCTCTCTTCATGGGAGGAAGTGATATAGATCTGGTATGGGTCAGTGAATCTGCTTTAAATGTTATTGTTGACTTGGAAATTTGCATTTGTCTGATCTGTTCGACTATAATGCATGCTTTCTAAAAATATTGTCTCCCAGTGCTTGTTCAAATCAATTAAAACAAATTGATAATTCTAACAATTTAAAAAATAATTGTTATATTAAATGGGACCAAAATGAAGAAGCTGTTTTTCAGAATTTCATTACACTTTCAAATATTATATTTCAATAGTCAAGATCCAATGAATTATTTCAAAATTTTACCCAAATGATAGCTGAAGCCCCTAAGTATTGTGATATGCTAGTGATAAATAATAATAAAAATAATGCGAAACTTATAAATAAACCATGGTTTAATGAAACTTGTAAGGTGAATAGAAGAGAATTAAAATCTTTATGCAGAAAGTTAAAAATATCTGGTTACCCTGAAGAATATTTTTTAGATTATTCTGTAGCAAAAAGAAAATACTTTAGTTTAATTAAAAGTGTATTATGATCATTTGATTTTACAACTTTCGAATATTGAAAATTCTAAGGAATTCTGGTTTGCGGTAAAAAAATTATCGCCAAAAATTTTTGTCCAAAATGAAATTGAAAGTGAAACTTGGTTTGATTATTTTAATGCTCTTGATCCTACTTGCACAACTATTAAACAGAATTTCTCAAATCTAGGTGATACTCTTCTTGATTCTCCTATATCGTTGGAGGAACTACAGTTCGTTATATCTAATAGTAAAAATAATAAGTCAGCGGGGCTGGATGGTATACCATATGAAATATTTAAACATCTTACGCCTGAATGGGAACACTATTTGCTAAACTTATATAATGTAATATTATCCACAGAGCAAATACCGTGCCGAAAATTTTCTGTCCATCAACACCGTAAAGAGTAAAGTTGTGGTTTTCCGTTCGTCACCAAAATGTAAAAAACCTGTTACCTTTGAAAGTAGTTGGTACTTTGTTAGAATACACTAATAGTTACACGTATTTAGGCGTCCCCTTCAACTGTACAGGTAATTTTCGTTTGGCCGTTAGTCATTTTTTTAAACAAAGGTATCCATGCAGCGGGAAGGGTGAAACAGATTTTAATTAAAGGAAAAGTAACTTCTTGGCATACTAGGTCGAGTCTATTTAATTCTATTTTAGCTGCGACAGCTCTCTATGCTGCTGAATTATGGTCGCTTGCCAGTTTGGATAGTATTGAAAAAGTGCAAACGACTTTCTATAAGAACTTATTTCATCTATGTCGGTGTACACCAACATATCATTATCATTTTGTTAGGCTAGAACTAGGTATCAAAAGACAACTATACTGAAAAGAGCGTTAAATTCGGAGGTAAATTTGCTTTCCAGTGATTCGAATGATCTTGCAAAACTGTGCTTAATGCTTGGGTGTCATACAATAAAAAATAATAATCGTAAGATGACAAATACATCGTGGTTTGGCCGATTAGATAATATTCTTCTATCTTTTGGCTACCCTGATACGATCGGTGGGACGATAAGTGTGGATTTGTTCACAAAAATTAAAGATGAAATAGTAGAAAGATGGTCTAATCACACTCTGAGTAATGATGTGAACAGATTATTGAATAGTAACTATAATCCATTGTATAGATGTATTTGCTCTTTTGGACAAGGGGAATTCTATATACTTAATAATAATAATAATATTAGAAAACAGCGAACAATTATACAGCTAAGGTTATGTAACAGGACTATCATTAATTTGTATATTGAAGGTACTAGTTACAGAATTGATAGCGAAGAGATATGTTGTGTATGTAACCTCCATAGGTTGAAGACCTTAAAACATCTTCTGCTGGAATGTCCTATTTATTTACTTTATAGAAATAAATTTTTAAGTGAATATAGACAGTGATAATCTATTAAATTTATTAAATATATCAGACAATGAACAATTAAGCAGTATTTACTATTATATCTGTAATGTGTTAAAATTAAGATTATTTTGTGTCGAAGAATAATTCTTATTTTTGTTATTAATCTATTCATTTATTAGTTACTGTTAGTTATCAATCTGCTTTTTGGATTATTATTATTTTTTTTTGTTTTTATATATACAGGGTGACCAGAGTTATATGCTCCACCCACTTTTTTTTTAAACGGCGGGAAATTTCGAAAAAATAGAAAACACGTATTTAATCATTTTTAGTCTAGTTTATTTTCAGTGATTGATCCATTTTTTTATACCCCAATATCCCGAGATACAGCATCCAACTTTTTTTTTCAAATGGAACATTATATTTTTTTTTGCATATTTTTATAGTGCTTGAGCTCCTAAAAAAAAAAAAAATTTAAATCGGTTAGGTTTTTCAAAAGTTATG
The DNA here is from genome assembly GCA_011037195.1 of Triatoma infestans. Classification (NCBI taxonomy): domain Eukaryota; kingdom Metazoa; phylum Arthropoda; class Insecta; order Hemiptera; family Reduviidae; genus Triatoma; species Triatoma infestans. The sequence goes on from JAAEAF010000050.1 coordinate 19,397, forward strand.
ATAATTTAAAATATGAAAAACAAATTTCAGTTTAATGTCAAAATTACCTTATTTTTTTTTTAAAGAAGCTGTTCAAACTGGGCACCATCAACGGATAGGCAAGCCAAAGCTCTGGACTCCCACGCTCTGTTTGCAGCAGCACTTAGGTGGCAAAGTCAACATCTAGGCAGGCTAGAGTTATTCGACGTTCCAGATCTTCGACTGAAGCCACGGGATTAAGGTTACTGTACACTTCATTTTGTAGATATCCCCACAAAAAATGCACAATTTTATGGACTGATGAATCAAAGATTAGCAACAATGGCCTTCTTAATCGTTAGAACTTTAGAATATGGGCAGAAGAAAATCCACAAGTTACCTTCGCCACACGCCATCAGGTTGTTTTTTCTACAAACGTTTGGTGTCGAATTTTAGGAAACCAACTAATAGGCCCAAACTTCTACAGAAAGAACTTAACTGGTGAAAGGTATCTAACTTTTTTAAGAGACATTTTGCTAGTTCTGCTTGAAGATGTTCCTCTAAAACGTCGGCTAGATATGTATTTTCAACAAGATGGTTGCCCGGCACATAATGCGAGAGTTGCTCGACGTTACCTGGACAGAAATTTCCATGAAAAGTGGTTAGGAACTCATGGTCCGATCCAATGGCCACCTCTATCTCCGGACTTAACCTCAATGGACTATTTTTTGTGGGGATATCTAAAAAAGAAAGTGTACAGTAACCTTAATCCCGTGGCTTCAGTCGAAGATCTGTTACGTCGAATAACTCTAGCCTGACTAGATGTTGACTTTGCCACCTAAGTGCTGCTGCAAACAGAGCGTGGGAGTCCAGAGCTTTGGCTTGTCTATCCGTCGATGGTGCCCAGTCTGAACAGCTTCTTTAAAAAAAAAATAAGGTAATTTTGACATTAACTGAAATTTGTTTTTCATATTTTAAATTATCATAACTTTTGAAAAACCTAACCGATTTAAATTTTTTTTTTTTTTAGAGGCTCAAGTACTATAAAAATATGCAAAAAAAAAATAATGTTCCATTTGAAAAAAAAAGTTGGTGCTGTATCTCGGGATATTGGGGTATAAAAAAATGGATCAATCACTGAAAATAAACTAGACTAAAAATGATTAAATACGTGTTTTCTATTTTTTCGAAATTTCCCGCCGTTTAAAAAAAAAGTGGGTGGAGCATATAACTCTGGTCACCCTGTATATATATACATTTTTTTTTTTTTATATTTGATGTACAAATATTGTAATACACCAGTCTCGCTGTAGTATGGATTATATTCTTAAATACAGTATTATATTATTAAATTATTATATTATTATTATTATTATTATTATTATTAAAATTTTCCACCTCCTTCCCATCCTAGGCAAAATATTAGAAAAAATACTCCTCCAACGTCTCCTATCAACCTTAGAGCCTCTACAAGTTATCCCCCATCTCCAGTTTGGGTTTCGGAGTGGTCATTCCACTATCCATTAGGCGCATCACGTTGAGTTGAGTTGAAACAATATTGTGCTGGCGTCTTTTTGGATATTTCCAAAGCATTTGACTGCGTCTGGCACGAAGGTCTCTTACAGAAACTCAAGGATATCCTACCAAGTACCTACTACCTTATCTTAAAATATTACCTGTCCAACCATTCCTATCAAGCCACCCAAAGGTCTTCCACTTCCCTATCTTATCCCATCCGAGCCGATGTGCCCCAACGCAGATCCTGGCACCTATCCTTCATACCATATATACTGCTGATATCCCCGAGCATCCTAATACAACCATCTATACTTATGCCGTCGACACCGCACTCCTTCCCTCTCATAATGATCCCGTAATTGCTCAGCGTTCCCTACAAGCCCATCTCCGATCAATCCAGTCACAGTTAATAAAATCTGGAATAAAAATTAACCCTAACAAATCCCATTACATTGTTTTCATCTTAAACAAAAAAGTTCTTCCTCCAGTTTACCTATTCAACACTCCTATCCCACCGGCAGACACATTCTTATCTTGGTATGTACCTAGACAAGTGACTATCATGAAATCCTTGCACCAGACTAAACGGACTTCCCTCAACAACCGTTTCAGACTTGCTAGGCTCCTTGACAAACGCTCCAAACTCACTGATAGAATAAATGACGGCTCTATACTTCACTACTCGCACCCATCTGGATGTATGGACTAGAAGTCTACGGAACCACAAAACATACCAACCTCAACAGAATTCAACCCCTGTCGTCCAAAATCCTCTGACCCACATCGATGATCCTTACTTCGTTTCCAGTCATACAATCCACACAGATCTTGAGATTCATTTTGTTCACCATTTATCAAAGTCCCGTTACAAGAAATGCCACAGCAGACTCCTCCTTCATCCCAATCCTCTCGCCCAAACCCTCTTCTCAATCATACTTCCACACAATCCTGCAAGGCGACTGAGATGTCGTTGGCCCCGCGACCTACTGGGAAACTAATGGTAGCTACCATCCAAGACCATCACGTCATTGTTTATATCTTCTCCTAGCATATTTATCTATCTAGTTGTCAATTCGATAAAATAATAAAAAAACATTTTCCTAGCTCAACGTAATTAATACAAAGTCACATTATTATTCGCATTATTCATGTTTGAATAAATTCAGGGAAATTTGCTACAAATCTCCGCCAATTTAGAGATAAAATTTAGACAAAATATTCTGCAACTTTCAGAATCTAGTCAAAAATTTTGTAAAAATTCAATGGGGTAAAGAGCAGCCGTTAATAAATTAACATATGGTTAATGTATTTAACTGATTTTAATGGACTTACCATCACATATAAATGTGAATGGTAGGGATTATAAATGTTGGTTTGTAAGGCTTACGTTCTACCCGGATGTGATAACATGGTAGACTAACCGGCCGCGCCACTGTCAACCCTCATCAACACCTATAAAGGCAGTTTAAAAATTAAAAAAAATAAAACAGAACTCTATTCGGTAAAAACGCACTTCTTATTGCAAATGTCTTTCTGCTGAATAGATTTACCACAGCAAACTTTTTAGTTGAGATGAGGTCACGCGTTGAGCAACTTGTCCTCTCTGACAAATCAACCTGTACGGAACGGACGAATGGACTGCAACTTTACACCTCGCTCTCACCAAGTCAAAATCGTGTTTAGGCTCGCCGAATTTGGAGCTTAAGTCAATCTGAAACTAGAATTCAAGAGACATAGAACAAGCATTCAAAATGTCTACAACTAGTATTACACACTACTCTGAAACAATTTATTAACGAGGCAACCAACTTCCAAGAATAATCTGCAAGGTTCTACTTAACTCTCTATCAAGAAGTCTCTTTTACAAGAGTAAAATGACATTTTTACTCACTCGAGTTCAGGTTTGTCCAAACGAGCAAGTATAGCAACTGTTCGAGGGTTGTAAAAGCACTTTACGTTAGTTAGAATGTGGTTAGTTACGATGTTTTAACGTCAGTTAAAACTATTTAAAAAAGAATATAAAAAGAAGTAAATAATGTTTGGTTTACCTTCTCTCAGAGAATGTTGTCTCTTGAAAAGGGGAATTCCAGAATTGTTGTAAAACATTCGGTTAAAGTTAAGCAAAATCATATTGTGTTCTTTGATATTAATTTATCGTTACAATGATTTTGAAATATTAAAACATACTATAATTTAAGAATTGCTACTTTAATATTATTATTAACATTTCTTAATTTGATCTAAATCTAAAATTTGTTTAATTGAAAATTGGCAACAGTTTTTTACTTTCAATCTCTAGAGTTCTTAGCAATCCATATGAAATTATAAGCAAGCGCCCCTTTTATGACACAATTTCTTTTACGAAGGTTGTATTTACAATATCTTTATTATGATTAGCGAAATTTAATTTATTGATACCAAGTATAATTTGCCTTTATTAACGGTTACATCTGCTAGATGTACATTGACGAATTAAAAGAAAAAAATTCTGATGTGAAACACTCACACAGGAGATTTGAGGGATGTATGAAGGTTCGAGATCTTCTCTAAAATTCATTTTCAAACGAAAATAATACAGCTGAAGACACATGAATTTACATATGTGGGGTCGTATACAAAATTTAAATAAAACTTATTGATGTCTTTATCGGAAAATTCGTCTTAAATTCGAGTAAAGTAGCACTCCTGATCAACTAGTTTTATTCAAAAACACAATTCTACCAAGGGAAGTGGAGGACCCGGATTCGAGTCCAGCTGTGCTACCCTTAGATTTTTTTCTTCCTAGGAGCCCCTAAGCTCACTGTCCGGTGATGGACAGTGTTGTCCGTGTCGAGAAAACACTGTCCGGAGGCCGGCAGTGCACTGAGAAGGCTCCGGGCTCCAATGACCATGGATTTTGAGCGCCTTAAGAAATAAATAAATAAAAAATAATAATAATGATTGCCAATTAGTAAATTTATAATTCCGGTCAATGAATTGTGACTGACGTTGTTGGTCAATTGGGAATGGTGGTACCTAAACGGAACATCAAGTGTTAGAATCCTGCGATTTTTTGTCTTTCTTCACAAACACACAATTGCGAAATTTCTAGAAATCTCTTTGTCGCGCTGAGGTATTCTCATCTTGAACTGAATGTATTTCCAGTGAAAATTCTATATCATAAATATTTGTCCCCACCCATGCAAATGGGTTATACTAATGTATGGGTATGGAGTAGGCGTTACCATAGTTTTACAGCCCCCCAATACCACAAATTCTATTACCAATGTAAAACCTAATTAATAGTAAATACAATACATTTATATCTCAGTAATTAATTCGAATTGTTCAAACCCTCGTACATTAATTTAAATTTAATTGTCACAACTACTATGCTCATAACACACTAGGTATAAATTGCGGTATGCATACACAATTGTATGCATTGCATGCACATCAATTCGCAAGATAAACTACATTATTTAATTGAATCATATGTTTATATTTACGTTATATAAATATATATGTGCATGATTCTAGCGTAATTGCCAGGGATGTGCAACTGTTAATTGGCTATATCTAGGCGTGATAATTGGTTTGATTCTCCGCCTTGCTTGAACTGAATCGATGGTGTAAGCAACATTTCAAGATGGGGAACAAGGGCTGACATGTTTGTCGGGGAGTGTGTGGTCCAACTGCAGTTCCCTTTCTCCATTAGCATTTATGGTAAAATTTTTACTTTCCATTACTGCTTTAAGAGGAAGTTACGAAAATTGAGTGTACACCGGAAATAAATGCTTCAAGGACAATAAATGGCGGATGAGAGATGCTCTGGTAGCCTCAAGGAGCGAGCAGTCAAATATAAGGTGAACGACCGCCTGGAGCTGATTTGCTGTTAGATCGCAGGGGCAAGTGGCAGAGCCTGCATGGCCAAAAGGGTTAAATAAGTACGTAATTTTTCGTGGCCGGTTAGCAACTGGGTAACCTTGTAGCTGGGTCTCCAATCCCCTAACTTTTCTCGATGCAGTACGCTGGGGAAAAAATGACATGTTATTTCGCCACTTGAGCAGTTTCGCCATGATATATCCTACTCTTGCTCATCTCGATCCCTCATAGTTTTACGAAGAAAAGTGAGAGGAAAGTGGCTGTAAGTTTCTACTGTCTTTATTGGCTACAGCCATTTTAGCTAAAAAGTCAGCTCTCTCATTCCCCGCCGTTCCGACCTGAGCTTTTGTCCAGCTGAAGCAAATGGAGCCCCCTATTGTTCAGTTCCTTCAACAGCTCGCACGTTTGGAATACTAAGGGAGTTTGCTTTCTAAAATTGACCAAGATGTCCAGAGAGATCTTGCTGTCTGTGAAGATGAACACGCGTCCTATTGTGGTTCCTCTCTGCTTTCTTCTCGTAACCAATGCAAGGCCTGAAGGATCGCCAACATTTCCGCCTGATTATTGGAACAGGTATGTCGCAGTCGGAATTCTTTTTCTACCACTGATTGGTTCCCAGAATACATTACAAATGCGCATCCAATTAAATCAAGGGATCGGCTACCATCGGTAAATATCACATAATTTGCCTCTGAGACATTTTCTTCCGGATTAATGTTAAGAACATTAATACAGTCAACAGTTGATGGATGAGGCCACTGCTTGTAAGAAATTGGAATTTCCAAATTCATAGGCGTTGAGCCGGCTATAGATGTACCTCTGAGGATTGATTCTACTGATGTCAATTGCTTAGCTTTTATACATATAGGAGTAACTCCTGCTAATAAGCATGCTGCTTCATGGCTAATCGTTCTGTATCCTCTAATCATGCGGATGGCTAGTAAACGCTGGACAGAATTCAATTTCCTCCTATTAGCCTTTGTTTTTAGTCCTTCAATCCAAATGGAGACTCCGTAAAGTAGGGTGGGCAAAAATGCTCCTTTATAAATTATTTCCAAGGCATCCAGTCCTATGCCCCAATGCACTTTTGCTGATCTGGAGAGCACATTTATGAATCCCATGCACTTATCTGCAACATTGGCTATATGGTTGTTCCAGTTCCATTTACTATTCAGGGTTAATCCCAAATATTTCATTTCCTCAACCACTTTCAGCTGAAAACCGTTCATTATTAGTGAAAGATTCAAAGCAGTATACCTTCTAGCCACATGTAGTACACAGGACTTATCCTTACTAAAATTTATCTTATTATTAATAGCCCAATTAGTAATAAGTTCCAATACTTCATTAGCCTTGTACTCTAATCAACAATATTCTTGCCATCATGAGCAAATAATCGTCAGCATATGCTACTACTTCCGCATTTTCAGGATACTTAATTTTTAGAAGAGAACAAATTGAATGTTCTCAAAACAGGGATACTATGACCCTTGTGGACAGCCTCTTGTAACTTCTACTCTCACCGCACGGGTTTCCATCCTCAGCACAGCAGTTCTGGAATAAAAATAGCTAGATGATAACTTGTACAGATTTCTAGGACAACCAAAGGCTCTAAGCTGGTTAAGAATAGCCGGCCGCCAGGCCGCATCGAAGGCTCCTTCGACGTCTAAAGATACCCTCTGTTTATTGTCCAGGCTTCTGTCTACAAACTTTTTAACTTCTAATAGAGCGTCAATAGTATTAGACTGCAGCCTGAATCCAAACTGTCGGTCACTCATAAGGTTACTTTTATGTAAAAAATGCATAATACTATTAATCATCAACTTTTCTAACAGTTTCCCTGCAGTTGGCAAAAGGCAAATTGGTCGGAATTTTGAAGCATTATCTAAGTTCCTCTTCGATGGTTTTAATATTGGCACAATCTTACAAGATTTCCATATTTTAGGAAATAAGCCTCTTGTTAAACATTCATTGTAAATGGATGTAATAAAATTAGGAGCTCATAAGAAGACTTTACGAAAAATATTATTTGTGACGCCATCCATTCCTGGTGCCTTGTTTGGATGTAGACTGAAAAGTGCCAATTTCACCTCCTCAGTTGAGAATGGTACGTCTTCTTCGGTGTTTAAATCTTCAGTAATCTGTTGACGTATTCCTGACTGAGCTATATTATCTTCATCTATATTGTCTCTAGATACAAACTTATCCATTAATAACTGAAGCGTCTCTCGCAGTTTAGAAGTAAAAGAGCCATCAGTTTTCTTTATGGTAGATAAGTAAGTAGCCGGTTTGATTCTTCCTGCGGCAGCTGTGTATGGTATACCCCAGGGATTACTCTTACTTGTATTTAAACAAAAGTCTTTCCAGCAATCAAATTTAGCCTTTTTTAAGCATATCGTAATTATATTTCAGTTTATAATATTCACCTCTGAACTGTTCTCGCAAGCTCTTGTTGTTTCGGGTCCGTTGCTAACGTCTTCGTTTAGCATTCACTTCTTTTCTTAGTTCTGTTAATTCATGATTCCACCAAGCAACCGTTCTCTTGCCTCTACCAGAATTCATTCTCTTGATGGGTGGTATCGACTCCTGACTTGCATTTTTAATTGCTGAACTCACTCTTTCAATCTCCACCTCGAGATCAGTACATCGCTTTATTCTCGCTATTAGAACATCCTCTTCGATATTAACAGCACTCCAGAGATTTTCATCATAATTCATAAGGTTTGTCTTTAATGAATTTCCAAATAGCTCCCAGTTAGCTTTATGAATGTTAAAAATAAATTGGCTGTTATTTAAAACATTAGTATTCGTTCGATACGAGTTACTGATTTGGAATGTAATATAAGAATGATCAAAGGCTGATTCATCTGATTCAATATTTCAATTAAAGATCATCTTTAGTATGTTATTATTTACTATGGTTAGATCTATATTATTAGATCCATTAATAGTATCAAATATAGATACTTCCAGATTTTCATTGAGAATATGCAGCGATTTAGAGGCTAGATATAATTGAAGCGACGAGCCCCTTGCATCAGTGAGACGGTCATACCAGTAGGTAAATCGTGAATTACTGTCCATTGCCAAAAGCATTGCTTTTCCAGCTTTACTTCTGTTAACCTCTTTTAAAAGTTTCTCAATGTTTTCCAATTCCTCTTCTATATCTAATTCTTTATCTAAATATATACTGGCTCCCCAAAATTTGAGACCACTATTACCCACGGTTATCTCTGATAGGACTATATCTTCATTAGATATCTGTGAGCTAAGTATAACGTCAATCATGTTATTAGTTACTATTATAATCGCCCTCTTCTTTCCTTCTCCTTTCTGTAATATTTTATACGAAGTTGGAAAGCCTGCATCTAATTTACTTAGATTATATGGTTCTTGTGCAAATATTAAATCAATTTTCTTATCTATAATATATTTGCAAAAATTTAAGGTTGCTTTATATGATTTTTACAACTTAATCTGCAAACAATTTATTTTAATATGTTGTCTTTCATTAGTTTTATGTCTACTCGTATTAATAGGAGAAGGTTTATTATTTAAGTTACAATATTTATCATAGGTTGGGGAGGTGACTTTAATCAAATCCATAGTTGATATTTTGTTTCAGAATGAATAAGTTTGTTAAATGACGGCAGTCTACCTTCTTGTTACTTGTACAGTGCTTATTATACAGTTCACAGTTGATACATTTATGTAGATTTGTTTCATTTTTATTAATTTTACAATCTTTATATGCATGATTACTAGCACAGATTAGGCAAGTGGGAGTGCTACGACAGTTAATGCTATTGTGATTATATTTACTGCAATTGAAACATCGTAGGATAGAAATGTAATCTTCAGCTCGACAAATGTTCCACATTAATTTGATCTTATGGAGAAGAAAACGTTTTCTTAAGGTAGGGTTTGTTTCGATAATTAAATATCTTGTGCTATTCCGTTTATTAGTGATTCTATGAAGTCATTATCCGTAAATAACTCTGCATTTTGATTCTTAATAATTGGTATAAAATTTTCCTTATTAATTTTTTCGGGAATATCATTTATTATTAGACGAGGGTTAAATTTCTTTGTCGGTACTGCTTTAAAGTCATCTAATTTATTTACTTCATTACAAAAACTAGTGATATCATTTTGTTTATCAGATTTCACCGTAACCTTTCCATTAGATAAACTTTTAAGACTGGTGATCCCTATCCCTAACTTCGATGGATTTATTTCCTTCTTTAAGATTTTCTTTGTTTCGTCACTACTAATTATTGCTGAATGAATAGGTTTTATTTTATCTTGATTAGTTTTTGACATAAAATTGGTTACCTTAGCGTAAGTTGCTTGTGTATTCAGGTTAGGATCAGTAGCTTGATCCGCTTATTTCCTTTTGTATGAATCCAACTCTTGTTTTAGATTCATAAACACTGTTTTAATTTTGGTAATTGCTTCATAATGTGATTTCTTAAATCTTTTCTCAAATTTCCACTGTCATCCGGCACTTTTTTTAATAAATTTATACTGTACTCAAACATAACATCATCACTTGACACCATATTGGATGTATCCTGTGTGTGTGTGGGTGTGTGAGGAGAGAGAGAGAGTGTGTGTGTGTGTGTTTATTTCTCAAATGAAAAAACCAGGAAGCTCAGCACTTCGATCACAGTCCACTACCCACCCCAATTCACTTTGAGGATTTTTTTTTTCATTTTCAACATTTTCTCGAAAATTGCTTAAAAGATTTTCTTTAAACTTCCTTACTAAGTACAGACATACGTAAGTACTTGTTTTTTTTTTTTTTTTTTTTTTTTTAATTTAAGGCGCGTCAACATCTAAGGTCATGGCGCCCGGAGCCTTCTCAGTGCACTGCCGGCCTCCGGACAGTGTTTCTCTCGTTACAGACAAGTGAGCTGTAGAGACTCCTAGGAAGAAAAAATCTAAGGGTAGCATAGCTGGACTCGAACCCGGGTCCTCCGCGTGGGAGTCCAGTACGCTAACCACTTAGCTATCCCCTTCCCTACTTGTTATTATTATTATTTGTATTAATGATGGGAGCACGAAAGCGCAAGAGCTAAGTCTATATTGCTCTTATCCCCCCAAGGAAAAAAAACACTCCAAAGAAGACTTCCCAGCTGTCTACCGGTCTACAATATCCTAAGATATCCATATACTCCAACTGCCCCAAGCATTCCCTGGCAGCATTGTTCTTCCAAATATGCAAAATGAAGATTGTTACCTAGGTACACCGTTTCCCTGACTCCCTCATCACAATGCAATACAGTTTATGGATGTGTCAACTATCTATTTAATAACAAAAGTAAGTTTAATGAGTTGGCAGAATTCAAGTTTACTCAAGTTTGGAAAAATTCGGTTAACCAACCGCAGGTGCCAGTTTATAACTGCATGTGCCAGTTTATAACACTATAACAAAGTTAAATTCAACTTGTTTACTTTTTAAACAACTGATAAAAGATTTTTTTTGAGTTGAGAATATGTTTAATAGAATCGGCAATGAATTGCATTGATTTTGTTTCTAAATATGTACAGCTGTTTTATTGTTCAGATAAACCATTACTTTTTATTGGTTTATTCCGCGCCCCTTCCCTTGAACACACAGTATACATGAAATTCATAAGATCGCAATAATAATAAAAATAAGAGGGAGAGAGAAAAAAAATGAAATGAAAAGAGCTATAAGACAGAGTTGATTATTTCAAAATGGCCTCCCACTATTTTCCTCGGACAAATTGTAGGAAATAAACAAGATGGCCGCCTATAATAAGCACCCACTTGGTAACACATGTTACGATTGTGACCATCGCACCATCGGGCCCTTTTTTTTCTTTAGTTTACTATTTTGTGGCAGCCACTAGATAGAAATTATGGATGATGGTGCCTTTATGTCTCCCCCATATCAAACTGATGTATCAACTACTATCTAGTGCCAAACATATCCTCTAGTAATGCATTCACTCTAGAATCCAGCACATTCCATAAAATATTTATTTTTTATCCCACATTCGAGTAACGTCAAAACACAGAGATTTTTTTTTACCTCATTTATTTTTTGGTCATCGATCAATTTTAGAACGTTCGTTCATCTTCAGGATGTCTTAAACAACGGTGTGAAATCACAGAATGGAAAAGTCTGTCGATAAGCCGAAGTTATGCAGAAATCTAGTGTGAACAACTTTTTACGTTCTCTTATTCCTAGTCACAGGAATATTGCGACCGTACCAGATTTTCGAAATTCAGTTTTCACCGCAAGTTCAAGTTGTGGGGCCCTCTGAATGCCGATTTGGGTACTAGCACCGCATCAAACACCAAGATTTCGGGCAAAAAGCATCAACCAGAAATGCCATTTTACTGAATGATTTTTTCGGCTCCAACGATTTTTTTTAAACATTGTATTACACACACATCACTTTTGTATGAAACATTTTCCAGCAAAATTGATTTTTTGAGGGGGAGGGGTGAACAGCAGCCTTTTCTAAGGTACTACTTCAGTATAATACATAGTTTTATCACCTACATAATACTAATATACATTGGCGCCATTAATAGAATCCCAAGTTTGAAGAAAATCGGTTAACCGGAAGTGCGACTTTATAGAACAGGTTTTTGACATTTTTGGAATTTTCTGGAAATCGACGATTACGATTTCCATTGAACTTTTTTCGCTCACTTCACTGATAAAAACATATTACTTTTATTTCAAATATTTTTCCAAAAAAAATAATTTAAATTTTTATTTATTATTAAAAATATTATTTTTATAGTTGTGCGAAATTAGTGGCGTCATTTTAGACTATCGCGGAAAATATCTCTGATGCTGTTCTATAAAGTTACACATCCGGTTTACCGATATGCGTCAGATTTCGAATTCTAATAGTACAGTTAATGTTTTACAAATGGAACGTCGTACATTAAATTCAAATGGCAATTTAAAGGAAGTTAATTTCCTACTTCCCAGAACATTCTATATTAACTTTACGCAAAAAATGTTTCAAATAAGAAATAGTAGCAATATATATATATATATATATGTCTTCACGCTTGGTCTAGTGGCTAGCGCACTCGCCTTTGGTGGGATTTTTAGAATTCGATTCCTGTGAGGGCAAAATCGGAGATGACCCAGCATCGTGAGAAAAAGTGGGAAGCTTCAATTTGTAGCGCACTTAGGAAGCGAAGGCCGGAACCAGACGACGAGGGAATGCGGCGAATCACGATCCCCAATAAAAATCGCGGCCTAGCAAGCCTTGGCCCTTTATGGGCTGTTGCGCCATAGGTTAGGTTATATATATATAGTGTGTGTGTCTAAATAGTATACTAAGTTTAAAGGAAATCGTAGCAGCCGATAAAACTGAAATAACTTTAGCAATAACGCACTTCCGGTTAGCGGATTTTGACCAGAACCTTTTTGTCAGAAGCAGTGACTCACTCGCGTACCCGCATCATTTGCCAAAATCGTATATTTTCCGTATTTAAAGAACTCAAACTATTGCCGGTGACAACTAAACTTCGGAAAAAATCACAACGATCGCAATAGGTTTTATTCCTACAACGTGTGAGAAAGTAAACAATCTGGTGTGAAACACTCACAAGACATTCTTTTACTCCTTCTAATACAATTATATGACGAAATGTCAAATTTTCTTTAACTCAAATTTTACATATTTGTCCTAACACAAATATAGGGGTGGTGGGGGATAAGACCAACCTAGTAATCTGGCCAGGTAGAGAAGTGATGATTATAATATGGGCCAGTAGGGAGCCCTAAAAACACTAAACAAACTACATATAAAATCAACTCCACAAATTCCGCAAAACTAACCAAATAAGTACTTTCGGAAAATGTTACAAATCAAAATAATACGTTTTTATATATGAAGTTAGCAAACCAAGTTTAATGGGCATAGTTTTAGTTTTAGTCATTTTCTAGAATATTCAAAAAACTCAAAAACCTATTCAATAAAGTCGCAATTTCGATTAACCGATTTTCTTCAAATTTGGAATTCTACCAATGTTCCGTATGTACATAGAACCATATATTATACTGAAGTTGTAGGTACTTCACAAAAAGCATAAAGCTACTGTTCCCCCCCACAACCCCCCCAAAAATCAATTTTCCCGGGAAAATGTTTGAAATAAAACTTATATTATTTATGTGTGTAGATAGTACAGGCATTTTAAAGGAAACCGTTGCAGCCGTTTTCGAGAAAGTTACGAAAAATTCATCAAATTTGCACTTCTGGATGATGGATTTTGCCCGAAATCTTCGTGTCTGATGCCTGGTGGTGGTGCCTAAACGAAATATCAAGTTTGATCCTACTTTTCGTTTTTTAGATTCCTGTTAACACATACACACATACAGACCTTTCGGTAAAAAGATTTTTTTCTTATACGAAGTACCCCAATACATGTACTCGTATTTCCGGGGAGAACTGAATTTTGAAAATCTGGTCGATCGCAATACTTCCTCTTCCTTTACTAGCAGCAAGAGAAAGTATACAAAAAAAATACAGAGGATACATAAAGATCTTGCAGAAATCTTATAGATAACAACATAGATTCAATTTTTGTATTACAAACTTTCTGCGTAATAAATTTTCATTATCCCATATTTAAAAACTTTTTAGCTGGATTACGATGCTGTTTTTTACGAGGGGAAGGGGAAGGAAAATTCAACCGCCATTTTGCAAGAACTGAGACACTGATGTGAGAGGGGTGAACATTCTACAGGATATAAATAATCGAAAGAGATTTATTAGTGCACTAATACGAGCAGCTAACTAGTTCGCATAACTATTTATATTAGAAGGTTAAATTTTACAGCCAAGTACCTTTGGATACTTGGAAAAAATAATTTGCCTTCTTGAATTTATTGATCCAACTTATATTAAAACCTTTGTAGCATAGTTGAAGAAAAAAGTAGGAAAAGTTAAGAGGTTGAGAGGTGTTTGGACAGAACAGGAAATAGGCAATTAAAATGGGGAAATTTAAAAAAACTGACGTTCACGAAAGATCTATCTTCAACTATTATTTATCTGATTAAATGAGGCTTTCAGAGTGATAGCTGCAAGGAATTACAGAGATTTACGTTTTATAATTTCGACGATTTATGAATCTGCGAGTATAAATTCTAATAACTCACTAAATTAATTTTCAGACTGCTTCGGTTATTGGTAGAAATATAAAGAAATTAGTTAATAACTAGCTATTTATTATAGCTATACTAATATCCTTGGTTTATTGCTTCAGGCCATCACATAGTAATCCTTTCCAATAACCACATAAATTTATTTATTACCATATAGGAAATTTATTACATATATTTTCAGATCTTCTATAGCTGTCCAGAAACGTCTTAACCTGGCTCTTTTACTTTGTTGCTTGTATATAGACTAGGAAAACTTATTTTATATGCACTAATTAGTAATTGTTTTACAATTGTATTGATTATTATAAATTATATCTACAGTTTTGTCAGAGCGTGCATATCCAAACACCATGACTGGGCAATATTTCTTATTTAGTTATCATAATTATGAGTCACTATGTATACTTAGAAAAAAAGGGGGGGAAAAAATTAACCTGAAATTAACCACATTTGTAATGATAATCCTACATTAATCCCTGGTTTAGGAATCCCAAACAGGCATATACGCCACCGAGACAGTAATAGCGAGCGCGAAAAGGACTTTCTGTATTTAAATTGCAAATGAAAATGAATATGCCTATTTCCCACTTCTCTAACCGTCCTTTCGCTCTCTCACTTCTCTCTCTCTGAAGTTTTCCTTTTATTTATTTACGTCATTACATAAACATCTCATAACATGCGCTCTCCTGCCTCCCCACTGCAACGCCACTTCTAATTCCAGAGGTGTTCCTCCCATTAACCATAAACAACTCCGTACTGTTTCCCTCTCACTCACTCTTTTTTTTTTAATTATTCTATACTTTTTTTTTTGTTTACATTGATATAGCATCTGCATTGAAAGTCCATTTTTGTGCGGGTGGGAGAAGGAATTGGTTCCAGCACAATGTACTGTTTTGAGGACGGAGACTTTGCTTCTGATTTTCTTCCATTGATTTTCCAAAATAATTTCCATGATTTCTTTTCAGATTTAGTAATGGCTATTTTGTCATGCGGGCTTAACGTCTAACACAAATTTTGGTGCCCAGGATAGGAGGAAACACACACTTTACTATTAACATTTTTTTTAAACAAATATAAATTTTGCAGTTGTACGCGAGACTCGAACTGAGAACTTTCCAGTTACAAGTCCATGCTCATAACCACTACACCATGACACGCTCATAACCACGACACTCAGAGCAACGATTAGAAACATACCTATTGAGATAAATTTTTTCTTGTGTACTTTCATATGTATATACAAAATTATTCAAAATCGAAGAATTCAAAATAAAGCCCTCAGAGTGGTAGCTCATTTCCCAGATAGACTTTTGTAGATCAGATGCATGCAGTTGTACTATATCTACCATCACCACCACCACCCTCATTGCCCAATTGTCAGATGGGCTGACCAATCCCCACAACCATTTTTATGCCAAAATCAACTAAACATTGTAACGTTGCAATTTTAAAAAAATTTCTTCATCAAATTGTATTAAGTATACGTATTAAGAGAAAGTTTTTTTTCACACCAGATTTGTACACAGTATTTGATGTTTCCATGGAAATATTGGATACATTCGTAAAATAATACTGTTGAGTCCTTGATATTTCGATTGTATGACATTTATAATCCGAATAAGCAAACAAAATTGCATATTATAACGTGTATTGACTTAAATACCTAATTATCACATAGTCAACCCAGAAATAATGTTTGAAGGGGAAACTGAAATGTCAGGTCATAAAAAAATGTGCAATATATTATGTGCATAAAACAGCAGAGACCTTCTTTAGCAGTACATTGTGTCTGAACGCACATCTGGCGCCCTCTATATTTACAATGTATCCCTAAAACTATATATAGATATATATCTGAGTGGGAAGTAAATATATATAGATATATATAAAATTAAATTTTCAAGTAAATACGCTCAATGTTTAAAACGTAAACATATTCTTTAATATTTAACAAGTACTGGGTAATGTTTAGTCATGCATTAGGCGGGAAAATTTTGGCCTTTTACTTCGTTCAAACTAAACAGCAAAGTACAATACGCACTTTCTATTAAATAGTACCTCAAATTATACAATACATGTGTTGTTAATATATTATACATTTTGGCTTACTAACACATTGAATACACTTTAACCAGAAATTACAGTATGATAATTTATCTGAGTGGGCAGTCAATAGGTGTGTCGAGTAATTCAGTATTGTGAGAATGCACGAGCAAAATTATACTGAGCGCTTTTTACAGTTTACTATTAAAGTGTGCTTTACCGAGCTGCATTCAAGCACCTGCAAAGTGAAGTAGTTGATGCCCTGCATCACTAAAGAGCGGTACAGAGATAAGTTACAAAGAGAAATAACAGCTCCACTTCAATATTCTAACCCACACTGACTGTTTCAAGTTAATACCAAACTAAACTATTGTAAACTTCAATTACGAACGACTGTAGACCATTTTCTTGAAACATTTTCAAATACATCCGGTCCCTTATCTCCTACTGTGCATCCTTTTATTCACTATCCATGTTTATTGATTGTCCGTTGAAAATGACTGCAAAATGCCTGCATAAAACATAGAACCTTCTATTACTTCATTTCTACACTCCTATTATTTCTGTTTATTTTAAAACTCTATTGAATTTTATTAGTTTCACAGATTCCTAGTGAGAGGATGGTGACAGATTCCGTAATTGAGTTTTTCACTAGAAATACATAATCTGGGGTCTGTGTGTGTGTGTGTGTGTGTGTGTGTGTGTGTGTGTGTGTGTGTTTTAACAGAACATCTCAATAACGAAAAGTCGCAGGAAGCTCAAACTTGATACTACCACGGAGTCAGACAAGAAGGAGCTCAACTCATCTCATAGAGGGCAGGTAACCAGTTGACCAGGTATACACTCTAATGGTGCACAGATAGAAACGTATCACTTTCACTTGAAACATTTTTCTGGGAAAAAAAAATGTTTTTAGAGGGGCACTGGGCGTCAGTTGGTTCAAAATTGAGTTTGCACAAACTTCTTAGGTTTGACATTGAGCGCTCCACATAAGGCCGCTCAAGAGTATGAAAGTAAAATCCCCTCCTACATTTTTATTGCCAACTAAACATTGTAACGTTGCAATTTTAAAGAACATATTTTTATATTGGTATGAAAAAATGTTAACAGTAAAATAGGTGCTTCCGCCCTTGTGCACGACACCTAATTTGGTAGTTGGACGTTAAGCCCGCCTGAAAAAAAAAAATAGGTGGCAGAACTGTGACTTTAATGATTTATACCAGAGATGGAAGGTTAATATCTCAGCTGCACCCCTGGAAGAGGATTCTCTCAGCTGGCATACTCTCTACATGTCCAACTCAATTGATTTCTTCTTATGAAAGAGACCAGACATTAACAGAAGATTAACCACATTCTTTTTTTAAGTTCGATACAATTTCTAATTAGTCCCGTTTTTGAATTTTGTGTTTTCACCGGAAATGCATAAGTTGGGAAGCCCAAAATTAAGAACAATCTGCGGGGAAGCACCCTCTTGCTCCAATTATTACAATTCTAATTGCACATTTTTATCAAACCTAGAATTTATACTAAACTCATAAAAATACATTTGACATAAGCAAAGGTAATGAGGGGGGGGTTGTTGGATGTAGAGCATAAGTTTTACCTGAATGTGACGTAATAGTTTACAGTGCTCTCTACTGTCTTCCCGAACTAATATTCGCTGGCAATTTAAAGTCATATCTAATCCACAGATTTCCTGGAAAACCCTAAAATCAAATCCCAGAAAAATATTTTAAATTACAAGTGGTAGGACAGATGTACAGAGAGCCAAATCTGGTCTCTTTCATAAGAAGGAATCAGTTGAGTTGGACATGTAGAGAGGATGCCAGCTGAGAGAATCTCCTTCCAGGGGTGCAGCTGAGATATTAACCTTCCATCTCTGGAATAAATCTAAAGTCACAGTTCTGCCGCCTATTATTTTGTTCAGGCGGGCTTAAAGCCCAAGTACCAAATTAGGTGTCGTGCACGGAGGCGGAAGCACCTACTTTACTGTTAACATTGGTCATACCAATATAAAATTTAGCAGTTATATGTGGACTCGAACTGGGGTCCTCCCACTTACAAGTCCATGCTCATAACCACTATACCAACACCCGCGCAGTACTGCCACCTATGACAGTTATAAGAATGAAATATTAAATAAAAATTCCGATTATTAAGAAAAATCTGTCAATCAAAACGGTGAACATTACAATAAAAGAAAGTAGGGTGAATATTTCACATACCCCATTATTTTTATCCATAATTCTAATTTTTCTCAAAACATAACTAAGTTGATATCAAGCATCACTAAGTTTGCAATAAAAACTCCAATTTTGAAGAAAATTTGTCAAGAGAATGTCATTATAAGCACTGATTTTTTTTTTTTAATAATTTTGAAATTTCTTTAATCTTCCAAAGAGATCAAAATTCCCAGCATCCAAAGATGAATCTGAATTGGATTTTCAAAGAACAGAAGGTAATTTCCTTTTATAGTAAAAAGAAAATAAAAAAATAATCGATATTTATAAAAGATAGAAAAAAACCATACATCGAAGTAATTTAAAAGAAATGAAGAAAAAAAGAAGCTATGAGAAAAATAAGCTTTCATAAACAGTATATTATTATTTTATCAAAAGAATATTGTTAACTTTTTTTTGGCGCAACCAGCATTATCTTATCTTGTGAGGAAATATTTTTCATCCAAAATAGAAAGGTAGTAGATCAGCAGAAAGGTTATAGGACTGGTATCTGGAGAAAGGTGCTTGCCTCTCTTTGAAGTAGTATAAAATATGCGGCATTTATTCAGTCAAAGGTGAACTTACTTGTATACTGGGACCGGCCAAGAGAGATGTGCCTTCTAGCTTGAACACATCCCCTGCTGGAGGGCTAGTACTGCCAGCTGGAGGCATTACTCACCAAGCACACACAGCTCACCGAGAAGAAGCTCTCAATTGCTCGCCGAGATTAGTTGGTCCAGTATATACTGTATCAAATGTATTTTAATGACCTTCAATTCATTGCGATCAATGTTTTTTCCATTTATATTCTATATAGAAAGTCTGTGAGTGTTTCAAACCAGATATTTTTTTGTCATCCCTCTAGAATTACCACTCATGGCGCTTTAAACGCAAGCTGAGGCTTCAATCTCATTTAAAAAATCTCATACTTTCAGATGCTGTCGCACAAAGAAATCTGTTATCACGTGACTCTTTCATTGCAATACATTGAAAACATTTCCTTCATATTTATGTTACCTAATTTATGTTGGTTGCCGTTAACAATATACATCGTATACATGTGAGGAACCGTACATTTTTCCATTTTGGTTTGTATGGCATTGAGCGGCATTGAACTGTGACAATACTGTTGACCAGGCGGTTCCTCTAAAGACGATATTTCCTGGAAAAGAGGTTGTAATGCTAGCAGTATGAAGTTGGTTGGTGATGGGGTGGCTGTTGCAAGCAACCATCTGGGGTAGCGTACCACAGCCAGTACACCTTGCACCAACGTCACAATTGCCAGTACCCTCACATTACATTTTCTCCAAAAAAAGAAAGGTTGTATATTGAATGGCGCTCGTGCAGAATGCAAGATTTTTTAAGATGTTCGCGGATGTTTTAGATGTTAAATGCATGGGCACGTTGCTGCAGTTTGTAAACAATCAATTGTGGTTTGCAGTCATTGTGCGTCGGAAGGATATGAGGAAAAAGATTGTCTAAATATTACGCACTAGAGCAAAGAAACCTGCCAATCATAGCATTAAACCGGGAGAACGAAAGCTAGTAGAAGAACAAGTAGACGAATGGTTAAACACAGGAATAGTTGAGCCCAGCAAGTGCTACGCAAAAAAAAGGAGAAAAAAAGGGCGTTTAAAGTATGAGTGCTCTCTCCGGCAGCTGCCCCTGCTCTGCCTCTCTTGTTTAGGATATTTGTAAGACTTAGCTAGTAGGTAATAGGTTAGTGATGTAGCTAGTAAGTTAGGGTAAGTTTAGGTTTAAGTTAGAATAAGCGTAGAGAAGTAGGAAGTAGAAATTAGGGTAGATTTATTGTAGTTAAATAGTTCTAGGTTAGTTAGTTGTAAGTCAAGGCACCAGGTAGCAGCAGCAGACGGACGGAGCATTAATGGAGTGGTGAGTGGAGGA
The DNA here is from genome assembly GCA_011037195.1 of Triatoma infestans. Lineage (NCBI taxonomy): Eukaryota > Metazoa > Arthropoda > Insecta > Hemiptera > Reduviidae > Triatoma > Triatoma infestans. Next base: position 40,070 of record JAAEAF010000050.1, read on the forward strand.
GGGCATGATAGAAGAGGGGGACATCAGCTGGAAAAAAGGAAGTCAAGGTCAGAAGACAGACGACAAAGTTAGAGGTGTTCAGAGTCTGTCACAAAAAGACGAAAATTTGGCAACCTCAGAAGAACATTGAGTTTTGCGGTCAACCGGATTAAGCTGAGGAGCGGTCAGGACTCTGAAATCCCGAAAAGGCGGGTCATTTGTGGTGTGTGAACCTCAAAAAAAAAAAAATTATTAAAGTGAAACCCAGGCCTGGTGTTGGAAAGGAGTAAATCGTTACGACTCAAATTAGTGAACTAGCTTACCTCCTTTTTTTTTTAAGTTATCTGCGCAACTCTTTATTGTAATCCTTACCCACTTTTTTGTGTACTATAAAAGTAAGATTATTTTATTTAATTTTGAGAGGAGTGGAGCGTTGGCATTATTTGTTTTGTTTTTGTATTTCCCAGACTGGATGTTTTTTGTGTGTTTTTTGATTGTAAATAAATATTGTATTCTACTAATTTTTTCTTTAAAGTGGATATCATTTCCCTATCAATTGTTCGAGTGTGTAAAGGAACCATTATAACCTAGATGAGTAAGTTGCTACCAGTCTCCACGTGGAAGAGAGGCAGAGTTGGTGTAGTTGCTAGAGAGGTGCTATAAGCTCAATACACAGGTAGTGTAATGGTAAGGATGGCGGCCAACGGCTGTTCGCTTTACAAGTTCGCCGCTCACAAATCACTTAATTTTTTTTTTTTAAATTATTATTTCTAAATATTTCGCCCTTTTCTTTTAATTTTGCTATTTTACTAAATTAAAAATTCAGCATTACTGAAGCACTGTGGTTTTAGCTTTGTCTTTCTCCACCCAGTGCCATTGTCACTCAAAATTATCTTTCTCTACTTGGTATTTTCCTTCTTTTTTTTTATTCTCCATTCTAGTTTGCTTACCCCCCTCATCTCCCTGAGCTGCCCAAGGCAACTGTTGTCCGCCCCAAAGGACTTTAGGGGGTAACACAGGTCCGGAGTAATAGCCAAGAAGAAGAGTGGAGCAGCAAGACTTTGTATAGATTACAGAGAAATATAACACGTGCAAGATTCAGACGAGGGAATTAGAACTATAAAGAAAGTTTTAAAGACAAGACCTTATGAAGATCATGTTATGAAGAATAATCTTTTGTACAGTACCCAAGAACTAATTGTAATCCCAAATGGAATGCAGAATGAAATAATCAGGCGAGTGCACGGTGATGAGCATCAAAGTTCAGCGAAGATGGAACGCTAATAATGCGAGATTATATCATCCCCAACTTAAAGTCTAAGATCAAAAGGATTATCGAGAATTGTGTACCTTGTATCCTTGTAAACAAGAAACGAGAAAAGCAGGAAGTTTTCCTTAATCCGCTGCAAAAAGAAGGTATACCGTTACATACTTACCGCATAGATCATTTGGGATCCTTAGAGACTACTAACAAGAATTATAAGTACATACTTGTAGTAGTGGGTGCATTTTTGAAGTTTGTGTGGCTTTATCCTACGAAGTAGACTATAGCCAATGAAGTAATCTCCAAACTCGATCAGCAGAAACTTCTTTTCGGGAACCCAGTATATGTAATATGTGATAGAGGAGCTGCGTTCACAGCTCAAGAATTTGAAGCTTACTGCAATAATGAGGGGATTAATTACTTCAAGATTACAACTGGTCTACCTAGAGTGAATGGCCAAGTTGAAAGGATGAATTCAATTATTGTACCGGTTTTAGAATCTTTCTATTGATAATCTGACCAAATGGTATAAATATGTGGATAAGGTGCAGCAGGTTATGAACTCCTCAAGAAGCAGAAGCACAAGTACTTCCCCATTTGAGTTACTGAAGGCGTTAAGCTACGAAGTAGGCCAGAGGAACACATTAAGGCTGCTATAGATGAAGAATTGAAGAATGAATTTATTAATATGAGAGAAACTGTAGAGGAAAACGCCAAGATACAAAATCAAAGGTTCAGGAGGTAAAATCTAAGAGACGTCCTGCCGCAGCATATAGATTGGACTATTTAGTTGCAATTCGAAGAACCCAAGTGTGCCCAAGGTCCAAGTTAAAAGCTAAATACATCGGGCCTTACAAGGTGTCCAGAATCAAGTCGAACAATCAAGATACAGAATCAAGTCCAGGAGGGTCCGATAAAAACATCAATTTGTGCGGAGTACATGAAGCCTTGGCGGATTTCGTTATCCCCCTAGACGGATGAAACTCAGGATGGCCGTGTTGTGGGAAATACCTCCTAAACACTTTCCAGTTAACCCTGTGAGTGGTAGGGATTTTTCAAAAAGGCGACTTTTGAGTATTTTTAGTAGGAAAGAGACGTTCTAAAAAGACGGTGTGATTGTCGTATTATGTCAAGTTGTTCTATTAATTTTCAGTGTTTAATTGTTAAATATATTGCAAGTTGTATTAAGCGTTTGTGTTTTCTTTATCTAAATACAATAATCAGCCCGCAAAGGGTATCTGTTGCATGCAGTTACTTGGGGAGTAGCGACCCGACGGGTTACCACAGCTCAGTACTCCATGCACTTCAACAGAACAGTACACAATACACTTAAACTACATACACTCTATACTTTACAGACAAGGACAAACCCAGTACACAAACTAGGGTCTCCGCTTCTAGTTAACTGGCGAAAGCCAAGGGAGAAGGAAAGGTTTAGCTCAGTGGTAGGGCGCTGGACTAGCAACCGGAGGTCCTGGGTTCGAATCCAGCACGCTGCCCTTAGATTTTTTTTCCTAGGAGCCTCTACAACTCACTGTCCGGTGATGGGCTGTGTTGTCTGTAGCTAGAGAACGCTGCTTGGAGGCCGGCTGTGCATTGGAGAAGGCACCGAGGGGCACAATACATCTTTTAGGCCCCAACAACACTCTATAAATACATGATCCCACACATATATATATATATATGTGTGTGTGTTGTGTGTGCGTGTGTATGTTGTTTGTGGTGTGTATGTGTATATAAAGATATATCTGGGCGACTGTCCCTGTGTTTGTGAACGAACAAAAAATCGAAGAGAGCTCAAATTTGATATTCCGTTTTGATTCCACATGAGATCCAATTACTAAGGTTTCGCTCAAAGAAAGTGCGACATTGAAGAATAGGTTTTTCAGATTTTTTACGATTTTCTCGAAAATTGTTCTGATGATTTTTTGTCTTTTTTAAACTTAGTTCACTTACTACAATATGAAAGCCTATCACACTACAATATGAAAACCTATCACACTACAATATGAAAGCCTATCACACTACAATACGAAGGCCTATCCACTACAATATCGAAGCCTATCACACTACAATATGAAGGTCTATCACACTACAATATGAAAGCCTATCACACTACAATATGAAAGCCTATCATACTACAATATGAAGGCCTATCACTTTTATTCTAATGTTTTCTCGGAAAAACTTGTTTGATTGATGTTTTGATGAACTTAGCTTTAATGCCATTTTAAAGATTTCCTGTTCCATCATCTGGTTGGAGTTTAGGATATTTAGTAAATATTGGCCTTAAAGAAAGGCTGTTTGTCAGAACTGCCAGAATGGCACGTAGATGAAAGTTGAATGGGTCCTTCACAGCAGTTTTTTTAAATTTCAAAATATAATAAAAAATTCATTTTAAAAATTGCTCAGAACAATGAAGACTATAAATTTTTCTTTATTCTACATATTTTATTTAAACTAATTACAGCAATTCTGTGTTAATTGAATTTCACTCGAAATGTTGAAATAGGAAAAAATATTTAATTTGATTTATTTTAATTAAGGGAATTTAATTAAAATCAATTGCAGATTTTCTGGGCACCTTTAAGTAAATCAATCGGATAAATGGTAGGGTTAATTGCGATTGGGCGAACGACTGATTAGTATCTCCTAGTGGGATCGATGAGCCTCTCTTATTAGCCAGCTTATTGGTCTTCTCTTTAGTGACAATAAGTTAGAAGAATGTTTGCAGAGTTCTATCAGGAAATATTGAAATTTCCTTAATTAGGATATATTTTATGAGTTCTCGGTGGTGATAAATGATAAGAAAAATGTTAAAGATTTTATTTCATATTTTATTGCCAGGAATGAAAATTAATACTTTGGCCCCGAACAAATAAAAAAAAACAACAAAAAGCTGTGAACAAAAGATACAAGATTGAAAAATCGCAGAAACACAAACCAGTCAAAATGCAACACCCGAAAGGGCGACTTTATTAATTTCTATTTTTTATTTTATTTGTTCTTTTTGATTTTCTTAAAAATAGCTTCAACGATTTTCTTTTTTAACTTTGCAAATAAACTGCACTTACAGAAATCTGTAACATTTATTTAAATCTTTATTTAGCTACTAGACTTTAGCAGGTTCTGTGGGCTTGAGGCTTAAATTAAATTGCCTTCACAAGTTTTGCCAAAAGCTAAAAAAGGCGGTACCATAGAATGTAGTCCATATCGAGGTGGTCCTTATGCTCTAAAAACCATTAATATAAAACCACCACTTATATATAAAACGCTAAAGCCAATAAAATAATCGTTTAGTAAAAATACAAAGTGTTAAAACAATTACTAATTGTATCAACTTCATTCGGAATAAGGAGTTTTGATTGTTTGTCTGTTAAGTGACAATGTGGTCACCCATCCCGCATAAGAAGAAACCAAATATCTTGTTAAATATTATTTAAATAGTTGCTAATTTGGATAATTTCATGATCTAGGAGTCATTAGGAAATTGTAACTAGTTCTAATGAACGTGTAAAGCATTCAAATTCAATTATTTCTCAGAATAATCGATTGTGAAATGACTAAAATTGAGAGGAGTCACAGGGAGATGATTAAGTCGGCGTTTATTTAATCTTTAAATATCAGATTTCATTGTGTTTTGTAAGAGGTGTAAATGTTTGAATAAACATTTCTTCAACTTTTAATAAATGGAGCAATGAGCAGAGCAGAAACTAAAACTGAGATTATGTAAATCGTAGTCTGCTTCTTTTCTCTTATGTTAGAGGTTTCGAATGCTCATCCAAGTCAATCGAAGTTTGGTTTGGACAAAAGAAATGTAGTACTTGTACTCTCAGAGGAAAAAGTTATAACGTCGAGGAAAAATTTATAACATGTTCAGACTTAATAGTGCATTTACTGGGTGTAAATGTGCCTCACCTTGAGACGGATGATTTGCTCGAAATACTTCAATCGGAAATGCAACTTCTCTGAAATTTTCTTCTCGGTTTTCTCATAAACGGCTCTCCAAAGATTTTATTCATAAATCTCATATTATGCAGATTTTGTGCATTTTACTTCCCTACAGCGTACGGTTCCACCATCTGTGTAATTAGTTATTAAAACTAATTTTTTTGTAATATATTGTACACTACAAGGCAGCATCTTCATCACTCCCTGCATAATATCACACTTATAACCCTTGCATGGACTTCAAAGTCCGCTAAAGTAAAATTTGGACAATGGTTCAAATAAAATTGGTTGGTATGTTTAGGTGTATTTAGAGTCCAAAATTAAAGAAAAGCCATTTACAAGAAAGAGCGGAACTTTCAAAAACCCATTCGGCAGAGTCGCATTTGCGTTGATTGGTAGACAAATCAATTTTCCTAAAAAAAGTTTCAATAAAATTGTTTGGTGTTGTTAGTGAGCAAAGTTTAAAGAAACCAAACTTTAAAGTAAGAAAGAAAAGTTGGAGCCGTTTTCGCGAAAATCTGTAATTCGACTAATAGTTGACAGATCGGAAGTGGAAGAAGGACCTCATCGGAATAACAACTTCCTGCAATTTTATTATTTTAAGATTATATTTTTTTTTTCATTTTTGGGACTTCAAAACATATGTTACTGGTGATAAACTCACTTCGAAAATTTGAAACAATCACAATACTTCCGCATACAGCGCCAACAGAGAGTAAGAGATGTATAATTAGTTGTTAACATTTACATTTAGTTACGGGAAATGTAATAACTGTACATGTATGTACTAATACACACGCTCAAATACATGATTACAGTATGCAAAATGTATGTGTGGCCCTTGTATTGGTGTACAGGTAAATATGTTTGCACACTGTGCAGAGGTGGGGAGCAACAGTACAACATACCCTGGTATTAGTGCCAGATCAGGGACCCGGGTGCCTGTTTGACAGCTAAATTACACCGACTGTTTACCCACCGCTAGCCTAACCCCAATGGGAACCAAATCTTCATTCAGCTACTTGAAATGAGACCACCACTTTCCTCGTAAGGTCTCACCGTTTCTAATCGCCTGCCAGTCACAAACAGTAATCACAGATTGTAAATTGTTGAACTCTTTATTCGTCCATATTTTAAAATCATATAAAATTATAAACTCATGCCATTGTAAAACCAAAAAATTTAAATATTTATATTATTTTATAATTCACTTCCTCTTGTAATGCTGAATTTTTAACTTTATTGGGTGTGAGATTATGTTCAGCAGTAATTCAAACCGAGAATTCGGAAAAAGTTCAAATTAAAATTGATTTCCGGTTAACCGATTTTCTTCATATTTGAAAGTCTAGCAATGCTTTTAATGTTTATAAACATTAAGATTACGATTATTCTTAATTTAATGCTCAAAAATTTCAAGTAAAAGGGAGAGCTACAGATGGTCATATAATCTTTTATAAGAAAAACAGTTTTCAAAAAGTTACCATTGGACTACTTAAAGATTACTTTTTATGTTTACATTTTGAGGAAAAAAATATTAACTTTATCGAAAGGTTGGTTTGTTGAAAAGTCTTACTGATAAAGATATTATAAATTATTTCTCAGACGATCTTAATACCTAATCACATATTATTATAGCGGGCGACTTTAACTCTCGGATAGACTTCCTTAATGAATTAGGAGATGATACATTTGAGAACTCTTGTGTAAAAGAAATTAGAAATTCTTGGGATTGCAAAGTTAATAACCGAGGATTACTTTTTATTGAGGTAATGAAGAAATATGGTTTCTTTGTTAAATAGTCATAGATCTTATGGAGATTTTACCGGGGTAATTTTCTTATATTAGCGCAAACGGTTGCTGTCGACTTAATTTGGACAAATTGTCCATTATTCCGTTCAATAATAATTTTGCAGTAGTTAATAATTCTCATTTCACGGTCCATAATATTTGTATTTTATCAGTTTCTTTGTTTCAAAAGATAAATAAATTTATTAATAGTACAGCGAATCAGTATGTTACTTGTCTAAACCGAGATAAAGAAAATCTAGACAAATTTCAATCAATTTTGAACGATTCCCATTTTACACCCACTATGTCTGAAGACCCTGATGAAAAATATAATTACTTTGTAGATTAGATTAGATTCTAACGGGGGGATTGGCTCTTCAGCCTCCGCCACTGCGCCACCCCATGGATCTATTGTGGCACCCCCCTAGTTGGAGGCCCTTCCTCGATCCTGTCCTCGAACGGACTGTGGAATTGGGGGTTGGTGCTCCCAGGTGGTCAATTAGAGCACCAGTCATCAGAGAATCCTCTCGAGTCCTCCTTGCCTTAAAAGTCTTAATAGGTTGAGGCTTGCTGGCACCAGCTTCTCTTTACCAAAGAGGTGGTACATTAGCCAGATCAGTCCCTCGCACTGACATATCACGTGCAGCACCGTCTCCTCTTCTTCCTGACAGAACCTACACAGGCTACCCGTTGCCAGGCCCATGCGATGCATGTGCTTGTTAAGTCTACAATGGCCAGTGAGAACGCCAACTGCTATCCTTATGGCCACCCGGCCTAATTGGAGTAATTCCGCATTTAGCTTGGGCGAGTGGCTATGGATAAACGTTTTCGCCTGCCTCTGGCATGGAGTTTTGACCCACCATTCCCTTGATCGGTCCTGCATCCATAGCTTAATGGATGCGCTCCTGAGGCATCTTGAGACACCACAGAACGGCTCCGGCCCGATAAGTGCTCTCATTGAACCCTCCCGGGCCAGGCGGTCCGCCGCCTCATTGCCTCTGTAACCCGAGTGCCCAGGTACCCAAACCAGGAAGACCTTATTATGGCTACTAATTTCCCTGAGTGCACCTAGGCAGTCCCACACCAGCCTTGAGCTGATCTCCCACGAGTCAATTGCCCGCAGAGCAGCCTGGCTATCCGAATAAATGACGACTCTGGAGTTATACACTCCCCGTCTTCTTATTTCGGCGGCGTAGATAATAATCGCGACTAGCTCCGCCTGAAAGACCGTAGTTAGCCTTCCCAGGCTCACCGAAATATTACATCTCGGATGAGCCCCGTACACGCCGGCTCCTACTCCATCTTCCATCTTACATCTTCCGTGTACCACATAGATTCGCCTGTAATTGGCGGCCCGTTCTTCCATGTTCCTCTGTCTAATATCCAGACTTTGAAGGATTTTTGGAAGTCGTATCTAGGAGTCATTATATCCGAAGGCAGACCAAAAATCGGGTCTGCCTTCAACTCCTCATAAAAGTCCTGATAATTCCCAGTATGCCTGGGATAAATTGGAGCTTGTCCCTATTGTAGTCGTGCCACGACTGCTCATGCGACGCCTTGGACGTAAATGTGGAGTGGTGGAAGGTTTAACAGGAACTCCAAGACCGCAGTAGGTGTAGTCATCATGGCACCCGTCGCGCTCAGGCAGGCCAGCCTTTGAACACTTCCGAGCGCCCCAGACCCCCCCATTTACAAGGTCTTTGTCCACCCCACCACCGCCCCGTGGGTTACCATTGGTCTCACCACGCAGGTATAAATTCACAGGGCCATCTTCGGGCTTAGTCCCCAACTTTTACCGCATTGCCTCCTATACCTACCCATGGCGATTTTGGCTTTGTATTTGGTGATGTTAATATGGGAATTCCATGTCAGCCTTCGGACAAATATGACTCCCAGATATTTGGCCTCCATGGCAAAGGGGAGCACAACCCCTCCGAGTATCGGCTGTTGTAAGCCTTGTAGATTCTCTTCCTTGTAAAAGGAACCACTTGAGTTTTGTGGGGATTGATGGAGAGACCCTCTGCTCTGCACCATTGATTCACAATATTGAGCGCCCCCTGAGTGCGCTCTGAGACAGTTACCGCGAACCGCCAACTCACCACGATTGCCAAATCGTCCGCAAAACCTAGGCAGTGAAAGCCTTCCGCGGTTAATTTGGTCAGGATGTCATCGGCTAATAGCGCCCACAGCAATGGCGACAAAACGCCTCCCTGCGGACAGCCTGTACTCACCCTGGCCACAAGAAGTGAATTATCTATGGTGGCTATATTAGTCCTTCCCAATAGAGTAGTCCTTAGCCACTGACCAATCGTAGGGGGCGTGCCCCTTCTTATCAGTGCACCAACAAGAGACTCTGAGGACACATTATTAAAGGCGCCCTCTATGTTGTGATGGTTGGTTCCGTAGAGCTGGAAAGCATCAGAGTCATTTTCCGTGGTAGCCTGCTTCATTTTGTGGTCATCGACCGGTTTCGGGCGTTCGCCCATCTTCAGGATGCGTTTTTCAGACAGTGTGACACTGAGTGAATTTTTGGCCTGTTTATTCCTGCCTTAGATGCGGACGTTATAAGTTAAAGTAACAGCAAATTAAAAAAGCTTGCAAATCCAAATGTATGCTTGCAATCTCTTAATTCAACTTGGATTGGTTTCCTGTTAGATTTCGAGTACTTTTTAGAATCGAGTATTACATCTGTCTCTTCCGAAATTGTGGTCTTTGATTAGGATGCGACTCATTCATAAGAAAGGGGATCCCCATGACCCTTATAACTACCAAGGAATTGCTGTTCTTAATACGGTCACAAAAATTTTCACAAGTATTTTATATTACAGACTTTACAACTGTGGTGGTTCTTCAAAATATAATACCCGAAGAACAGGTGATATTTAGGAGGAACAGTGGATGTCGTGATTGTGTCTTCACGCTGGCCGCGGTTATGAATATTGCTCTTAGGTTAAAACGGAATAAAGTCTATGCTGCATTTATAGATTAAAAAATAGCATTCGATTCTATTGATCATAAAAAATTGTGGTGCAAACTTTATAATTTGGGCTTAAGCCGTAAGTTCTTGAATTTAATTATGAATCTTTATGAGAATGCCTCCATGATAGTTTCTGGTAGTGCATCCGAGTCAGCAGAAATACCGATATCAGAGGGTTTACTGTAAGGAGAAATATTGTGCCCCCTCCTCTTCTGAATGTATGTTTCTGATATTGTTGAATTTTTAACCACTCGTAGTTCCGCAGGCCTTACAATGAATAAAAATAAAGTTCTTCAGTTAATATTATACGCAGATGATATGGTTCTGCTCTCTCCGACTTTAATGCTGCTCAGAAAAACGTAAATTTAGTGGAAGAATGCAATGTCGGAAATTGCCTCACTGTAACACAGAAAAGACATTTGCTGTAATTTTTTCTAAATGGGGTAATTTGTCAAATGCTAAAGTTGTAAAATATGATTATCACAATATCGGGTATTCCCAAAGTGTCATCTACCTGAGAGTTCCATTTTCTCTCAGCTAAATTTCTCAAAGCATGCGAATATTTTCTGGCTAAGAACTCTATACCTTCATCCGGGGTTCTATCTATACTTAGTCGTGCAAGGGTGATAGCTGGGAGACAGAAACTAATCTGTATGATTTTAACTCGGAGAGTGTATTATTATATTTTTTTTTTGAGGCTTGTTGAGCTGAACATAGCAATGTAGTTGAAAGAGGCCACATTCATTTTGTTAAGCAATTGTTGTGCCTTTCTAAAACGATACCGGACTCCTTTGTTAGGCTCGAAACAGGAAGGAAACATACAGAATTCAAAATAGTTAAAAGGATGTTGAAATGGCGGCGATTGCTACTTCGGATGTCAGACTCTCGGTTACCAAAAACGTGTTATCTTAGGTTATTCGAATTAAGTCATTTTTAGACGCCATTCAGCTGGGTGTTGAATATATCTAAGAAAATATTTAAATTGTATCGGTGCTGATTTCGTTTGGCAAGGTCAAAGCTGGGAGGTACTTTATGATAAATATAATGCTTTACCGGAATCCTTCAAGAACAATTTGTATAGTAAGGACATACAGTTCGTATTGAATAACCGGATAATTTCCTCTACAGAAATCTTTGTAGCTTTAGCCCTAAAGAGATTTTTCTCCAGTACAATGTGAACATTAACATGTTAAGACTAACTGCTCAATTAGGTTTAGCGTACAAAAAAAATCTGGTGTGAAACACTCACACAACTTTCTCTTACTCCAGTTCTCCAAATTATAATTGACAGCTTTTATAGTTTGTGTACCAAATTTAATAAGATTCGTCGAAAACTGAAAAAATTGTTCAGTAAAAGCGCACTTCCGGTTTACTAATTTTCTTGAAACTCGGATTTTGGCCATGTATTATTTCTAATTAATTTGTTGATGATACAATGTATAATCAACTGTGATAGCACTTTTAGAAAAATAACCCCACCCCTCCCCCAGAGTGCCCTTAAATGAATTTTCCTGGAGAAATGTTTCAAATAAAAGTTGTAGCTCTTTGTATGTAGTTGATACCAAGTTTAAAAAATCTTCGGAGCCATTTTTGAGAAAATGCAAAAACGTAAAAAAAAAAAAAACTAGTAAAGTGGTACTTCCGGTTGAGGAATATTGACACATAACGCACCGTCAGATCCCATGGTGATACCTAAACGTAATATCAAGTTTGAACTTTCTACGATTTTTCGTTTTTGAGCTATGCTGTTCACATACATACACACACACACGACACACACACACAACACAGACACACACAGACCATTTGCTAAAAACCACTTTTTTGGACTCAGGGGACCTCAAAACGGATATTTCCGGTGAAAACTCGATATCGAAAATTTGACACGATTACAATACTTCCTCTTACTAGGAGTAAGAGAAAGTAAAAATGTACGATACACTTGAATAGAAGCAAATATCTGTTTGATTCACAAAATCTTTGTAAATTTTGTACATTTACATGATTTAATACCTTCGATTATGATGTGTCCTGCTTATGCGAGTCGTAGAAAACATTAATATATAAATAAGCATTTAACAGACGATAATGAAAATGAGAAATTTATAAATTTATTTACATTTACGGAGTCAGATAATATGAATAAAATAAGAGGTATCTTTTTTTTCTGTCTTAATATATTTCAAATAAGGGGTGCTTTAAGTTAATTATTTTCTATAATTAACATGTATTTTGATAATGACTTCATTTTTTTGTTCGTTTGTGTTTTTTTTTTCTGTCTTCTCATGAATTTTAAGAAAAAGGTAATTACTTAAGGAAATTTGTCATTTTTTTTTCTTATCTTTTATTTATTATTGTAATTATATCTAAGTTTAGTATTAAAGTCAACTATTCTCTGTATACCTTTAAGGTGCAAACAGTTGTAAAAATAAATAAAATATATAAACATTATATAGATGGTAGGACCATATTTGTATTGAAGCGGTACATTAGAGAGAAGCTTATGTTACTGTTTCCAAATACTCGCTAAAAATAATCAATTTTTTCCGGGAAAATGTGTCGAATAGAAGAGAGGAAAATGTTCAAAATGTATGTGTATAGATAGAATAGAAGTTTAACCAAATAGCAAAAAACTTTTGGGCTACTATCAATATTCCATGTATCAACTTCCGGCTATTTTATGTTTCTGAGATTTTTGTTCACACACGTCACAGCTCAGTCAATAAAAATATTTTTTTCGTACTCAGGGGACTTCAAAACATGTATTTCTGGTAAAATTTGATACGATCGCAATACTTCCTCTAACTGAGTGTGAATAAAATATCTTGAAAAACAAAAATTGCAGGAAGCTCAAACTTGACCTACCGCTTATGTACCACCGGATCTGAACACCGCTTATGTACCACCGGATCTGTCCACCGCTTATGTATTACCGGATCTGACCACCGCTTATGTACCACCGGATCTGACCACCGCTTATGTACTACCGGATCTGACCACCGCTTATGTATCACCGGATCTGACCACCGCTTATGTACCACCGGATCTGACCACCGCTTATGTACCACCGGATCTGACCACCGATTATGTATCGCCAGATCTGGGTAAAAAACGAAATACGTACACTTTACCAAAAAAAAGGAAAAACTAAACAGACAGCTGAAAGACACACACATTGAACTCGCCAATCGGTACCCTAGTTCGGTCTTTACTCACTACTAGACCCAAATAAATGACAAACTTACTAAACGAATGGACCGTAAATATAAAACTCTAAACAAAAAACTCGACTACCTCCAAAAATCGCAAAACACCCAATACAAAAAACACCAAACCCAAGTATTCTACCCACAAACTGTAAACCTCACAAACATTACGTTTACACCAACCGAAACCGAACTTCTAGACAAAGGACTCAAGTATAATCTCAAGAACACAAGCCACACCAAAAATATCGAACAACTTGCCGTTGACACCGAAATTGCGATAACTTTACTACCACACAGCGAACAGGAATACGCTCCCATATCGCTGCGGACATAATAAAAGACATACAAAAACAACAAACGCACAGTAACATAGACGGACAAGAAGAGAGAACTGCCGGTGGAATATGGAAAAAACTCAAAGACAATAACCTCATAGTCACAAAAGCCGACAAAGGGAACGGCACTGTAATAATGACACATGACGACTACATAAACAAAACACTAGAATTCATAAACAACAGTACATATACACAACTCAAAAAGGACCCAACAAAAAACTTCCAACAACAAGTAAAAACCGCCCTAAAAAAGCAAATCTAGTAGTCCCACCCCGCGAAACCTTCAAGTACACATGTATGAACCCCAAAGCACCATTCTAAATGCACTTCCAAAAATACACAAACCCGATATCCCTATCAGACCCGTCATAAACTAGACAACAGCACCAGCATACAAATTGACACAGCAGCTGGCGAAAATAATAAAAGACAAAGTAAAACTGAACGACACTTTCAATGTAAGAAACACTCAACACTTAATACAATTAACAGAGAATATAAGACTCGCTCCAAATTCTCGTTTGCTATCCCTCAATATTACCAACCTATACACCTCCTAAATGTACCATCGGATCCTATTGTACAATCTACAACATAGCTGAGAACAATGGATACAATGCAAATATCGTTAATAAACTCCTCAAAAACGAACCACACCACCGAAATAGGACTGACAAAGAAACAACAGACAAATTCGCCACATTCACATATATCGGAAGCACACGTACAAACTCACAAATTTTTTCAAAAAACTGGGCATCAATACTTCTTTTAGAACAAACAACAAATTAGGCAACAAAATCCGCACTCGTACTGAGTTCACTGACGTGTATGACAGCAGTGGGGTTTACGAGCTGAAATGCCTGGACTGTAACAACATTTACGTGGGGCAGACTGGCAGAAAAATCAAGGAACGATTTACCGAACATATCAGATCATACAAGTACAACAAAGTTGACTCAAATTATGCCAATCACCTAAACACTAACAAACACAAACCCGATGACATCACTACCACCATGAAACTAATACATCCTGGCCATAAAGGACGACGACTTGACATAGTAGAACAACTCGAAATATATAAACACAAGACAAAAAACTTAATAAACGAACAGACAAAATTTGCCAGTGAACCATTATTCAAAACACTCTTTCCACAATAGCAATAGAAACGCAATTACCAGTGCAAACACTATACTGCACCAAATAGTTCTTAAACAGATTTTAATTTTAGGTTAGTTTTAAATCTCTAGTTATATATATATATAAAAATTATGCGTGCGTATTTGGATGATTTGAATTGAGTTGAGTGGAATGCATAATAAGAAACTTAATTATAAAAAACCATATTTAGGTATACATGCGTGCGTGGATGCCATATGTGAATGTTGTGAGAAAAGTGAAATACTGACTGGATGCATAATTATAAAAAACTTAATATAAAAATCGCTTAATTTTAAATTATGTTAGTTTAAATCTTTATTTAATTTAATTTTTAATTTATTTTTATATATTTTACATTTTATTTTGATTAGTTAATTGTAAAGTAAAGCTCCCTCCAACAACAGAGTTTAAAAATTGGACCCCCACGTGTTGTTTCCATTTTTAGGAAAATTTGCCCTTTAACAACCCAAACACGTGTTTTCCCACCCAGTTGACCAAACTCCTTGACCTAGTTTAAGAGTTTAGTTTTAAATACAGTTAAAAACACCAGTCAGTGTATAAACTGAATGCTCTGTGCAAGTTGTGTTGTCACACTGTCTGAAAAACGCATCCTGAAGATGGGCGAACGCCCGAAACCGGTCGATGACCACAAAATGAAGCAGGCTGCAATGGAAAATGTCTCTGATAACTTTATTTACCTGGTAACAACTACGATTATTTTCTATAGCATACGTAATTCTGTATAGCATACATAGTTTCTTAATAAACTCTCTCGAAAAGTAGATTAATTAAGTCGTGTCTGTATTCTTTGAAACAAGAGGGAATATGTCGTCTGAGCAATTACAAGGGGAGATAGGAAAAAGTGAAACAGGAGATTTAGTAAACATAATTCTCTCTCGTATGGATAGTTTGGCTGCTAATTTAAAAACTATTTCAAAAAAAGTTGATTCATCTGATAAATTTTTAAAAGAAAACCTTGCAGCCCTACAAAAAGACACATTATATTTTTATTTATTATTAATTTTGTCTCGGGGACATACCCCATACAAATGAAGACTGGTCAAATACAGTGAACAACAAAGTAAGAAAAGAGAGACTAAAATATATAAACAATGTAGAACAATACAACACAAAATATAGAGTAGTAACAGTAAATACACAGCACACTGCATTGTATCCATATTTTAAATAACAAGTGTATAATTTATAAATACTGGAAGATGAACCGACAAAAAGTGGCGTTATACGTATATAATCAATCCCTCACACTGTAAACTATTCATTTAGTATAAATGATCGTTTTTTGAGGTAATTAATTGTGAAGAGGTATAATTGTTTAATTTCATTTTCTTACTTAAAAACGAACACATTGTTGAACTGCTCTACTGATACATTCTTAACCTGCGGTATGTACTGATTACGAAGAGATTCATAAACCGGACAAACTACTATTAGGTGGTACAAATCTTCCGCATCATTACGCCCGCATATTGTGCATATTTCCTTAGGTTTTATTAGGTTTGTAACATTTTTCACTGACAATTTGATCTGGTAATTGCCCGAAAGCCTCAATTATGTGACTAGTTTTACTATAACAAATGGCAAATTCAATTCGCTAGAATATTGGCAAACTGAACTTGAGGAATTATATCGTTATAAATAGGGCTGTACTTTGCTGAGTGCATTAGTTCTAGGTCTTTTAACTCTTGGAATTCCTTATATCTATTTAGTGTTCCAGAGATAGAATTTTTAAAGACTGTGGGGTCTGTTTCAAGTACGATGTCATTTCAGCCAATCAAACTCAATAAATAATCCATCTGCGAAAACCACAAAAGACTCAGACAACACGAACTAGATATTATTAACAAGAAAATTGACAGCACTGCTCTCTCCAAACATGTTCTGACTTTCAATCATACCATCGATTTCAATAACCCTTCCACTGGACTCTCACACGGAGGACCCGGGTTCGAATCCAGCAGTGCTACCCTTAGATTTTTTCTTCCTAGGAGCCTCTACACCTCACTGTCGGGTGATGGACAGTGTTGTCTGTGACGAGAGAACACTGTCCGGAGGCCGGCAGTGCCCTGAGAAGGCTCCGGGCGCTAATGAGCACAGATGTTGACGCGCCTTAAATTAAAAAAAAAAAAAAAAAATAACTCTTCCAGTTTAACCACTTACCCCAACCATTCAAAACGTCTTCTACCGAATCCTTACAAATTCACCTTCATCCGAATTCTATCAATTTTAAAAAAGACAAAGAAATCATAACTTCAACTTACAACAATATTTTTCTAACCCTAAGAAAAGATACTCGTCAGTAATTTGTTCTTCCAAATTTGAAATTGCCGCGCCTCACTACAAACATTTTTCTTATCCCTCCCACCCTTTAACATTGTTTAAATTTTTAAGAAAATACTCTCTCTTCATTTCAGTCTCAACGTTCACTCCTCTCCTACCCTAAAGGTATCTTTATCTGTCTTATTTTATCTTATTGTTGTAACGAAGCGGGCGTGTTGGGAGGGGATTGACGGGAACTCATATAGACAAGCCTTGGTTTCAGAAAATAATGTACTTATTGAATGAAAGTTATCTCTACAAATTATACTTTTAATAATGAACCTTACAAAAATTTAATACTATTAAAAAAACTAATACCTTTTAAAAATTAATACTATTACCTTACAAGCTAATATCAAACTTAAGTTACAATTACTAATCAAATTCTAAGCCAAAAAGTTAATACTAATCATCCTATGCCAAAACAAACAAAAAATAATAAATTCAATTATTAAATAATAAATTCTCATGCCTTGCCAGAGTTACTATGGAGAAGCTGACTCACCTAACGCCCAAGCACACAGCCATAAGCCAGGTTTCATTCTTTGCACACAACCACAGACTGACTTCCTTCGAGTTGTTATTGTAATCTCATGACAATAGGAATTCACTCCAAAGAGGGGAGGATTCCCGAGTCAGCAATCTCTGTAACATCTCTGACACGGCCTTTGCTACTCTACATTTAATTCAAATCTATATTCTACACTTAATTACGTTCAAATATTACGTTTTATATTTATTTGGTTACATTGTTAATATCATTTTATTTAATTTACTGTCACTTCTGTTTTATAATTTCTTCTGGTAATATTTCTTTAATTTAAATTTTTCTTTCTTCTTTTTGATATAAATCTATGAACTTTTCACAACTACTATAATTGTACAATAATGTATTTTCTCCAATAAATTTTTACAGAGCTCCTGAAGAATGGCACCAATGGTATCCGAAACGTAGAGCAACAAAGAAATTAAAAAAAAAAAAAACTCCTCTGGCCATTGCCGTACAAACATCTCATTGTAATTTTTAGGCCTGACGATTTGAATACCATTTTAAGAAAAATTATCCATTTTGGCACAATATTGTAGCACGAATGATTTAAGTGAAGAAAACCCAATGATTGGCTGTCGTTTATAAGGGAAGTAATGTTATCTATTAATTGCTTAGATATTTTGTTAACTGAAAACTCTAATACTCTGAAAGCTGAAAAAAAATGTGTAATAAGTAAACTCGTAAATATATATCTTTCTGATGACGTAGAGAATGCAATAAATTCCAAGGATAACGCACTATATAGGCTGGTCTCTAGTTTTGGAAATACTGAATTTCATCTAATTTGGGCTGTACTATAGCAAAGTTAAGAGTTGTATCTCAATACGTTTATGTAGAGTAAAGATGGCGAAATTGTATATTAATGGCCAACCATACATTATTGACAGAATATATGTTTAATTTGTAACACCCTAAGTTGTGATTCAATACTTCATTTCCTTTTTGAATGTAAAACCTTGTTGCCAATTAGATCTTTTTTTCTATCAAAATATTTACCTCAAACTCGTCTTGTCTCAAATTCGCATAAATATGAACAATTGTTTACAATAAACATTAAAGAACAGCTAAGCTCCATATATAATTTCTGTAAATAAGCCGTTAAGATTAGAAGTTTTGTGCTAGGAGAATGATAGTTCACTTTATTTGTATTTGCAGTTCATTTTTAATTTTATTTTTTTATTATTTAGTGAGAAAGTTTATTTACTTTTTTTTATGGAAAAAGAAGGAATTAAATTATTTTTTTTAAAGTATTCAAAACGGATTAAGATTATTATGTTTGTAAAATTATGTTTGTATGTTTGTAAGCAACTATATTATTTTTCCCTTGCACAAATATTGTTTCTTGTAATTTTTGTAAACATTAATTTCTAGTGAATTATTAAAAATTACTTTTGTTAAGTTAGAAATACTTTTGTAACTTTCTCATCATCTATAAGTATTACTTTTAAGTTCGGTTCATTACTTATTTTTTCTGAATCATTTTTATTATTATTATTACTTTTTCTAAGAATCATTTGCATATTAAACTGTTTGGCCATTTCCTTTGCTTAAAGCAATGTAGCTGTGTATAGCAAATAAATAAATAAAAAATTTGTAATATTTTTTTTTTTTTTTTGTAAGAAAAATTTATTATAGGAGGGAGGTAGTCCAGCAATCTAGAATGTTAACTTTCGAATAATATTGGGATGCCCCAGTATGTTTACACTTATGCCAAGTTAAGTGAGTACAAATTTGAAGTTTCAAGAAATTTCTTAATTCTATATTTGTATTAACTGCAGTCAGTTTGAAGTCGTGTGAATGTTTCACACTAGATTGTTGTTCTTTTTTAACTTAATGTAAACCTAACTTTACTGTAACTGAATGCAAACTTAACTTTACTCTAACTTAATGCATGGCAAAGTTGGAGATCGGATAATAATAACTTAATGCAAACAAAGATTTTTATAGTAAATGAGATACCTATGCGGGCTTATCACTACTTGGATTTCAGGTTTGGATAGTTGGGTAAATAGTTCTACACTCTAGAGTATTGTTTCCGCTCATATAATGTTCAATCTCAACCAATCACTTCTTCATTACATTCGAAATTGAAATTAAATGTTGTAAAGTAAATAAAGAGGTGCTCAGTGTGTGTTTGTTTGCTCCAGGGTGGAAGGTGTGTAAGTGTAAAGTGTTTGTTTGTCTTGTAAAATAATCAGTTTTGGTCAACTTTCTTCATATGTATGAATGTTGCACCTTTATTGTAAAGTGTTGTTGTTCGTGAAACTGTTAACAAACTTTACTAGCAATAGAGATTCTCCATTAACTATCACATGTTTAAGTAGGAGAGTAGTGTAGTAGTAACCATGGCAAAGTGGGGGGGGGGGCATGGAACAAAAGGGTTCTAACCCTTTACATACTAACCAGTACTTATACCAAATTAGACTAACAGATTTATAACAGGTTCCGTTGACAAGTTCATCACGTGAACGGTTTGTTATAGAACAACAATTTATGTTTATTGTATTCTTGTTCACAAACACAACTCTAAACAACAAACAATACTCCTTCTGTTGAAACAATTAGAATCAATAACTCCATTTCTATGTAGTGTGCGTGTTTGTATGTGTGTGTGTGTGTGTGTGTGTGTGTATGATTTTCTGCCCCTACGAAGGAGGACTTATCAGCATGCTCCTCCATATTATTTATATTTCATGCACTAAATAATGAACACTTAATTATAAAGAATAGTGAAATATATAACTGAAATAACACTAAACACATGATGATTTATCAAACAATGCCAGACCAGATAATAGTGAAAATATCAAGATAAACATACATAATATTTTTCAAACCAATTAATATAAAAACAGTAATTCATATATAATAAGAAAATCAAAATCAGTTAAATGCACGAGAAGATCACCAAGTTTATCAGGCGGCCATGGATCTTCTTCCAAGGACTGTTCTTTATTTAACTTGCACTGTTTAGCGTCGAGAAGAGGACATTGAAGTAGTACATGTTCGACGACGTTCGACCTACACGTTCCATTGTTCAATGTTGTCTGAATATTTGCCGAATGGATGTAAGTATAATTTGAAATCCACGCAAAAATGTCCTTAAACAGCCATGTCCCTGTCATAATTTTAGTCAACTTGTAAGTCAATTGACATAGCATTTATGAATCCGATCGCTATTATGAGGGAAAGAGATGCGTGCATAATCATATGCTAGTGCAAAGAATATCTAAAGGCCTCCTTAGCTAACTGATCTGCCTTCTCATAACCTAATACGCCTTTGCTCCATGAAAAGCGAACTTGCCGACCCAACTCCTCACGTTGATTTCACCAACAAGAAAATCAAAATCAATTGAATTCTACAAAATGTCGAAATTGTTGTTCCGTTCGGGTCCAACCAATAGGAAAGTTTCGATCAAAATCCCATTTGTTTTTTTCTGTTTTTTGACGATTTTCTAGAAAGAAAAAACAGGTTGTGCAACTTTATTCAATGCATTTCTAGGTATCACATGATTTTCACAACAATAGTTACAGTGTTTTTAAAACTGGTATATTAACTTTATATTAAAAAAAAAATCTGTTGAATAAAACTTTGTTTCTGTTAAAAATGATTTAAGGGGGAGCTGGAACCACTCACTTCTCTCCAAAAGTGACATTTTATAACTGTTCAGTTTTTCACAGCCTGTATTCACATGACTGGCTCTTACTACTCCACAAACATTCTTACGGAACATTGGTTAAAAACATTTTTTCGTATTCAGTGGGGGGGGGGGGGGGGGCTCAGCACCTGTATTATCTGGGAAAATACAATTTTGAAGATTAGATATGATTGCTAGAGTTCCTCTTATAGTTGCTAGGGCAACGTGAAAATGTGTAATAAACTGCCCGCAGCATATCTTAATAAGGGCTAGCGGAAGTCTACACTCGTCGCTACAATTTAGTCTTGCACACGCAATCTTCAAGAATACATCAGCAACACTCTACTAGTCAGCAGTCTCTAATCACGCTACCATTCTCTATATCAAACAGAGAACAAGGTCTTTGCAGATCTGATGTAGATTGGGCGATATTATGAGAAGAATTGACATGAGTGCTTAGTGCAGTGATAGTGATGTTTCCTTGAGTACTGTTTGTACTAGTCTGAATTGTAGACTTCCGCTAACCCTTATAATATGTCAGATCTGACGGGATTGTTTTGGTACATTAGAACCTTTATCCTCAAACATGTGATTTAGAACTACTGATCTATAACAGAAATAGTTGGCCAAATTGTATGAAATACAATATTTTTGTAATTTCGGAAAGATTTAATATTAACATTGGTGCCTTCAGATCAGAGCAATTGATCAGAACACTTGTGTAAAAAAGGTGTGAAAGATTCACACCTGTTGACTTTATATTGCAATTCAAATATTTATAATTCATAAATTTGTCAGACATGGATTTTCACTTTCTCTGATTGCCAGAGAGAAGGCGGTGCTATCATGATCGATTTTTCAAATTTTGAGATTTCCAAGCTTCACATTTGGTCCCACACCTTCTAAGCGAAGAAAACAAAATGTCGCTGCTTGTCGTACACTGCTAAAGAGACAAAATCGTGATCCAATTTTTCGATCATCTGATTACGGGAGGTGGAAAATGGATTCAATACAACAATGTATTGAGATCAAGAAGTTGGTCAATTAGGAAGTGGACCTGGTCAATCAACGTCAAAGCCTGGTTTGCACTTTAATAAAGTATTGCTGTCAATTTGGTGGGATTGTCGTGGCGATGGGGTGGGGGTGGGGGTTGCTGCTTCGCTGGATGTAGTCAGCTATTCAGAAAAGAAGACCTGCTTTAGCCAATCGAAAAAGAATTACTTTCCAGGACGACAATGCCAGATCTCATACATTTTGGCAAACTAGGGAGAAACTCAAAGAGCGTTCCTCAAAGAGCTTAACAGGGACGTCCTTTTCATCCTCTTTATCCCCCTCAACTTGCTCAATTAGATTTTCATTGTTCCGCTTATTACAATCATTTAAACGGAAAATTATTCACATGTGAATAATCAATAATGAATACATTTAGATTCTTTTTTGAAAGAAAAATCTTCAGTTCTTTTTTGTTAGAGGGATCCCAGGCCATGTCGCCGTGGAAAAATCCTATTGAAAACGAAGGAATAAATTTTTATTTTACATTAAAGAATTTTTATTTCACCGTATTATTTCAACCGTTTTATTTCGGTTTTGATAGACCGTATCAAAACTTTTGCAATGTCTGCAAACTTAATTGTATAGTTAGTAAAGCAGAATGCTATTTAAAGAAGTGAAGAAAAATTAATCAGCAAAGACGCACTTCCTGTTGACCGATTCTGACTAAAACCTAGGGTCGAATTCACTGCTAATACCACCGGAATATCCAGTTTGAACGATCTATGATTTTACTCTTTTTTCGTCCTCACAGGATCGCTCACAGAACCCTTCATCATGTCTTCGTCCAAAAAATCCCCTTATTTCATAAATCTGACAGGATCGCAAGTAAGAGAAAATAAAGATTTGAACTTCCTTTTGAGGTGAACGTTCTAAGTGTTCAACTATGGCCAGCCATGTTCGTCTAAGCAACTGTATTGTGCAAAATATTTAAGTTCTTACCATTTTCTAACAGGATTCCCGCCATCACGCTTTTGGAAGCATTCAGGATATAATTGCGAACTGACAGAATATTGCACACAAAGTTCAGCGCAATTTCATGAAGAAAATTCAAAACTTCATTCTTGAATGGTAAGCTTGCGAAGAACGAAGACAAAAATTGGCATCTCAAACTGAGTGACAGACCAACAATTTTTCTACTAATAATGAGTTAAAATAAATCTGAATCTAATAAAAGATACACTGTAATGAATCTTATTTCCTTTTTTATACGGATCAGGGGTGGAAGATTGCTATCATAAGTCGTAGAAGTCAATCTGTAAATGCAAAGAACAAAAAATAAAGGAAATGAAGATAAAAAAAAATTATAAACAAGGGCAAAATAGAAAAACATCATGAGATCATATCTTATCGATCAAAACGAGGAAAAAAGCCTTTTTTTTGTAAGAAAGTTGGATAGCAAAGTTGGTACTTAATTGTTGGAAAGAGAAAAGAAGTCTTCTAACTTTCTATACCAAAGATTTCTTTGAAAAGAACAGGAAATAGAGGAAACCATCCAACTTTGTAAACAAATAACAATATATATAAATGTATGTGAATATGCAAATGAATACACAAATAAAAGCGTAAATCTACATCTACATAGAGCATATTTTTTTGGTTACGTATATAAGGTACCTTCATTGGTATTTAAATAAAAGATGCTGTTACGAATTTGTAAAGAAATCATATTACGATTATGTACTTAATACATTTAATAAGCGGTAGATTGTGTTTGTGAGAAGCTGTGAGGGAAGGTTTTCTTTATAGAAAAAGGAGTAACGTTTTTGTGGAGACGAACTTATAATTATACATTAGTAGATATAAAAGTTTAATTGTCTTTAAGTGAGTATTAGTTTTTCCTGTCATATATACTAATAACTGCACAATAAACCATTATTGGTACATTTGTGCTCATAATATACTGCAGCAACTATCATTTGTTTTAGCAAAACAGAAAGGTAACAATTGGGGACTTGTCCGGGATTGTTGCTTTTGGCTGCTGAAACTTTGTATTTATTTGGAGCTAAGGTAAATTTTTTTTTGTATTCATATTGTTTTTTTTAGTCTAGTCTGGTTTAATTTAGATGTAGAATTAGTTTCAAAGTGGTAACAAATTGTCTTTCGATCTAGAGAAGTTTCTAAAAAACCCTTCAATAGAAAATTTCAATTTAGCCAGAAAAAGTGATGTGAACCTCTGATTCTCCCATTGAAGACAAACATTTAGTAAAAATAGTAAGTTTGAAGGAAAGTTGTCAATGTTTCACACCAGATTTTTTTGCGTTCCTTTTTAGTTCAATTCAAGTTTGTTAGTTTGTATTAATTATTTTTTGCTGTTTAGAAAAGTGAGTGATTAAAATAGCCATATAAATGGTACACTAATATTTAAAGTTAATGTTTAATAACATTAATAGCAATTAGAATTCTGAAATCCCGGTGTAACCGTTTTAGCTGCATTATTTTATATAAATGTGCATTAACAAGGTGCGCAAATTCTAACTGCTCATCAAGTGTGTAAATTAAAATGTATACATAAGTACATTAAAGGCGCAAAATTATTGAGCTCAGCGAGTGGTGGGGTGGCAGTTCATTGCCTTACGCCCAGACATTCACATTCTGCTTTAATTAAAGTTTATTAGAAAACTTATATGAATTAATGAAAACTAAAAACATTAGACTCTGCGAAATAATGAACACATAATTCCCGTAATTTTCCTTGACTTTGGTTGTTTTGTTCGTATATTTTTTCTTCACTTAATATCCTGTTTATTTGATTCGATAGAACCATTCTGTATAGTGACTGTTCATGAAAAACTGTTAATTAACTTTGAATTGACATTATCATATCTTGCTGGCAAAGTAAAGTATTTATTTAGGAAGCTTCAACTGGTTTTCACTTAATTTTCACCAACTTCTATCATTAAAGCTCCTTACTGCACAAAGTAAAAACTTGTTGTGAGAAACACACACGCGATTTATTTCTTATTGCATTAAAATGTGATATGTATGTATATATGCAGTTAGTATTGCAAGTTTAAGGAAAATCGTTATATTTTCGAGAAAATTCCAAAAAAAAAAAAACAATTGCCATCACAAAGGCGCACTTCCGGTTAATCGATTTTATTCAAATTTGTATAACTAGTAATGTCTCTAATGTCTATATGGATGTTAGAAGTGCATCACGTTAGCAGTTTCGTAGGAAGGTTCGCGTTCCAGCTTTCCCAGAACCCAGAAAAAGTATTTTTTTTTTTTTGAGAAATATGTATTTCCGTTGGAAGCTCAATTTCGAAAATTTGTCGCGATCATAATACTTCCTGTGATATAGGAGTAAGAGCAATATTTTCTGTTACGCAGACGTAAGAGAAAGTAAAAAATCTGCTTTGAAATACTCCATCTACTTTCTCTTTTAGTATCAATTTTTACAGTATTTATATATTTTAAGTGGTTGTTAAAACTCATATTGTTTAGAAATGGCAACACCAAATAACAACCTGTGGGACACATATTTTCCATTCCTTCTGGAGTCTGTTTTAATTATTTTTCTTCCCCATTTATCCTATATTCCAGAAAGACCGGTCATTAGAAGGCACACTTTTTACTAGAGACATTCCCAAGTTGTTCTTGGATGACCCATTACGATCCGGCAAATTGTATCTTCCTGAACATCATTTATGGTACAAACAATTAGAATCCTATAGTAATGACTACGTTTACAATGAAGTGGGCACATCCATTGTAAGTTGGATATTTAAGATAAGATGTGAGCTGTTGAACTTAAATAAATATAACTTTAAACAAGAAATTAAGTTGTGTTCACTTTGTAATTATAAAGAGGAAGAGGATGTTTATCATTTTATATGTAAATGTCCCATTTTGACTGAGTTTTAGGATAAGGTATTTGCATAAAACATCATTAACAATGGCAGAATTTAAAGAGCGTTTAAACTCCAATAAATGGGACGATTTAATAAGTTATTGTAAGCACGCATGGCAGTATCGGAAATTTCTGGTACAAGAATTTAATTACTGATTGTTATTTCATTTTTCTTATTTATTATTAACACATTATAGTACAGTGTTATTGATAACTTTTAGTAAAGAATTAAATTTCTGGCAATCCCAGTATCATGTTCATCAATCCTGCATCACTTCCGCAGCAAATATTCCTTCAATATTAACACTACCTTTCTAGTTTTTCCATTTTTAACTCTACTTTAATATTTGTTTTATTTTCGAGCAGCAGTTTCGAAAATTATTCATTTACGATACAACAAATTTCTCCATCATAATTTCCATTTGGATAATCTGGAATGACCTCGGCATGAAACTGTCGCTTAGATTGGGACTCACAGGATAATTACGTTGTTTTGCTGTGATATCCAGATAGTGCAGACAAAGAGAATCAGACCAATACTAATGGCATCATTAGTACACTTTAGGTATGAACTCATTTTACCATATAAGTATCCTTTACATTTGGGCACTGACTAGGATATTCATTAGGCTATAAACTATTCCATTCCCACAACAAGAACAGAAGTTGTGGAAGCTAGTATAGGCTAAGGGATTTGGAGGCAGGCTATTTACAAGCTTCCCAGTACCCCTATTGTAATAACTAGTTTCTGACCTTTTCTCTTCCCAGTTGCTATAAAAATGGAAGCAACTTAATTTTCTTTTAACTCCTTCTGGAATAATAAATATTTAATATAATATTACAATTGAAGGTTATTTACAAAGAATATGTATCTGTGGATCCGTAACAGCCACGTTACATAATTTATATTCACATCAATAAGAGTTGTTACATTGATTTAATATTGAGGCAGGAAAAATAAAGTAACTAGCAAATAAATACTCAAACAAACCAAAAAAAAAGAAGAATTTATTGCCCGAGAGGTTCTGTATAATAAAATATAATAATCACCAGAATAATAAGATCATTCTTGTCTTATATAAACAATTGCAACTCTAATAACAAAATGATAAATTATCTGTAAAGTGGGGGAGAGAGAATGAAAGGAGAGGTACAAGGAGAAAGAGAAGAAGATAGAGAATAAATATGAAATATATCATATTATGTATCGATATTGTGAACTACATTACGTATATTTACCTTACCTTAAAACTTACTGCAATAAATCAATTGTATTTATTATAAGGAGGATGTATGTAGCTAGCTGAATACGACTCCACCGTACATCAACACTGGATATGTGTATCAGTGTCACGTGTTCAAGCGCCACAAAACTATTTATAAGTTTACCGTCACAGAACTCTCCTAAAATAAAGCTGCTCAGAAACTTGTTGCAAATAAAGAAATCTGGTTTAAAACTCATACACGACTTTCTCTTAGTGCAATCCACATAATTGACTAATTGACTAATTCTCCTTCAAACATATAATTTTACTAATTGTTTAATTTATTGGCTTCAATCTATGGATGAGGGCATCCGAACTTTACAAAACGACTTTTTTTGAGGAAAACATAATCTCCCCCTCCTAAAAACTCCCCTCAAATGAAATTTTTAGAAAAACTTTCAAACAAAAGTGATAGGTGTCTGTGTGTTTAGTTAGTATTCCAAGTTTAACAAAAACCATCGGCGTTTTAATGGAGAAAATAGTAAAATACTGAAAGAAATGTTCAGTAGTCGCACTTCCGGTCAACCAATTTTCTTCAAACAGGGAATTTTGGCAACATGTAAATTCCCATTTATATTGTATACACGATAGAATCGCATGGAAGATTAAATAGCACTTTAGAAGAAAGCACAATCCCATCCCTCCGCCAAAATTCCCCTTGAGTGAATTTTCCCGGAGAAACGTTTCCTATAAAAGTTATAGCTGTTTGCATGTGCAAGTTCACAAAAAAAGTGCAAAATCCATTCACTAAAGTGCTTCTTCCAGAGGACCAATTTTCACCAAAACCCTGATTGCTTCAGGTCCCCTGGTGGATCTTAAACGAAATATCAAGTTTGAACTTTTTGCGATTTTCCGTTTTTGAGTTATGCTGACCCCAACATATACTCACACACACACACACACACACACACACACACACACACACACACACACACACACACACACACATACACACACTCACCAATTTCTAAAAACCACTTTTTCAGACTCAGGAGACCTCAAAGCAAGTATTGCGGAACAAGCTTATTCTCCAGTCTACTGGTAGCCATTTAACGAAAGATTTAGTTTGAACATTCTGCGATTTTTCGTTTTTGAGATATGCTGCCCCACGCACACACACAACACGTACTTTCAGTGGAATCGCTAAAAGTTTTCATTCTCAGGAAACCTCAAAATATGTTTCTTCTGATGAAAACTCCATTTGGAACAATTGCAGTATAAGAGAAAGTAAACATACAGACAAATGGAGGAGGTAGCCTATAGAGTAGGATGAATAATATTAGTAAAGTTGGGTACATATGTTTTGTAATAGGATAATAAATATTACAGAATCTGTGTGGAATATTAAATTCCATGGAGAGATAAAGTGAGTGAGAGAGAGAGATATACAGCTAGCCGTTGTAGGCATACAGAGCATGCTGGCAGGTCTTTGTAGGGAGTCCTGGCCTCTGGCTGCCTCCACACTTAACTCTTCTAAATTTATATCGCTGGGGGAGGAGATTTTAGCAATTCCTCTCTTGGCGAACTAATCTACCCGATAAACCCCTACAACAAAAGAAAAAAAGCAAATGTCTTTGGTATTTAAGATACCGTTTGTGGTATAAACATTACGGTATTAAGGGTTTAGAATAATTTAGTGAGGATATTTTTGGGGCTTTAAACGCCAGCAAAAAATACAAAAATATATAAAAGTTACAAATATACAAAATTGCGGGTAGTATAGAACGTTTAACTAAATCAATCCAATAAACTGTTTCATGTTTGTGAACAAAAAGCTTAAATTATTTATTTATTTTGGAAAATGATCAGCTGAAGACGGTCTCGTTTGTAATTTACAAAACTGAGAGGAAAGTTCTTAGTTGTTATACACGGTTCATGCATAGAATATCCGGGCTAGCAGTTTGAACATTTTAATTTGGAACTGTTAACAAACAAATATCTCTCTTCACTCCATGCACGTGGAAGTAATGTAGTATACAGTGAAAGAAAAAAGAAATTTGGTTTGAAAAACGCTTACACCAACTTTCACTTGATCCAGTTTTCAAAGTAACAGTATTAACAAATTTCACAGAAACTTGGAATTATCATCAGACAGTTAAAAGCCCTTTATATTCATTCCCGAAACCATAGAAAGCACTGGTGAGCAATAACTAGATAATTGCGAGAATCATTCAGGAATGTAAAGACAAGGAACAGTTCCTTAATTGATAAAAAAAAGGAGAAAGTGATTTCAGCACTTAATTTCAGGTTTGTCTTTTTTGTTGCGAAACCATTTGTGGCAACTAATTCAGTATTTAAAAACTTATCAAGGATTTTATGTTTGTTGCAAAATACAAAACTATTATGTAAACAACAATTATATGAAATATGTAACAATTTAGAAAAACCTGGTATTAACACACCTGACTGTCTCTTACTCCAGTCTGCTTCTTTTTCGAACTCTAATAAATAACGCTTCTTATTATTATAATTTGTTTTTTTAATTACACTGTTCGATTCCTTCTTTTATGTTGTTGTGAGAAACTAGACTTGATTGAGTTAGCTCATTCGTGGATTTCCATCTTTATAATATTACTGCGCCGCATACATACAAATTAATATAATGTATAGCTAAATACTCCAGGTCTAAGAAAAGCTTTTTAACTAAATATTATGAATTCCTTGGAGAAATTTTTATGAGGTTAACATCAATTTCATTTTGTTCCATTAGTATAAATGGTCAAATGCGGACTTACATTGGATCTGCATTTCCGCCTAATTCTCTTTTGCTTTCTTTTTCAACAATGGAATGAAAATGCTGAATTTTTTCTTTGTAGCTCACATTGATTATATAAAAC
Source organism: Triatoma infestans (assembly GCA_011037195.1). Taxonomy (NCBI): domain Eukaryota; kingdom Metazoa; phylum Arthropoda; class Insecta; order Hemiptera; family Reduviidae; genus Triatoma; species Triatoma infestans. Next base: position 70,276 of record JAAEAF010000050.1, read on the forward strand.
AATAAATATTATGTTAGAAATAACTTGATTTATATATATATATATATATCATATGTGAAAGTGAATGTTACTTATTCATTTGTGTCGCTTGGGAGCGTGCGATTAAATGAACATATGTTTTATAGTGAGCATTTTTTATATAAAAAGTAGCCATCACTTTCTGTAGTTTTTTTTTTTAATTTTAAGCCGGCCATACATGCTACGGTCTACCGGACGGTAAAACTGTGCAGTTTTGCCTGCGCAGGCAAACCGGATGTCGTAGCGTGTGTGGGGATATTCGGGTATGCCGGAGAGGTCCTCAGTTTCGCTAAGGCGTTGATGGAAGACAATGACGCATTGACAGGCCTTGCGTTAATTTTAAAAAATAATCCAAAAACAATGAAAAGGAAGCGAACAAAGTGGTGTAAAGATTGGTTATTGAAAAAGAAAAATTATACGCATATCTATTTAAGGAATGAATGTTTAATGAATTTTGTGCACCAACTAACGACCTCCCTAAGCAGAAACTGGAAATTCACTAGCGCGGACTGCGCAGGCGGCCGGAGGACACGCCCACTTTCACCGTACCGTCTCACTCGAGAGAATTGATTTTCGATTTTGCTCCGGCCGCCTGTGCAGGCTCAAAACCTGCACAGTTTTACCGTACGGTAGACCGTAGCGTGAAAGGCCGGCTTAAGGCGCGTTAACATCTATAGTCATTGGCGCCCGGAACCTTCTCAGTGCACTGCCGGCCTCCGGAAAGTGTTCTCTCTTTACAGACAACACTGTCTATCACCGGACAGTGAGCTGTAGAGGCTCCTAGAAAAAAAAAATTTAAGCGTAGCACAGCTGAACTCGAACCCGGGCCTTCGCGTGGGAGTCCAGTACGCTAGCCACTTAGCTATTCACTTCCCTAGTTTTAATTATTATTTCTTGTTTCAACGACTATTGTATTGCATTGACTATAAAAACCGATTTTTGTTTAAGGTATCTTAATTTCATAATTTAGCCACATTCTGTATTTGATTATAATGTTTTTGTATTAATTGATATTCAAAATAAGTTTTTGTTTAAGGATCAATCGGTCTATAGTCATTAAGGAACCCAACCTTCCCACATTATAAATCGGTTTTTGGTCAAGAGAAAACCACAAGATGCAGCCAGTAAAAGTACGGATCCGATTCGAGTTGGATGAAGATACGAACAATTCCAAGGAAATGAACGTTACATCAATTCGGCTGAATTCAGAGGAGACCATGTATGTTTTTCAAACACTTTACCAATGATCAGAACATCATAAAGAACTATTTACTATTAGTACAGTTAGGAATGCATGTAAAGCACTATCAAAGAAAGGCCAGTTTCGCAATATAACAGTTACATTACCTTCTAAATTAGTTCCGTTGTATTTGGATGATAACTTAAACTTTATGTTTGGGGATATTTATTTCGAGGAATTAGTCGACGGACGCCAAATATCGGCAACTTTCATTGAAAATCAAGCAGAGTTAATAAAAATAATTGAGAGGCTGATGGCGAAATTGGATACTAATAGAGGAAACAAGTAAATATATCCCAACTTCAAAAGCAGTTTGCTTTACAGAAATTTCAAGATAAGACAAACGCCATAGAGTGAATAACATTGTTTGGAAAAGAATGTGATAGGTGTGACGTAATCTCCGATGAAAACAAAATACAAGTTTTGCGCCTATTTTCAGAACAAAATGCCACTGAATGGTACAGTTCAACTGTGTGTAAACTGACTTTACAAGGAAAATGGAAGGATTGGCGTGACTCTTTTATATGAACATATAGTGATAAAAGTCGGCGATCTGTTCATTATGCTTATACTTTCAGGTTCATCTATGGTTCAATATTAGATTATGCATTGAAAAAGGAACATTTGTTGTTAGAAACGGAACCTAAGATGTCAGACAGGTCACGAATAAATCATATTGTCGTCGTGCTTCCATTCTACATCAGGACCGTCTAGATAAAGAGGAATTACACATTACCAAATAACTTATGAATCAACTACAAAAATATACACCGGCATATCCTAGGACAAAGAAATCTGAGGTAAGAACACAAACCACTTACACTAAATCGGATACTTATCCTTCTGAAAGAACAAAGCAGAGGCCTATCCCAAAACAACCATGTACTATCTGTGAGTCACAGGGCTACCCAGGGCGTTTTCATACTATTGAATATTGTAAAAATAAGGGACAGAATACTGAGAATAAACAGGTAAACTTTACTACGATTAATGAGAGGGTGGCTGATGCCCAACATGAGCCAAAAAACGCAGGAACACACCACTTATTGATTAAATGTTACAGTTAACAATATCAGAATTACGGGAATCTGTGGCAGTGGATCTAATGTAACACTTAAAATAACGTAAATTCTAAAATTATAGAAGATATAAAAGATAAGATGTTAAGAATGAATAAACATTTAGGACAATTAGTAGTGTGCAATAGAGCTATAATAAGATAAAATTGCCTTTGAAGTTTCACAAAATAAAACAAGACATAGAAGTTCATGTTATAAAAAAAATGATGCTTTTTCTTATGATGTGTTATTAGGATTAGATGCTATTCAGAAATTTCGTTTACTGCAAGATGATGACTTGAACATTCTTCAAAGTGTTAACGAAAATAATGTCGAAATAATTAAGGATTGAAATAAAAAAGATATACATAGATTGAATTATTGTGAAGACAATGCTCTGCATATTTAGATAAATTACACCATCTCGACCAAGAAAAGAAAACAAACCTTTCACAGCTAATAACTGCAAATTCAGCAATATTTGCTAAACATAAATATGATGTGGGAAAGATAAAGAATCATGAGGCTCACATTAAATTCTTGGAAAATGTATACATTTTAAAGAAACCTCATGGATATTCGATTCCAGATAACCAAGAAGTAGAGAGCCAAATAACTAAGTTACTTAAGACGGAAGGAAGATTCTGTATCTCCATTTTCAGCACCAGTAACTTGTAATTTACAAGAAAAAAGAAGGGCGACGCTTACGTTTATGCATTCATTTTCGAGATCTTAACAAAATTTTAGTGCCAGAATCTCAACCAATAATTGAAGATATTATAGTAAAAACGAGGAACGGTAGATGGTACTCAGTTTTTGATATCTGTTCCGCTTTCTGGTCTACACCAGTAAGACCGAAGGACCGTTATAAGACTGCTTTTGTACTCAAACTGGGTATTATCAATGGAAGAGACTACCTTTCGGGTTGAAAATTTCACCAGCAGTTTTTCAACGTGCTCTGACTACCACAATTCTGCAGCATCGTCTTCAGGATTTTTGTACCAATTACATCGATGATATCTTGGTATTTTCTGCAGATTTTGACGAACACCTTAAGCATATCCACAAATTGCTACAAGCGAATAAAGAGGAGGGATTCCGATTAAAATTATCCAAACGAATTTTGCACAATCATCAGTAAATATAATCGGTTGTAACACCGTCAGTCCTCATCAGGACAACCTGAAATCAATTAAGAATTTTCCTAAACCACAAAATAAAAAAAAATTCGTCAGTTCTTAGGGAAAATTAACTTCTACCATAAGTACATCCCAGACTATACGAGACTACTGGAACCCTTTCATAACCTTCTGCGAAATAACATACAGTTTCTATGGACGCCTGAATGTGATATCAACAATCAGCGAAATAAAAGAGTATTTATGCCAAAATCCCATTTTATCAATTTTTGATCCAAAAAAACAAACCTTCCTGTTTACAGACGCTAGTACCCTAGATGTTGGAGCAGTTTTAAAGCAAGTTCAAGATAATGGGGAGTTACACCCCGTAGCATACTTCTCAAAGAAACTCTCCCCAACATAGGCAATTTAAGCAAAAAGAAGGCAATTGACCTTGAATGTTTAACAATAAAAGAGGCAATGCGTTATTGCCAGCACTGGTTGTTAGGGCACAAGTTCCAAGTAATTTCCGGCCACAAGCCATTAAAAAATCTTAAAATAAAAGCTAATAAAAGCTAGAACTGATGAAGAGCTAGGAGACTTTGTATATTACCTGTCTCAATATAATTTTACCATACGCTATGCAAGGGGAAGGCAAATCAGGAATGCAGATGTCTCGAAATCCGGTTCTGGAGTGCTTTGAAAATGCAGACGAAGTAATTCAAATTGTTAATTTTGTCGCAATTGATGATCTAAAACGGGATCAAGAAGATAATTCCAGTGAACTCATTACTAACAAAAAAACATAAAAAAAAAATGTTTTTTTTTTTATAAAAAGATACGAGGTAAAGAACGTATTTTTGTGTCCAAAGATTTTGGGTTAACATTAATTAGGAATGTCCGTACATACTGCGGTCACATTGGAGTAGGTTACATAGCAGCCAAAACCGCCCTTTTTATTATTTCCGACAAATGGACACCCTTATAAGAGAATTTTGTAATAATGTGATACTTGTAATAAGAGCAAATCCAGACGATGCCGAGAAATCGGTCTCTTATCACAATTAGGCCCAGCAAAGGAGCATATGTCATCATGTCACTTGATACGATTGGTGGTTTTGCAGGGAATCGATCGCCTAATCGTTATCTCCACCTTTTGGTTGACCATTTCACACGATTTGCATACACCTGTCCTTCACGTGGGCAACAAGCTAAGGGCTTGATTAAGTTCCTACGTCCTATTTTTGAGAAAAATAAGGTGAAGATTCTCCTGACAGATCAGTATACGGGCATTAATTCAATACAATTTAAAACTTCCCTGCGCCATTGGGGTGACACATTACTCTTCACGACGGTGGGTTGTCCTTTTTCAAACGGCCTAAATAAACACCTAAATCAAACTCTGGTTAATAGTATTAGCTGCAAGATTAGAGAGAACCCAAACAATCCATGGTCTAAAATTGCTAGAATGTACAAAGGAGTATAACCGCACAACTCACAGTGTGACAAAGTTCTCTCCACTCTATCTACTCGAGGGAAAACAATCATCAATGCTACCACCGTCTCTTAACCAACCACAAGATTTAGTAAAAGATAGAGTACAGGCAGCAGAAAATTCTCAAAGACATGATGCTCTCAATAAATCCAGAATTGACCGAAACAGAAAGGAATATGATTTCCAAATTGTTGATTTGGTCTATCTGGAAACAGGCAGTCGTCTGAACAGGAATAAATTAGACCCAATACGATCAGGACCATTTGAGATTGCGTCGGGTGTGTTCCGCAATATATGAGATAAACCGCAATCGTCACAGATCACAGGCCAATTTTGTACGGCAGCAAGCTCTTACCTTTACGAGAGGGGGGGAGATGTAAAAGTGAATGTTCCTTTTTCATTTGTGTCGCTTGGATGCGTGCGATTAAATGAACAGATGTATTATAGTGAGTATTTTTTATATAAACAGTGGCCATCACTTTCTGTAGTTTTATTATTTGTTGTTTCAATGAGAATAAAAACCGATTTTTGTTTAATTTTAACTTTATTTCATAATTTAACCACATTCTGTATTTTGTGATAATGTTTTTGTATTAACTGATATTCAAAATAAATTATTGTTTAAGGATCAATCGGTCTATAGTCATTAAGGTACCCAACCTTTCCACATTTTATATATATATTTATGTGTGTGTGTGTGTGTGTGCATACATTTACGTCTATCATAATCACCATTATATACATTATATTTATATATAATGTATATATATACGTATGTATATGAATACAACCTAACTTAGTTGTTTGTTCAGTATTAATGCGCAGGATTCACACAGTTAAACATAATATATAAAACAAATGAGACAGAATTATTAGTGCAATCTAACGACTAAGCCTGGAAACTAAGGTTCTGTCTAAGTAAATTAGATTGCCGGCAATCTCAGCTATAGAATTATGTCGGTCTACTGTCCAAATGCCATAAAAGGTAAATGTTGCCATTGTTTAGGGCTAACTAACACACTCAGCTAACTGTATTATTGCTTAATACCTTTACATATGTCCTTAATAGTGAATTTTATGCGAATTCAGCAGGGTTAATTCAATTCAGCATCCTTTGGCTTTCAATTATCGGGACTGGGAGGACAAAGTAAAGCTAGCCACCCACCATCCTTTTATGGATAAACTTTAGAGTTTATTACATAAAGTGTTAGCCATGCAACTTCAGTAATCTCTCCAATAAATGAACACATATTCCTGAATAGGCCGGTGTGAAATTGCCACCGGGAGTGAGGAGTTTGAATGGAAGGTAGTTGTTTACAACCCATCACTGCAAACTGAATAAATTCGAATAAATCGCGAAAAACTAAAAAAAAAACATTCAGTAAAATCGCACTTCCGCCTAATGGATTTGCCCGAAATCTTCGTGTCTGAAGCAGTAGTAGTACTGAACGGAATACCCAAATTGAGCTAAGTGACTTCGCATTTTTGACATATTCTTGAGATATATATTACACACACACACAATCGCGAACTCGCACATACACACAATCGCGCGCGCACACACACATCCCCACAAACAGACTATTCTCTAAAAACATGTTTTCATACTTTTGGGGCACCCCAAAACATGTATTTCTTGTGAAAACTCAATTTCGAATCTAGCACGATCACAAGACTTCCTCCTATTAGGTATTGAAGTTATGAAATTAAAAAACCAAAACTGAATCTGCTTATGAAGATATTTCAGACATAATAATGTCTTGATCACGTTTCACGATAGCCTCCATAGCTATCCTATTCACAACGTCACGTCACTCCTACAATTGTTCCCAGTTTCACCCAAATTACCCTTACTGGAGGACTCATCCGGCTTCTCTACCCCTAGCAAGCAAGGGATGTCCTGGCGGTTGTAAAAAAGGAGCAGATAAGTAAGAGCAGATTATTATAAACAAGTGAATTCAGCAAGTCTATAAGTTACGTCGCATCTCTGACGCGTTGTAGCCTTAGTCTGCTTTCTAGCCTCTGCAAAAGTTCTTATATCGTTTGTAAAACACGTTGTTATAATGCGTGGTTAGACAGTTCCGTTGCTGCAATACGTCTCAAAACCAGCACTAACGCTTTAGGCATTTTTTTTTTTTGGATTTTCAGTCAACTTAGTCAAAATTTATATTGTAATTAAAACTGCATTGCCTATTACTCATTGTTAAAATAAGTTATTAAAGAGAACTCCAATACTTCTTTCAATGAGTTGGTCGTGTGTTTAGTGTTGGAACTGTTCAGAAAAGTTAAATATCTGGTGTGAACCATTCACACGACTTACTCTAATTAATATGACTTACGCTAGTTTTTGTTTTGTTTTGTTAATTTAAGGCGCGTCAATATCTGTGGTCATCACAGGCAGTCAGACTGGTCGGACGTGTGTTGGTATGCTCTGTTTCTTTGCCTTTTTTAAGTGGTTACTAGGAGGTTTTGACTTTTGTTTTTTATACCAGCAGCTTCGCTGGCGTTTGTTTTGTGTTCTGTGAAAAACTGAAAATTTTCTATCGAAGAAACTTGGAGAAAACTGTGATTGATTGTGAAGTCAAGGTCATTGGAATATAAAATTTGCAGGTAATTTTTTGGCTTCAGTGGTGGGGATTGTTGTTATTTGTTTGTTATTGTCGAAAGAAAGTAAGGCATTATTGAAGGTATCAGGGCGGTGGAAGGGAAAATAAACAGACAGACAAACGGTAGTGGGGAGCTAGCTATCGTTATCTCTCTCACACTATTTCCACTAGGAGCGAGATAGTTACGACGCTTGATATAATCTATATAAATAATTCGTCATATTATAAGAAAAACTATTAAATATTAAAAAAAATAAAGGAAAGTGATAAAAAAAAAAAAAAGAAGATAAAATTAATGAATATTCTTTAAATTTTGCCCGGTTTGTCTGCTTTTGATAATATGCGTTAATTTAATGAGTAAAAGGGCAAATAGGCTAGAGAGATATTTCTCACCAGTAACAGACCAAACACCAAAAAGAAGGCGTAGTAAGAGTTCGCCTGAAGAAATAAATTGTGAGAAAGAAAAGAGTACAAAGTTGCGTAGAGAGAAGAAAATGGATCTTACTATCGAGAATATAAGTTTATTGTTAGATACTAAATTTGAGGTATTTAGATCTTTATTGCCCACGAAAAGCGACTTTAAAACCCTAGAAACAAAAATTGATACGTTGGTTGCTGAAAATAGTGTGTTAAAAAAAGAAATTCAAGAAATGAAACTGAGAGAAACTAAAATAAACGATACGCTTGAAACTCTGATCAATAGGAATAAAGTAAGAAATTTAGTATTTAGGGGATTAGAAAAAGACAGAAATAAAAATGCAGTGGAAATCGTCGAAGATATTTGCAAAAATGTCCTTGGAGTTGTGAATGCACAAGTTTCTAGAGTGTCGGAGCTAGGTAAACAGAATATAAATAAGGTAGTAATAGCGGAGTTCAAGAACGAAGAAGCAACTTACGATATTCTAAGGAATTCAAGTAAATTGAAGGGTAGCGGCATAGTGATACATCGTGATTTGTCAACCAGAACGCGAAGAAAGAAAAGATGCTTACTACTGGCTAGGAAGAAGTTAATGGAGTTAGATAGCCAAGCAAAAATAAAAATGAGAGACACATTCTTTGTTTTTAAAGATAAAAGATTTGTTTGGGATGTAGAAGAAGGCTTGCTATGTGAAGGAAAAGATGGCTCCATCATTCTCAAGCAACTTACTGGAAATAGCTTTACTGAAGAAGTGGAAAGAAATCTGAAAAAAATATTGGAAGCGGATAAGCAGTATGAGCAAAGCAGAGTTGGACCTTCTCCGAATATGTTAAGATGAAAAATATCAGTCTGTCGAGAAAGGGATACAACACGGATCAACAAGGGAAACAACTTAGGAAGTATGGAAAAGTGTCTAGTAAATATTGTGTAAATAAAGATCAGTGCAGTGAAGGTGATAAATTTAAGTTAACTATTCTATCATATAATATCGCTGGCATGAAAGGTAAAAAAGATAATCATTTGTTTTTTGAATTTATAAGAAAGTTTGATGTAATTTTATTGTCCGAAACTCATTTAGAAGAGAAAGATAGTGTAGCATTTGAATGCCTATTTAAGGAATTTCATATCTACTTTAAACCGGCATTGAGGCATTTCAGATTCGGTAGAGCTATAGGTGGATCAATTATTGGTTATAAAAAAAATAGAGCGGTGTCTAAGATTTGCAGTTTTTGTAATGTTAACACAAATGTTATTATTAAAATTAGTCAAAATAGAAACCCCGAAATTTATTTGGTACCAGTATATATCAATATTAACAGTTGGAATAATGATTTTGATCAGTTAAACAATTTAATGAATGAAATAACTAATGTAAATACTATAGTGATAGGTGACTGCAATGCAAGAATCTCAGAGGAGCAAGTTATTCAATCGGATCTTTCCCATCATAATTTTAATATTTCAGAAAAACGCAAATCTAAGGATAAATGTTTAAATACTAAAGGTAAACAGTTGTTAGATTTTTGCGATGACAATGATTTGATTGTTCTAAATGGTAGGTCGAAAAGTGACTCACAAGGTGAGTTCATCTTTATTGGTGCCATGGGTACATCTGTAAACGATTTATGTTGTGTTAGCTTCTCAGTTGTATCAATGATAGATGATTTTGTTGTGTTACCTGAAATGTATTCGGACCATTGCCCTATCTTACTGACATTGAATCTGTTAAACTCTAATGTAGATGAAACTGTAACACTCCCACTATTACCAAAATTAATCTGGCATGGTAATGATGTAAACTATAAAAATAGATTAGATATTGAGTTAAATAAAATTAATAACTTAGAAGAAAAACCTATAGATACCATTAATAATTTAATAGGTGTAGTTAACAAAGCAGCAACTAGGCAAAAAGTTGGGAAACCTTTAGTCAAAAAACAGGAATGGTTCGATTGGGAATGCGTAAATGAAAGAAAAAGAGCATTTAAGTTATTAAACCTATTCGGAAAAACTAGTTCGATGGCAATAAAGAATGTTTATGTAAAGTGTATTATAAATTATAAACAACTGTGTAAAGGTAAAAAGGAAAACTATCTTAAATTGTTAATTGAAAAAGTAAAAGAGGCTAAAGATTCAAAACAGTTTTGGAACGCAATAAGAACATTTAAAAAACAAAATTTTTTGTGTAATTCGGGGCTAAGTGTAAATGAATTTAGATCCTTCTTTGAAGAGTTGCATAACCCTGTTGCAGAACCGCCAGTAATTATATATGCAGAGCCATGGGTCTCCGATCCCATTCTGGATAATGAATTTAATAGGTCGGAGTTGCAGTGTGTACTGAATAGGGCAAAGAATGGTAAGGCTCCGGGATTAAATAGAGTGCCTTATGAATTTTTCAAAAATGCATCTGATAATTTTTTACAGATTTTGTTGCGGGCCTTCAACAGAATCTACGACAGCTCGCAAGTACCACCGAACTTCAGAGAAGCCCTAATATTTCCCCTACATAAAAAAGGAGACACTAAACAAATCGCTAACTACAGAGGGATCTCTGTTATTGATGTGGAAGCTAAAATATTTTCTGGACTTTTGTTGAACAGGCTCTGGCAGTGGTTGGATGCTCATCAAATAATTAATGAATTCCAAGCAGGATTTCGAGCTGGCTACGGTACGATTGATAATATTTTTAATTTGGTTAATTTAATACAACTGAAGTTTGAAGAAGATAATATAAAGAAAATCTATCTATTTTTTGTAGATCTCAAGGCCGCCTTCGATTCGATACCGAGGAATTTGTTGTTTTACAAGTTAACCATGCTGGGTCTGTCAAGCAAGTTTGTGAGCATCATCAGAAACCTATATGAAGAGTCCAGGGCAGCGGTATGGGGTGCACGGGGCATATCAGAATTTTTTCCTACATCGTCGGGCGTAAAGCAGGGCTGTTTATTGTCGCCGGCGCTTTTTTCCATTTATCTGAATGACCTGCACCATGAAATCGGTGGAGGTATATATCTTGGGGATTTAAATATCCGATTATTATTATATGCAGATGATATAGTACTGATAGCTGACAAGCCAGATATATTGCAAAAGATGATAGACGCATTGGGTAGTTATTGCAGATCGTGGGGGCTCAGAGTGAATTTAGAAAAGTCCAAGATAATGATTGCCAGAAAGAAGGGAGGTAGATACGCTGTTGATGAAAAATGGAATTTCGAAGGAAAAAACATAGAGATAGTGAACAGATACAACTATTTAGGGGTCCTCCTGACACCGTCTCTCTCTTTTGAGCCTCACCTCAAAGATAAATTGCGTTCGTCTAAATTCGCTATTAACTGCACTTGGGCAAAATTAATTAATAATTGTAATACCCCTATTAACTCCAAGTTAAACGTTTTTTATGCAACATCTCGCTCGATAATGACATATGCATCCCAGGTTTGGGGATTCAAAAGATATGATACAGTTGAAAAACTCCAACGGTTTTTTGTGAGAAAATTGTTTAAACTGCCGAGAAGTACTGCAAATTATATAGTGGAGTTAGAAACAGGCTTGAATAGCCTTATGTATTTATATACATTAAGGCTACATATAAATTACATTTTAAAAGCAATGAAAATGTCTGACAATAGATTACCCAAAGTAATGGTTCACAGAATTTTATCTAATAAAATGTTATGGTACGGAGAATGGGAAGATCTGTGTGTACAGTTACAAGTGCCGCCATTTCAAATAGAAAGCCCAAATACTTGGAAAGGTCACTTGGCTCTCCTTTTACAGCGTATAAGCGCAAATGAGCGAATGAATGCTATATCTAGGGCGAGGCAGGGACAACACCATATTGTTTACCCGAAGCTGGAGTTCGACAGGTGCGACTACCTTTATTGTACAAAATTCGAAGATGCACAGCTGATTTTAAAAGCAAGGTCAGAATCACTAAATTTAAATTATAAACCGTTTGATCCAGAGGCCGTCCAGATTTGTGCCTTGTGTAATTTGAAGGAGGTGGAGAATATTGTACATTTTATTGGAGTTTGTGCGATTTTGGCACCCTACAGAATGCATTATTTAAAAAAAAGAATCCTATCCGTAGATGAAGTCTGTTTTATTTTGAACGGAGACAACTGGCAAAACTTAGTTAATTATTTAAAAGAGGCGCTGCAATATAGGAAGGCACTTATCGAGGAATTTAATTACTGAACTTCGCTGTTTTCAATTTAAGCTGCAACAGGGTTATGTTCTCTGAAGGTATGTTCTCTTTCTTTGAGTACGGTGTAAAATATAAAAAGAAAATGAAAAGGAAAACTTCTTTCTTTTTTTATTTTTTCTCTTCTTTTGTGTAAAAATGCAACTCGGCAGACGGATACTTCCATTGCCATTAAGAGTTTTTTTTTGTCTTCAATTATAGAACCAAAAGTTTTGATTATTTTTTTTTATTTTTTATTTTTTTTATTTTTTCTCATGTAAACCTGTTGTAGAATATTTTCTGTTTGTATAATAAACTCTATTATTATTATTATTATTATTATTATTATTATTATTATTATATCTGTGGTCATTAGCGCCCGGAGCCTTCTCAGAGCACTGCCGGCATTCGTACAGTGTTCTCTCTTACAGACAACACTGTCCATCACCGGACAGTGAGCTGTAGAGCCTCCTAGGAAGAAAAAATGTAAGGGCAGCACTGCTGGATTCGAACACGGGACCTCCGCTTGGGAGGCTATTACACTAACCACTTCCCTTTCCTGCAATAGCTATACACCTGTAATTGACAATTTACATTCAACGTGGAGTTTGTAATCACTTTTGGCCATCCTAACATCGTACATAAACGTAAGACCAACTACGTTTAACGCTCGACCAATCCCTAACAATACTTGAAGTCTAATAACAGATACCCACAACAATCTAAAATCAACTTTTTCGGATAAAATATTTCAAATACAGTGTTAGCTTTATATTTGTGGTGTTATTATTCCAAATTTAAACAAAATCGTTGGAACAGTCTTCAAAAATATTCCCAGGACCTCAGTGTAGTTCAGTAGTACTGTAGCTGTACTGTAGTGTAGTACTGTACTGTACTGTAGCTGTACTGTAGCTGTACTGTACTGTATTATAGCTGTACTGTACTGTAGCTATACAGTACTGTACTGTACTGTAGGGTAGCTGTACTGTAGTACAGTAGCTGTACTGTAGTACTGTAGTACAGTAGCTGTACTTATGATGAATCGAGCTGCATCAAATTAGGAACTCTATCGACTAATAGGATATGTATTAAGATATTATATATAGGTTTTAGAACCATAGTCGAACGGAAGTGGCACCTTTTAAATATCAATTTTTTTAGGAATCAAATTTTTGTATCACATCAAAAGATAAGGTTTTTATATGTGAAGTTAGTATGCCAAGTGTGAAAGAAATTGTTGAAGCCATTTCCAGAAAATTACACAAGTTAAAAAAAAATCCTTCAGAAATTTTTTATCCTGTCGATGGATTTTGGTCGGGACTTTCGTTATGGTACGTGCGATGAAGGTTCCTAAATGGGTAAGAAGTTTCAACCTTCTGACATTTTTCATCGCTGATTTATTTTGTTCACATACATAGAGAAAGAGAGAACCATTCGCTTAAAACTTTGTTCGTAATCTTGGTATTATTTAGTATCCAATACGAATCGTGATTTAGGTTATAATGTTTCAACGGAAACTGTCACTTCACAGAATGAATTGTTTCAGTTATTGCGTGAGTTTCTCAAAAAGTGCTCTTACAATTTTCTTCTTACTTAGAATACGTCATATACAATTAAACGATTTCCAATACAAGAATTATGATTACAGTCAATTTTCCAAATTATTGTACTGTTTAAAATTATTAACTTTAAATAATACATTTTCTTTCTTAAGTGGTATTATTACATATTAAGTAAATGAAAGTCTGTTATTTTGAGCTCATAAAAGCAGAAATTTATGTGGGATGTAGGATTTGTAATAAGAACTGTAAGTACAATAATGTACAGCTTTCTCAAAATGGCGTTGAAAGCAATAATGGACAAGGAAAAGCAATAAATCAGAGTTTAATAATACATCTAGGCTTCAAGAATTATCGGAACGGACGGATAAGGAAGTGAATTAATCTTCATTACTAGGTTACTGATTCGTTCACTAAGAGAACAATGGTACGAAAATTTTGTTGTACTCAGTCTCGTTTCTTGATTGATTCAGTCATCGTTTACTGAAATTCTCATTAAACTTAATTTATTATCTGCTATTTTAATGTTAGGTGCTGAAATTTCTTCAAAAATCATTTTTCTCTCTTTAGATCCAATAACATTATTATAACAACAACAATAACAATAATAATAATAATTATTATTATTATTTTTTGTTAAGGCGCGTCTACATCTACGGTCAGTGGCGCCCGGAGCCTTCTCAGTGCAATGCCGGCCTCCGGACAGTGTTCTCTCGTTACAGACAACACTGCCCATCACCGGACAGTGAGCTGTAGAGGCTCCTAGGAAGAGAAAAAAAAATCTATTATTATTATTATTATTACTAGTTCAATATTTTATAGACAATGAAAATAAATAAACCACTACACACATACTCATAGTCATTAAACAGTCTGAGGAGTTGTCTTATGAAAACATCAAAACAATAAAATGAAAATAAAAATTTTCAAATTACAAAAATAAACAAAAGAAACTGATTCATATTTTAAAAATTAAATAAAATATAATATTAATGTTACATAAGAACTACCTATGAACATTGCTCTCTTTATAATAGTATATTGTTGTAAGTTTCATGAAATAAAGGGACCAGTAAAATTATTTATAATTATTAAAAAATGAGGACAAAGTCTGAATGTTATGCCTATATTAAAAATTACAGATTGCACAATTACAGGAGAAGTTAATTTCAAATTATTTATAATTTAAACCAGATGTGCAGAGTCAGTATTATATAATTAATAATTAAGTTCTTTTACAAGACTGTATCTGTAATTTTCATGCAGCTTTACAACATTTAATTAAGTTTTTACAGTCATTACCATTCAAGCACCTACTGCTTAAACTTCTCATCAAATAAATACAGATTTTTGGAAATAAATGGGGCTCAACTCTGATGAAATTGAACAGACTGTGATAACATGAAACACATTACCATCACTCCCTCTAATTGCACAAAGAACAAATCTTATATTTGTTCAAATAGATGGGCTCTCCCCTTCACTTTAACACCCAACTTCTGATGTTATTATCTAAGCCCACATCTTATAAATACATAATTTTCAAATTGTATATAACTATACCATATTCCTAAAGCTGATGAAAATGAACTTGTATTGGAAACAAAAATTCTCCATCGCATTTTGGCGCCGTGAGAGAAGAGGATTAATAGAGCAAAAGAGGAAACAAAGGAAGTTATATGAATTGTATGGAGTGGCGGACGTCGTATACAAGATAAGATTGTCTACTGCAGGCTGAACCACGTAGTGAGGATGGAGGAAAGTGAAGAGCCAAGAAGGATCTGGTGCAACGAGCCCTGCGCTTGCGCGCCCCTCGCTTGTTATTGTTGAGCATTTAAACTGATAAAACTTGAGAAACTTCTATTTTATTACAGTGAATTTTTGAGTATTTTTGAAGTGTTTCGAACTTTCTGAGCTTGACGAGCCGCGAAAGCCAGTGTACAGCTTTGTGGCTTCCTGTTCAGCGAATGGTCTCCTGCGTCCACGCTCGCCGGAGCTGGACACCAGGCAGAGTTTTGGAAGGTTGTTGCACCATTTCTGTCTGGGCTAAAGGGAGAATAACACTTGTAGTGGGGACAGAGGCACCTAACCGCTCTTTTCAGAGCGAGGGCGTAAGCTTCGGCTTGAGCCCATTGTATGTATTGTATATAGTAGGTCTAGGCTTTTTTAACTGTAAATAGTAGAATTAGTGAAATAGATATAAGTATGACGAGCACGCCGTTAAACCCGTTCTCGGACATAGATGGCACGCCACCTAGCCTAAAAAGCATCACTGGTGGTTTAAGAAAACAATTATTTAGAGACGAGGAACAAAAAGTTGCTATATGTTCGACAGTAGTCAAATAGACCACTAGTGACACGGTACTGCCGACGGACCTGAGAACAATAAAAATAACCGCAAGGAGGGTGATATCACATCAGGGTATGTGTCCAGTGATCCAATCCTCAAAGCAGGCTAGAGTTAATGCAGTATCGCACGACACTAGCATTAAGATCAGCAAAAGTACACCTTGTTCATCACGAAAAAGGAAAAGAGGTGACGGCCCTCGTCAATGAGATGGCCGCTCGCGTTGCTTGGCTACAGGGAAGGTGTCAAAGAAAATACCCACTAGTCGCACGCGCCGTGTTCCTTGGTGGACACGGGAGCTAACAGCAGCCAAAAAAGAAGTAGCCAGGAAGGAAGACGATACCAACGGGAACGGAATGAGGAATCCCGTCAAAGATATTTAGATGAGTATCGGGGTGCCCGAAGGCAGTATAAAAAGATGGTGTCGCAGGCCAAAATCTCAAGCTGGCGGGAGTGCGCGGAGTCAAAAGGCAATAGAGATCCATGGCGTATTGTGTACAAGTTGCAGACAAGTACGATGAAGACAGACCTGATACTAGCAAGTCTAAATATAGACGGAGTATCGGATGCTGGTCCTGGAAAGAGTCAACTCAGCACTTACTGAAAGTACTCCTTCCTGAGGATAACCCTCTGGACGACACTCATTTGCAAAGAAGTCGTCGCGAAGCAGCCTATGAGTCACCTGCTCTGGATGAATCCATAACCGAGTTCGATATAAATGATGTTAAGTTCGTTATTGGCGAAATTAAGAATAAAAAGGCTCCAGGAATGGATGAGATAAATGGAGAAACTGTCCGGTAAAATGAGGACTTTTAAGCCAGTTCTGCTTGGCCTTTTCAATAGATGCATGAGACTGGGATACATTCTCAGTCAATGGAAAACAGGGCTTGTCAAAGTATTGTATAAAGGTGGGAACAAGCTCATCTTCAAACTTAATTTTTTAATTTTTTAAGAAATAAGCATCGTGTAAATAATTTGATATTTTTTAATATAGAAGAAAGTAATGACAAGACGTACGAAAAGTTAATGGACGTAATGATAAATCTGATCAGAAAGACAATGGAGGTGGAAATAGAAGAGAGAGATGTTGTAAGGGTTCGCAGATTAGGTGTTCATGGAAATAGCCGTCCAGTTTTGGTTAAATTGGTCTCATATGCAATGAAAATTAAGATTTTAAGAGCAGCCAAACATTTACCTGAAACCAGAATCAAAGTAGCCCAGGACTATCCACCGGATATTCGAGAAGTCCGTAAACAACTCATTCCTTTTTCGAAAAAGGCTCGAGAGAATGGTTATCGTGCTATTATTACGTACAACAAATTGCTTGTTAATGGAGTCAGTTATTCACTAGAACAATTGATGCAAGAGGAAAATAAATATTTACAAATGTTTTCATCTGTTAGCGAGAGTGAAACTTCTGACAAGGATAGTGCTCCTGGGGTGAGAGATAGTACACCAAGCACCAAAAATAGAAAAAACACTA
Organism: Triatoma infestans; assembly: GCA_011037195.1. Lineage (NCBI taxonomy): Eukaryota > Metazoa > Arthropoda > Insecta > Hemiptera > Reduviidae > Triatoma > Triatoma infestans. The sequence continues at coordinate 87,804 of JAAEAF010000050.1, forward strand.
AAATAGTTCCGCCTAAACAACGAGGTCGTTTACTGGAATGGTTGCATCCCGTTGGAAAACATCCTTCAGCCCATTTGGAAAACAAGGGAAAAATGGAGGCGAGCCTGGAAGCCTAGCAAACAGAGTACCTGGAAATAGTAGCATGTAATGTATCAGGTATAAAAAGTAAAATAAGCGATGTAGATTTTTGCGAGTTTTTACATAAATTTAACGTTTTTTTGCTTCGAAACTTTCTTAATGGAAGAAGATATATTTATAAAATTTAAAAAGAGTTTTTCAAATTATGAATTATTGTATATACCTGCAGTTAAAGAAAAAAAGTATGGAAGGGCAAGTGGGGGATCGATTTGGGGCGTTAATAAAAAACTGGTGGAGCGAAATATCGTTAAATTTATTAAATTGTCAAATAATGATCTAATTGAAATTCACTCCAGCTCCGGTATGCATTATATCCTGCCCGTTTATTTAAATTGTAATGCATGGTTACAAGATTTTCACCGGCTCTATGATCTGGTTTATATGCACCAAAATTTAAAATTTATTGTTATAGGTGATTTCAATAGCCGCGTTAGCAATTTACAAATAATTCATAAAATTGTAACGAAAGGGTTAAATTTATAACCGCATAGAAATTCTAAAGATAACGTTGTCAACATGAATGGAAAATATTTATTATCATTTTTAGAAGATTTTAATATTATATTATTGAATGGTCGGATCGAAGGGGATACATGTGGAGAATATACTTTTATTGGTCCCACAGGATCCTCTGTTATAGATTTGTGTGCCACTTCCGCAGATATTTTGCCTAATATTCATAATTTTGAAGTCTGTCAGAAATTTTTCTCAGACCACCTCCCTATTACTGTCAAGTATTTAATAAATAGTGCCCAAAATGAAAATATTGTACCATTACTACCAAAATTAAAATGGAATATTAAACTAAAAGAACTGTATATGGAAGAGATTGAAAATATTTGTGAACAGCACTTATTAGAAAAAGATCCTAAAACAGGTGTAAAAAAGCTAACAGAAATAATTATTAATGTCGCACATAAATATAACATGGTATATTCAGACAAACCAGCTATATAATCAGAGGTGGTTTGACGGAGAATGTCTGAAAATGCGAAAATATTTATTTAGGTTATTAAAGGCATATAGTAAAACTAGCTGTTCTAAAATCAAAACCAATTATTTAAAAGCTAGAAAAGATAATAAAAATTTATGTAATTTTAAAAAGAAACAGTACAATGACAGTGTAGTTATTAAACTCAATTTTGTTAAGATTCAAAAGACTTCTGTAGTCTGGTGCGAAATTTCAAATCTAAAAGCTTCCAAATAGACACTAGTATATCCTCAAATGAATGGGTTGATCATTTTAGGAATTTGCTGAATCTTAAATTAGAAGCGAACAGAATGGTGTATGCAGAACCTTACATCTCTGACGAATTTCTTGATGCCCCTTTCCTAAGATCTGAATTAACTTACGTACTCAACAATGCTAAAGATAACAAAGCACCAGGGTCGGACCGCATTACTTACGAATTCTTTAAAAATACATCAGATAATTTCTTAGAAACGTTGCTTATTTATTTCAATAGAATCTATGAATTTGGTGCTGTTCCTGATAATTTTAGAGATTCGATCATTTTCCCCATACATAAAAAACGCCCAATTAATCAAACAGCAAACATGGAGGCATTTCTTTTTGCAACGCCATAAGTAAATTATTTACTGGCCTCCTACTGCAGAGACTTGATCAGTGGACGGAAACAAATAAGGTACTAGAGGAATTCCAAGCGGGTTTCCGTAAAACTTATTCGACAATTGATAATATTAGTACTTTGATAAATATTATCAAAATTACGCTGAAGCATAAAAGGCAGAAGGTCTTCGCCTTTTTTGTTGATTTATCATCGGCCTCTGACCGCATAGATCGACAGGCGTTGTTCTACAGGCTTTATCAATTAGGAATCTCAAATAAATTTATAAATATCCTAAAAAGTATATACGCTGGGACTTACTCCTCGGTATGGTGCAAGCACGGTCTCTCGGAGCCCTTTGAAACGCATACGGGAGTAAAACAGGGATGTCTACTGAGCCCTCTTCTATTTTCCCTTTTCATAAATAATATTGCTGATAGTATGGATGGAGGGATAAGAATAGATTCCATTTGTGTGAAAGTACTGGCTTATGCTGACGATTTGGTGCTATTAGCTCCAGACAGACTTGCATTGCAATCTATGATAAATTCACTAGAAAGATATAGCTCAATGTGGAATCTGGAGATAAACTTAATAAAATCAAAGGTACTCGTCTTTAGAAATGGAGGCAGACCAGCTAAGGCAGAGCAATGGTACTTTAGAAAACAGAAAATAGATGTGGTTAGTAATTACAAATATTTGGGCTTAATATTAACTCCAAATCTGTCGCTAGAAAAGCATATTAAAGAGAAATCAGGAAAAGCAAAATTTGCTTTAAATTCATTAAACAGATTGATATTAAACAAAGATATTTCTTTTTTCTCCCAACTAAATTTTTATAATGCAGTATCACGTTCTATTCTTTGTTATGGGGCACAGATTTGGGGTTATCAGATGTACAAGTATGTAGAAATTCTCTTCAGATTTTTTGTCAAAAAGTGTCTGAATTTACCATAAAATACCCCGGATTTCATAATTTACCTGGAAACTAATCTCCTGCCCACTTTTTTGTACACTTTTAAACTGCATGTTAATTATATAAATAAATGTTTAAATCTGCCATCAAATAGATACCCTAACTTTTTTACTAAAAAGGTGATTGAAAAAAAGCATTTTGGTATAAAGACTGGGAACAGCTTTGTAATAAATATGACATTAATATCGAATTATTATTAAAGGAAAAGATGAATTTTAATATAGAAAAAAAATTAAAAGATTATTTTGTAAACAGCTATAAAAATAAAGCTGTGCAAGCGCTGAAGCATACGCTGTACAAACATTTGGATAGTATCAGCAATTCCTTTATTAATAGCAAACTGGGATCAGACTCCATAAGTATTTTAATAAAAGTGAGAGGAGAACTGCTGGCACTGAATAAGTACTGTTATAACAAGGATATACATTTGTGTTCGATGTGTAACATGAAGGAAGAAGAATCCATGCTGCATTTTGTTTGTATGTGCCCTGTTTTAAAAGAATTTCGCCAAATGTGCTTCAACACAATAACAATGACTCGACAAGACCTATTAAAGATTTTAAATGGTAAAGAATGGTCTAAATTAATTTCATATGTCAAATTAGCCTGGAATTATAGACAGTTTCTAATAAAAGAATTTAATTATTGATAATTATTAAAATTGTCCAATTATTATTTATATTTAGTTTTCAATTTGTTCATTGCATATCCCAATTTACAATGTCCCTTTTATTATGTATAAATTGAAACTAATTTATTCCGTTAATCTAGAAGTATATCTGTTTATTCTTAAATAATTTACAAGTAAAACCTTTATTTGATCAACGGTTTTTTATTCCCTTTTCTTTTTGCATATAACTTTTATTATATTTATCATTTACTGCAGATAACTTCAGTTTTTGAATCTATGTTTTGCTCTATTTCAGTTATTATATTTTAGTTCGCTTTATAGAAGATGTTATGTTTGTGTTTCTTACCAACTCACCTCTAACGGTCTAAAGACCAAGAGTATGCCTGTTTGTTAACAACTTGTAAAAATGTACATATACATAAGCTATAATGAAGACAAATTATTATTATTATTATTATTATTGGCGCTTTCTTTTGGACTACAATGTAATTATTTTTACAATCTGTCTGTGTAGGCATTTGTTCTCCCACCACTCTGTCTTAGGACAAAAGAGGAAAATTTGAAATGTAAAGAAAAGTTGCCATTTTATATATAATTGTATAAACAGCTGGAAGAGTCGTGTAAATGTTTCACACCAGATATTTCTATTAACAGTGTAAAAACTGTAGTAAGATAGAGTCGTGTGAGTGATTCACATCATATTTTTTACTGACTTTAGAAAAATTTTGCCTAATGATACACTTATTAAATTATATATTTCTTGAAAGACAGTTGCCCACAATTAATGATAGTTTATTAAATTCAATTTTCTTCTAGGAAACGGGATGAATATTCCAAAACAGATTATTAAAAATCTTTTATTAACCATTAATGTAATTGCAATCCAAGACTAGTTGTGATTATAATAAATAACAGATCATATATATTACTAGATATATTTTATTAGGGGTTTATTACATGGGCACAATAACAGTGCTAATAATAATGATGACGTTTGGTAAGAATTCTATCACCTGACAGACATTTCTTACAATTAATCAAATGTTACTACTTCATATATGAAATATAATCGAGGGAGTGTGGGAAATGGCCTTACCAACCCAGGAGAGCTTGTCTAGCGCACACTTCACTATATTGCCAGACACCATATAAATGTTTGTGGTGACACTCTAGTTGGTGCCAAGTTATTAGTCATCTTTATTGACACTACAAACTCCTTCCAAAATAGATTTATCTTACACAATAGTAGATTGTTGGAGAATTGTTAACACATGCCATTCGGGCACTCTCCATTTGTTTTATTGTTCAGACCGTTTTGTGTATATATATATATATATATAGTATTACTGGATTTATTCCCGTGATGAGTTATCAGTGAAGAAGATTTTATCCCAATAAAGCAACTAGTTTTTGGTTGTCCGGAGTCTGCATAATGACAGATATGCGTTCAACAAGTTTCAAACTATTTCAAATTAAAAATCAAATATTCTAAATAAACCCTAACTAGTTTGGAAGTTGTTTGGTGATCTCAATCCAGTTAGTGCAGCCAGAAGACTCTAAGTTTTGTAGCATATGCAGTAAGCCGCCTTGAGTTGATTGGCTACAAGAAGTTATAGAAATAAATTGATTTTTTGTCTCTCTTACTATGATAAGAAGAAGTATTGTCCCCCGAGTCCGAAAAAGTGGTTTTTAGTAGAAAATAGTGTAGGGGGGGGGGTATTTGTTTGTTTGTTCAGCAAGCTCAGAAACGAAAACTTGCAAACAGTACAAAGTTGACATTCTGTTTAGATAATGCCATAGGATTCGATAGTATGTTATCGGTTAACATTTCTCAACCAGAAGTACCGCTCCACTGAATGGAGTTGTAGATTTCACTAAAGTGACTAAAGTAATTTCACTTACGATTTTCTCTAAAGTGGCTCCAAAGATTTTCTTTAAATTCGATACATCAACTACACATACAATGAGCTACAACTTGTAAAATTTTACTGCTATTTGTTACATTTCACAGGAAAAATCATTTAAGCGGAGTGTTGGGGTTATGTTTCTTGTAAAGTGATAATTTAGTTTACAATACAAATTTTTCATATAAATAATATTAAATCTGATGCCAAAATTATGAGTTTAAAAAACCTCGGGAGACCGGAAGTGCGTATTTACTAATCAGTTTTTTCATAAAAAAACCAACGTATTTCATTAAATTTGTTGTACCAGTCTAAATTGGTAGCGTCTTATGAAACTTTGGTTTCTGTAGTAAATAGCTACAAAGAAGAACTTCAAAAGTTGAACAATATAAACAAAATACTCCGTAAGAACTTGGACGAACTGCAACAGAAACAGGAGTCATTCAGTCAAGATAAGTTAAAAAAATTTATCCATGTTTATGGGATACCATTTAAGCAAAATGAAAATCTAGTTGAGGTTTTCCAAAAATTATGCGGCTACCTGGAATTTAAGTTTGATGACAAAATGCTGGATAACTTCTACAGAATTAGAGACAAAAATAAATTGTATACATCCGTTATTGTCTATAAATTTGTGCGCCTTGTGGATAAGTTAAATTTTTTATATGCACTTAAACCGAAAAAAAGGGAGCTGAAAATAGTATCACTAAGTCTTAATTATGATGTTGATGCTTTAAATACAAAAATTTATATTAATGAACCTATGTCCTTTGCAAATAGACAACTATTTAAAAAAGCTAAATCTCTTCAGAAGGAGAATTTAGTGAAATTTGTATGGTTCAGCCGTGGTAGGCTTTATGTTAGAGCGAAGGAGGATACCCATCCTGTTATAATAAAAAATGACTCTAATCTAAACCAATTTGAGACTTACAGCACCGACTCTTCTGAATTTGAAATTAATCGGAATGAATCCGTCGAAGAAAGGAAAGCGAAGAGGATTAGGAAACGAAGTTAGCAACCACCACTTGATGTTGGTCCGGACAGGAATATGGCTATGTCTTTTGGCGATATAACGCAGCACTTATCAGTGGGATCACATAAAGCTGAGGTTAAATATAAAATTCTTACTCAATCAGACAAAACTAAAATTCTATTTTCTAATAATGTAGACATTATTTTTTGGAATATTTGTGGGTTCGGAAATTTTTCTGAAATCGGTTCTAAATTATTAAGCTGCGAAATTATTTGTTTAGTTGAAACGTGGTTATGTAATCAATTTTACAACCCCCCAGCTTATCTTAGTGATTATAACATTTGTTATTCTAATGCAATTAAAGTAAAATCTAAAGGTAGGGCAAGTGGAGGGTTGATGATTTTAATTAAGAAAAATCTTGGGAAATTTCAAATACTCGAGGCGTCACATAGTTGGTTGTTTGTAAAAGTTACGATTGGTGTACTTAATATTATAATAGGTGTAGTATACTTTAGACCGCAGGTTGAGATAGATAATTTACTTGAAGAATTTAATATGACCTTACTGCAATTAAAACAGGGCCATGAAAATGATGTATTTATTGTGGGCGGGGATTATAACTGTCGGGTTGGCCGGCTCAATCAATGTTTAGATATCAGTTTAGATTCGGTTTTATATAAACATAGAAATAGTTTAGATTTAATAGAAAATAAAAAAGCAACTACTTTAGTTGAATTTATGGAAAATCAATTATTTATTTTATTAAATGGCCGCACAATCTCTGATTGTCCGGGTCAGTACACGCATACAAGTAGTTTAGGTTATTCGGTAATAAATCTTGTTTGGGCTGATTTATACGGCTCGCACTATATTGATGATCTAATAGTGTTGGATGATATTACTCTGTCAGACCATTTTCCTATTAAAGTAATCTTAAATGTTGAACATATTACTGATGATGAGACAGTTAATGCAAGAAATATTGACCGTACGGTTCATACTGCGATCAAATGGCGATCCGAGTTAGCAGAAGCATTCGCTAATATTATGAGGTTATCAACCAATATTTCAATCGATATCTCTAACTCTTCAGTAGAATTATTAAATGAAAATCTTATTATTTCTATGCTCGAAACTGCGGAAATGCTGGGAATGAAAAAAATAGTTTCCGTTAATACTAACAAAAAAAATCTATTTAAAAAACCATGGTATGATTGGGATTGTTACTTTTTGAAAGAAGAAGTTAAAAAAATATTTAGGCAGGTAAAGAAATGTAATCATGACATTAATTTGTTAAATCAATATCTAGTTATGAAAAAAAGTTATAAAACTATGTTAAAACAAAAACAATCATCTTATGAAACGGCGGTATCAATAACGCCTGATATTTACCTTGATGTTTGTCATCCTTACCTTGATAATACTATTACCCAGCAAGAAATAATTGAATCGCTAAATAAATGCAAAGTTAGTAAGTCGCCGGGTGAGGACGGAGTGAATTACGATTTTTATAAAAATCTTCCTAATAATTGGCTTCTTTATCTAGAGGTTATGTTCAACAAAATTATTGAAAATGAAAACATTCCTAATAGTTGGTCTAAAATAATTTTGTTTATGCTACGTAAGAAAGGTGACAGACACAATCCGTTAAACTACAGAGGAATTGGCCTCGTTAATAATATTGTGAAAATTTTCACACAAATACATTATGACTTTTGCGGGCGCAAAAGGCTAATGGCGATCAAGATATATGCGGGAACAGACGACATTTTGGCCGAACCTGAACCTAACCCAACCCCACTTACTCTAACCTAGCCCAACCTAACCTCTTATATTTTCATAACCTATTTAATCCAAACATTCTAAGCCGATTATTTTTGCCAATTTATGTAAATAAAATCTTTACCCAATTATGATCAAGATGCTCACCGACTAATCATCAATTTCGACGAGTACTTAAGCCACGCCCACTTATCGTGGTTCATATTAAATAATCTAATTTGCAGGTAAAAATGACAATTTGTCTAACTCTAAGCCTATTATATTTTGTCCCCAGCCCATCTAAACCAAACCTCTTGGTTATTGGTGATCAAGATATATGCTAGAAATGATGCATTAATGTATTGCAACTATAATAGTGCAAATAGGAGAAACTGGCGGGGGTCGGAAATTCTAGTGATTGACCTGAATATCTTGCTGAACCTAATAGCAAAATAAAATAATTAAAATAAAATTGCATTGATTAGGAAAGATGATGTCAGATTTTGTTACATATTTTTTTTTCTTCTTTCTACATCGCCTTTATAAATGAAAATGGAATACTCAGATAATAATGATGGGTTATAACGCATATTGAAACCCGTGCAAGAACAGCCCCCTTATCCATATAATATATATATGAGAACACTTTTAATAGTATTATTAGGCATTGATGATAGAACAGCATGAGGGTGACGCGTATATTTTTATTTTCGTTGGTTGCAAAGTGAAGGTTTGCGGGGACAATATGTTAGGTGTTTTTTTTTAAGTTAGGTAATATACATACACACACATACAATAAATATTAATTATTTAACCAAATGAGGAATGTTTTTTTTTTACAATACAATACTAATACTTAAACGGAACTTTATGTTAGTTGTTTTAAGTTAGGTAATATACATACACACATACATACAATAAGAATTAATTATTTAAACAAATGTGATATTGTTTTTTTGTTAGTTGGTTTAATTGTGCAGTTGTTTTAAGTTGTGCAATGCTAATACTTAAACGGGGCTTTATGTTAGGTGTTTATAAGTTAGGTAATATACATACATAAACACAAAATATAAGTATTAAGCATAAACATAGTATAAACATTAATCAAGAGGTTATTTTCAACGACAACATTGACAAAAAAATGGGTTGGATATAATTTCCTCACCCACAGAGAAACCATTTTTACATTTGCTGGTGTAACAAGTTACAATCGGGCACTCGTTTGCTAAAATAGAGAAGATGGAATGTTGCACACATATGTGGAAAAATATGTGAGATGCGGCTTTTACATGAGAAAGAGACGTTTAACGATATTACTATGTACGAAATAAAAGGTTAAGTTAGAAGCAGTAAGTCTGCTAGGTCCTACACTAGTTACTTATAGAAATACACAGATGGAAAATATGGAGATATTGTACATATTTAATTGCTGGTTAGTTAAGAGAAATGTTAGACTTAGCTAGTTTAATAGATTACATTAGATAAGTTACAACATACTGTCAGTAGATATAAAAAAGAACGGTTTTATTGTGTGTGTAACTTATGTATATTATTAACAAAATAAAATTGTAGTATGAGGGATGGATTTTTGTAATTAAACAAAATATTATGTTTGTGTTATTTATAATAGAACCGCACCATCCATGATGGAGAAAACGGTGATTAATTTTTACTTTTAATTGTTGTGATTATTTCCTTTCTTTTTTCCTTTGTATTGTAAAAATAGAGAAACATTAATTTTCTTTATCTTTTAAATTATTCTATTAACGCCGTGTAAGACGCGCCAATTACATTTCTAATCGGTACCAATTACAACAAGTTTGGGGGGCCTGGGCACTTATATGTTTGCAGTTTTTTTGTTTTAAACAGCTCTAACTATTAGCCGTTAAACAACGGCTACAAACAGAAGATTTTGAATTTGGATATAATGCAATCATTTCCCCCAGATTAGAAACTTATTTCCCTATACTTTGCGAACAATAGATTAACTTGTTCCAATATTCTTCGATTAAAAAAGTAACATATTTTTAGTGTTTATGCCTGTTTACCAATGTAAGGGCAGTAGAAAGGTTGAGGAAAGCTGATTCAACTTGCAAACTGCTATTGCAATCCACAAGAATGCCATACGATAACTTAAGGCTGCTTTAGTGTATATATCTGTGTATTTCTTGGTTATTCGACAGATTTAATTTGTTAGTCCAATCAAACTTTGCTTTGTGCAGTGATTTTACATTTTAACCTAACCAAGGACATTTAACACAATACATTCTCTATTGTCTAATCATTCATCATGATTCATTAGCACATCCATAACTCTAGGAGCACAAATCAATCAGTTGTTCACTCAGGAAGTTAATGAAAATATTTCAAATAAAGGAGATAGGTATTTGTGTGTGTGTGTGTGTGTGTAAAGTTCAGTTTAAGTTCTGTTTTAAGTATTGTATTGTAAAATACATCTATGTGTATGTAAAGTTCAGTTTAAGTTCTGTTTTAAGTATTTCTGTATTTATGTAAAAGTTATGTTTAAGTATTAGTATTTGTGTAAAGTTATGTTTTTTTTGTGTATGTATGTATGGCAAATGTTTGTCAAAATAATTGCATCGACTATGTGAACTTATATTGCATCTACATGTGCAAAGTCACTTCCTTTGTTGATTTTTTTACCTTACTTTTTATTAGTTTATGCCTAATATTACATCAATAATTTAACATAATGGTGTTTACAGGCCACGTTTAAGCATTTAATAACCTTGTCAAAATTGTATCAACATTTTTGGGTGTTTATGCACATATCTAGAATAATTTGTGTGGGAGGTTTTTTATTGTATCAGCATTTAATGTATTTTATGTCTTACATTTTAACATAATTGCATCAACATTTTGCGTGTCTAAATAATAACAATTAACTTGTCTATTTTCTCCATTATGTGGCAGTTTACTCTAGCATATTTATTCTAGCATTTGTACAATAACGTTCGATTCTTTTTTTCATCTTTGTATCATATTTATTCAATATAAAACTGTCACATGGATTATAAACTTTATCGGAAATGTGTATTTAGCTAGAAAGTAATCTATAATTGTTTTTGCTATATTAAAATATTATTTTATAAGATATAATAAATTATGATTCCCCGACTTTATCTTATATGATTCACTCAATTGCTATTTCTAACAAGATAAATAGCTTTTAATGCCTCAATTGCCGTATATAATGATTTCTTTAATATTATTTGTACCTAATATATAACATTTAAACACACATGTTCAGTCCGTAGCAGAGGAGGTGATCCGCCTTAGGAAGGTGAAGAGGGACTTCTCCACTCGTCATCTGGGCTGGGCGGACAGTGACTCCAGGATCTACGTGGCTGAAGCCATGTGCCCAACCAACAAACATCTCTACTGGCTGGCACGTCAGAAGAAAGTAGCCAATAAACTCAAGTACCTATGGTTCAGTGGCGGCCGGGTCAAGTGCCGTAAGGAGGATGGTCATCCGGCTGTTATTATTGACAGTCCGGATGACCTCGACTTGTTTCTCTGACGTACTCCTACTGGTCTCCACCCCTGTTTCTCCTCTCGAGTCTTCTATTTTTATGTATTTTTAAAGCTTCATTTTTACTTATTTTCAAAGTTTAATTTTTATTTATTTCTAAAGTTTCATTTTCGTTTATTTTCAAAGTTTCATTTTTATTTATTTTTAAAGTTTAATTTTTACTTAATTTTAAAGTTTCTATTGTTAATTAATAATTTTACCTCGTCTTTCGGGGAAAATATTTCTTTATTTTTTATATTATTCATAATTTATATTAATTTTCATTCAGTTTCCACATATCATTTTTATTTATCATCCAGGAACTGTCTTAACTTATTCAACCGAGTCTATTGTCGTTATTTTTGTGAATACTGTTATTTTTGTAAGCATTGTCATTTTTGTAAGTACTGCTATATTTGTAAAGACTTATATGTAATTGTAAAGATTATACTTAGAATGTACATTCCTTCCACTCCCTCGTCCCCTTTCCTTACTCCTATTCTTTTCTCCTTCTTCATGAGTCCAGTTTTCCTTACTTTCCCTCATGAGTAATGTCCTGACATCCTGTCACGTTAATGCCCAATCCCTTCTTGCCCACTATGACGAATTCCTCCTTTATTTCCTCGATAATTTTTATCATGTCATAGCAGTTTCTGAATCCTGGCTCAAACCCTTTATCCCTTCCTCTCGTGTCTCCCTTCCGAACTATACCCTCTGGCGACATGACAGAGAAGACAGAACCGGAGGAGGTGTCTGCCTCTTTGTTCATGATAGCTTGAAGTCCAAACTCCTCTTCTATTCTCCATCCTCCGATCTTCCTCACCTTGAATATATTTTTGTAGAGATATCTACCCCCTCATCACCACTCCTTTTCTCTGTCGTATATCGTCCACCCCGTGTGCCCTTTGACCAGTCCTTTGAATCCTTCCTTTACCAGTTAGTCCCCCGTTATTCCCACATAATCCTTACTGGTGACTTCAATACCAATCTCCTTGCCGAGTCTTCAGATGTGTCGTACCTCACAGACCTCGTCTATTGCCTCAATCTTTTTGTAGTACCCTACTCTCCTACCCATCATACCCATTCTTCCGACACCTGGCTTGATCTTTTCATTTTGGATTCCCAAGAAAAACTCCTAGCCTCCTCTCAGCATCCAGTTCCCTTCCTATCATCTCATGATATTATCCACATCACCTTCGACCTACCTATCCCTATTATCACACCCAAAATCTGTACTTTTCGCAATCTCGATTCCCTTTCCTTTGAAAAATTAAAACCTGACCTAGAAAACTTCCCTTACGACACAATTTTTTCTTCTAATTCCATAGACCCTATGGTACACCTCCTTACAAATTACCTTCACTTCCTTCTCGAGTCCCATGCTCCACTTCATACCCGTCGTTTCCGCCGCCCTCCTGCTCCCTGGCTCACACCTGACCTTAAATCCCTGATAAAAAGACGAGAAGCAGCCAGACGGAAATACAGACAGACCCGCCTTACCTGCGATTACAGCTCCTACAAACACTTACGCAATCTTACTCAGTCCTCCATTCGTCGAGCTAAGTCTCTCTTCATCCACCAATCCCTTTGCAATGCTCCCGATTCTAAAGCTAAATGGTCCATCCTTCGTAAACTTTCTCTTTGTAAATCAAACCGTTTGTGTTCCATTTCCCTGTCTGCTGATGTTCTAAATACTCACTTTGTATCCTCTTCTTCCCTAGTTCCACCCAACCCCCTCCCACTTCCCATGCGTCCTTTTAATTCCAACAATTTGTTTTTCTCCTACATAACTCCGGAAGATCTCCTACCTGCAGTACTTAAATCCCGAACAAATGACCATGGACCTGACAACGTTCCTGTTAAACTAATTAAATCCTGTCTCTCTGCAATCCTGCCCGTCCTTCTTCACATTTACAATTTCTCCCTCCAAAATTCTGTCTTTCCCTCTCAATGGAAAACTGCCTTAGTCCGCTCACTCAGTAAAACCACAAACCCATGCTTTCCCAACGATTTTCGTCCCATTTCCCTTCTATCCAATCTTTCCAAACCTTTAGACGTTTAGTACAGTCCCAATTATCCAACTACCTTGAACAGAATCACCTGCTTAACCCACTTCAATCTGGCTTCCGCCCCGGGTACTCGACTCAATCAGCTCTCCTAAAAATCACCCATGACTTACAAATCGCCATAGACAACCAACAACTCACTATTCTAGTTCTCTTAGACTTCTCCAAAGCATTTGATACTGTTGACCACCAAATTCTTCTCACTAAACTCCAGTCCCTCTCTCTTCCAATAGCGCCATCCGTTGGTTTCAATCCTTTCTATCCAACCGATCCCAGTATGTAGTTATCCCAGGTAGCGAACCTTCTAATCCCCTTCCTCTTTCCCGTGGCGTGCCCCAGGGCTCCTCTTTATCCCCAACCCTCTTTTCTGTATATATTAATGATCTGCCTTTATCCATTGTCCATTCCAGCTACCACCTTTATGCCGATGACTCCCAGATATACCTGTCCTTTAAGCCTTCTGATCTTCAAGATGCAATAAACAAGCTGCAGGATGATCTTAACAACATTAATTCGTGGGCAGTAGCTAACATGCTTTCCCTTAACCCAGACAAATCCAAAGCCATTGTCATTGGTTCCCAATTCCTCATAAACTCCACTGCTCCCTTCCCCACCCTTTTCCTCAACAACATCCCGATAAAATATTGTTCTTCTGTTAAAACCTCGGAATCATCTTCGACCAAAACCTCTCCTGGAAAAATCACATCTCCCACATTAACCGCCAATCCATATGTATCCTCAGACAGTTCAACATCTCCCGCCATCTCCTCCCAGCGAAGACCCGTCATCAACTCCTTGTGACCTCCCTTATATTCCCCCATTTCGACTATGGTTGCTTAGTGTACGGGGGACTCTCTGGAGATCTCGAAGCCAAACTTAAACGTCTTATGAACTGTTTTATTCGTTTTATCCTCGGAATTCCCAGAGACTCCCGCATATCGCACTTCTACCACGAGTTGAACTGGCTCTTCCCTATCTATCGTCGCCAGTACTTCTTAGGCTCTTTACTCTTTCAAGTCATCCAATTTCAAAGACCCTCGTATATCTTTAAACTTCTGAAATATAAATCGTCTGTCCACACCCGTAACACACGCTCCCGTCCTTCCGATCTTTATACTCCCTCCCACCATACATCCGCTTTTCAAAAATCCTTTGTAATCCGTGCCACCTATTTATGGAACTCCTTACCTTTGTCTATCCGTCGTGCCACCACTATTGATACCTTCAAGTCCCGTCTTTTTCACCACCTCTTATCCTCACAAGTCTCTCCGAACCCTTAGAAGATTCCTCTCTCTCCTCCTTATCATTCATGGCTTAATCATTTTCAATAATTATTATTATCAATTATTACTAATGATATATACATAATTGTCAAGGCCAGACATACTAGGCCACTTGTATTTTGTATTATTGTTCCTAAGGGACTTATGTCCCGGAACAAGAATAAAATTTTTCATTTCATTTCATTTCATGTTCTATAATTGCATCAATAGAGGTGTTTGTATAAGGTGTCATTTTTTTGGAACATGATGTTAAATAGATTAATATATGCTGGCCAACCAATAGTTTACTTTTGTGTTCTTACTGTAATCACCAATGTCTTAAGATGTTTTTCTTCTAATGTATATAACATTTAAACACACATAGAGGTTGCAAGGTGCCATTTTTATTGAAAATGATGTTAATATACGCTGTCCAACCAATAGTCTACTTTGTGTTCTTAGTGTAATCGCAAATGTCTTAAGATGTTTCATTTTTCACCTCACATATTTGTCATTAGTTTATACCTCAATTGCTATATATAATGATTATTATGCTGTGTTTTTTTAAATATACCATTTGTATTATCTCAATTAGTGTGCTATATATAATGAATATTGTGTTTTTAGATATGTCAATTTTTACTTGTTTTACCTTATTGTCATATAATTACATTCTTTTTTTATTTTTATGTCTTAAGATGTTTTAAATAAACCATTTGTTTTACTTATACCTCAATTAGTTTGCTATATATAATGAATATTGTGTTTTAGATATGTCAAGTTTTACTTGTTTTATTGTCACATAATCACCATTAGTGTACTATATAAGTGTTTTAACATTTCAATGTCTTAAGATGTTGTTTAATATAACTTATATTTATTTTTCACCTTATTCTCACATAATTAGTTTTTGCTATATATCATGTTGTTAAATAACACCCAAATAAATTATTAAAGAAATTATTTATTTTTTGTTCCCCCACCCCACCATATATATCAATTGTCTATCAATTATTAAAAGATATGTTAAATGCCCTATAATCACCTAATGTGAAATAAATGTTAAACTACCTTGTTTTATTTCTCCTGGGGCCACATACTTATATATGATAATTTTACTGCTATGAACTAAGTGACCGCTTTGGTCTAGTGGGTTGCATTACCGCCTTCTAACTCAACAGTTAAGGTTCGATTCCAGGTCAAACAACTTTTTTATTTCATTTTATTTAATTATTTATAATTTATTTATATTTATAATTTAATTATTTATAATTTATTTATATTTATAATTTAATTATTTATAATTTATTTATATTTATAATTTAATATATAATTTATTTGTAATTTAATCGTCTTCGAATTGAATGATAATTAATTGGATGACGTCATCTTTAAATTAGGCTCATTGATTTGGATGATGGGCAGCAGCGCTCTTGCAACCCCCAAGACTAGTATCATAGCCCCTGTGCCAGAAACCCCCTAACTACCCTACTGTTATTAATTCTAATAGTATTTACACCTTGGTTAATAAAATAGTTTTCTATATCACTAATGTAGTGGTTAAACGCCCACGGGGATAAAATTTCACCCTGAATAATGCCTTGAGTCAGATTAAATTCTGACGTAACGTTGAAGCCACATTTAATTTTAATAGTAAATTCAATGAGTAATAGCAAATTCATATAATTTCTTAATAAATCTAAACATTTTCCCGTAGACACCTAGGTTTCTTAGTTTATACCACAGGCATTCATGATTCAATGAATCGAAAGCTCGTTCGAAATCTACATACATAGCGTATAGGGGTTTCTTTTTTATTCCAACTTGTATTTGGACCATAGAATTAAATGTAAAAACATTATCAATGCATCCTCTATTTTTACGAAAACCCGATTGACTCTCAGGCAAAACATTATACTCTTCAGACCATTTTTCTAATCTCGATAAAATTATTTGTGTGAAAATTTTCACAATATTATTAACGAGGCCAATTCCTCTGTAGTTTAACGGATTGTGTCTATCACCTTTCTTACGTAGCATAAACAAAATTATTTTAGACCAACTATTAGGAATGTTTTCATTTTCAATAATTTTGTTGAACATAACCTCTAGATAACGAAGCCAATTATTAGGAAGATTTTTATAAAAATCGTAATTCACTCCGTCCTCACCCGGCGACTTACTAACTTTGCATTTATTTAGCGATTCAATTATTTCTTGCTGGGTAATAGTATTATCAAGGTAAGGATGACAAACATCAAGGTAAATATCAGGCGTTATTGATACCACCGTTTCATAAGATGATTGTTTTTGTTTTAACATGGTTTTATAACTTTTTTTCATAACTAGATATTGATTTAACAAATTAATGTCATAATTACATTTCTTTACCTGCCTAAATATTTTTTTAACTTCTTTTTTCAAAAAGTAACAATCCCAATCATACCATGGTTTTTTAAATAGATTTTTTTTGTTAGTATTAACGGAAACTATTTTTTCATTCCCAGCATTTCCGCAGTTTCAAGCATAGAAATAATAAGATTTTCATTTAATAAATCTACTGAAGAGTTAGAGATATCGATTGAAATATTGGTTGATAACCTCATAATATTAGTGAATGCTTCTGCTAACTCGGATCGCCATTTGATCGCAGTATGAACCGTACGGTCAATATTTCTTGCATTAACTGTCTCATCATCAGTAATATGTTCAACATTTAAGATTACTTTAATAGGAAAATGGTCTGACAGAGTAATATCATCCAACACTATTAGGTCATCAATATAGTGCGAGCCGTATAAATCAGCCCAAACAAGATTTATTACCGAATAACCTAAACTACTTGTATGCGTGAACTGACCCGGACAATCAGAGATTGTGCGGCCATTTAATAAAGTAAATAATTGATTTTCCATAAATTCAACTAAAGTAGTTCCTTTTTTATTTTCTATTAAATCTAAACTATTTCTATGTTTATATAAAACCGAATCTAAACTAATATCTAAACAGTGATTGAGCCGGCCAACCCGACAGTTATAATCCCCGCCCACAATAAATACATCATTTTCATGGCCCTGTTTTAAGTGCAGTAAGGTCATATTAAATTCTTCAAGTAAATTATCTATCTCAACCTGCGGTCTAAAGTATACTACACCTATTATAATATTAAGTACACCAATCGTAACTTTTACAAACAACCAACTATGTGACGCCTCGAGTATTTGAAATTTCCCAAGATTTTTCTTAATTAAAATCATCAACCCTCCACTTGCCCTACCTTTAGATTTTACTTTAATTGCATTAGAATAACAAATGTTATAATCACTAAGATAAGCTGGGGGGTTGTTAAATTGATTACATAACCACGTTTCAACTAAACAAATAATTTCGCAACTTAATAATTTAGAACCGATTTCAGAAAAATTTCCGAACCCACAAATATTCCAAAAAATAATGTCTACATTATTAGAAAATAGAATTTTAGTTTTGTCTGATTGAGTAAGAATTTTATATTTAACCTCAGCTTTATGTGATCCCACTGATAAGTGCTGTGTTATATCGCCAAAAGACATAGCCATATTCCTGTCCGGACCAACATCAAGTGGTGGTTGGTAACTTCGTTTCCTGATCCTCTTCGCTTTCCTTTCTTCGACGGATTCATTCCGATTAATTTCAAATTCAGAAGAGTCGGTGCTGTAAGTCTCAAATTGGTTTAGATTAGAGTCATTTTTTATTATAACAGGATGGGTATCCTCCCTTAATGTTAAAAAAACTAAAATTATGAAATTCAATATGAGTGGCAAACAACCTAAATTAACAAGGTCTTTATTTACAGAGGTGAACCGATTGAAATTGTCCAAAATTATGTTTACTTAGGTAACTTTTTCTACTTCAGGTATTTTTAAAGAAAACCTTTTGTCATCAATTAGCAAAGCTAACATGGCGACCGGCTGTGTTTTTGACATTCTTAGCAAGGGAAAGTCTAGGTCTTGGAGTTGAAGAAATATTTGTTTAAATCAATTATTAGTAACAGCCTGTTGTATGCTTCCCCAATGTGGGCTTTAAGATATTTAAATGATATTGATGCACTTCAATTGCGGTTCTTCAAGAGGCTCTTACGCCTTCCAAAGAATGCTGCTCACACTTGTTAAGACTTGAAACTGGAGAATTACATATGAGTTTTTCTGTTTTAAAGCAAACTTTAAATTGGATAAAAAAAAATGGAATCTATGGAAGAACACAGGTTGCCCAAAATTTGTTTTAAGCAGTTAGTTGTGTATGACCAAAATAGTTACAATAAGAAAAACTGTTTAAAGTACAATTGGTTTTCTCAGGTTAAAAATGTAATTTCTAAAACATGTATCGATAATTTAGAGAATATAACGGGTCTTTTACTAAACAGCAACAACTTTAAAAATATTTTAAATTTATTTCAATTTTCACTAATATAAGCTGATGTTGACGTTTGTTTAAATCAAGTTTCTCACAACAGTTATACACAACATATACACTTAAAGATTTTCTGACTTGTCAACAATGTCTAGAATTAAATGTTCCTTTGAAATTTATTAAATATTTGGCAGAATTTAGATTTTGTAATAATTATTTTATGAAATTAAATGTTAACAATATAATTTATAAAACAGATCCTACAAAAACATGCATGTTGTGTAGTCTTAACGAGAAAGAAGATCTCATACATATTGTATTAAATTGTTCTTTGTACAATAATATAAGATCTACTATACTGAATATAAATATTAATGATTCACCTCAACAAATTGTATTTAACCTTAAAAATAACCAAACTAAAAAGAATATATTTAAATTATATAAATATTTTTCTATAATCTTAAAAGCTCGTTCTGCCGTATCAAATGATTAAATGATAAATATAAAAAATAAAAAATATGAAAGAAATAGTAGGATAAAAACGAAAAAAGAGATATTTTATTTTTGGTTTACATTTTTATTACCTATAAGAAGAGTATTGCTTTTTATTTTTGTTTTTGTCTTATTGTATTTATTTATTTACCTACTAGTTTATTATGAATACTGTACTAACAACTCAGTTGTTTATACAATAAAGTAAAAAAAAAAAAAATTTGTTGTACCAACAATAAATACAGAGACCTATCACTTTTATTTGAAACTGTTTCGAGAAAGTTCATTTAAGGGAGTTTGGGTGGAGTGTAAGGTTGAGCTTTCCTCAAAAAAGTGATTAAGTTAGATTCCCCATTGATATGCGTTTGAAGATAACTAAACATCAAGAAGTTTCAAGAAAATCTGCTATTGGTAACTGCGTAAATTGCATTAAGGAAAGTCGTGTGAGTGTTTCCCACCAGATTTTTTACTTTCGTTTAAATAGCACAAACAGTCGTACACAATCGTGCATACAATCACAAATCAGTAGGAAAGTAATCATTGTGTTAAACACAATCCCTGCTTATGTAATGGGATTCTTGTGGGGTCGCAGAGAATTAGAGAATTAAACTACACTTACAATTCTGGTGTATTAATTAAGCATAAGACACTGTCAGGACTTTAAATAAGTTGGTAGAACAACAGCCAAAACTACCTTAGCTCTTCACAGGAAAGCTAGCTTCCGTGGTAGTCCGGTCCAAGTGATATTTGTGCTCTAGGCAGAAATTATATATGCTGGAGAGTAATTTTTAATTTATAATAATTTGAATCTTGTGCTCAGCTATAGTGACGATAGCTGATGTATTTTGCCATAATGCCATAATAACTGATGTATTTTGTTTCAATAGTATATATTTTGCAAGCTATTGAATGTACTGTGCGTCGTCCCTTATTACTTTTTTTACATTAAACAAAAGCTGTTTATTAATAAATGTCCAACTGCCTTTTGTGTCTGCCCGTAACTACAAAACGACAATAAATATATCCTAACACTTTACTTTATTTACTGTTGTTAAAGAAAGTATCACAATTGTATACAATTTTTCCAAATTGAGTTTTGACTGTGGAGATAAGTTTTAGAGTTCCCTTGCATTGTAAAAAATTTGTTTATGGGAACGGTATATGGAGCAGTCAGTGTGGCAGGAAACTCAAACTTGACATCCTATTTCAGAGAATCCGAAACGAAAATACCAGTCAAAATCCGCAACAGAAGTGACATTTTGGTGATTAATTTTTCCAATTTTTATCAATTTTCTGGAAAATGGCTGCAACGATTTTCTGTAAGCTTGTCACTGTATTATATAAATATATTGCTTTGATAAAAATTCCATGATCAAAAGAGAAACAATTGACTAGATTGTATCTTTACTCAATGGTTTTCTAAAATTTGCGAGATTTAAGAAAAAAACTGCTATCAATTTTTCACGAAAAGTCGAAGATTGAAAATATTTTATTGGTGTTTATATCGCTTATATGTCTATATTGGTGCGCATATTGCTTGTACGTCTATATTGGTGCGCATACTGCTTATATGTCTAAATTGGTGCGCATATTTCTAATATGCGGTCTTATCCGAAAACACCTCCTTTTATAGGTGTCATTCACTCACCGTCCAACCACCATTTCTCAACAAATGCTGCAGCTGTCAAATTTATTGCTGTTATTACTTCTCTTATTCCTAGTAAGAGGAAATATTATAATCATTCAAATTTTAGATATCGAGCTTTCACCGGAAATACACGTTTTGAGCTCACCTGAGTCCAAAAAAGTGCTTTCTAACACTTGGTCTGTGTGTGTGTCTATAATGCCTATATATATGAACAGCGCTACACAAAAACACAAAATCGTAGAAAGTTCAAACTTGATATTATTCCATTTAGGTATCACCATGCGATCCGACATTACGGTTGGAATTAAAAAAATTCCTCGACCGGAACTACCACTTTATTAAATGGTCTTTTTTTACTTGTTTGCAATTTTCTCAAAAAAACTCCAACGATTTTCTTTAAACTTCGTACATCCAAAGACAACTTCGTACACATACAGAGAGCTACCACTTTTATTTGAAGCATTTCTCGGGAAAATTCATTTAAGGCCACTTTCTACAAAGGGCGGTTTTACTGAAAAGTATTTTTCAGTTTTCTGTTTTTTTCTGTAAAATGACTCAAACGATTTTCTTTAACCTAAGCATGTGAACTACCCATATAAAGAGCTAAAACTTTTGTTTGAAACATTTGTCCGAAAAAAGTCATTTAAGGGGGCTTTTGGAGGAGAGGTAGGGGTTATTTTTTTCTAAAGTGCTATCTTAGTTGATTGTACAATTCTACCATCTAAACAAAATTAATCAGAAATAAATAGATGGCCAAAATTCCAAGTTTCAAAAAAATAGTAAACAGGAGGTGCGTTTTTACTGAACAGTTTTTTCAGTTTCCGGATTTTCTCCTTAAAAACCCGACGAATTTCATTGAATTGGGTAACTAACTTTAAATTCTGTCAATTACAAGTTGTGTGAGTGTTTCACAACATTATTTCTTCATTTACGACCATCAGCTGCTAATCATGTGACAGAGTCACATTCATTTTAAACTAAACCATACATTTCAATTGATTATAATAGATTAATCAAATAAATATGTTCATAATTGAATTTTGAAACAGTTGTTTATCCCTAGTACTCTCCTCGTTGAACATTAGCTTTAAATATTGATGAATTCGCCAGTACTATCGTCAAGTGATGCGCCACGTAGTATCTAGTGAGAATCATTAAACAGTAACTTCTTATACTGGAATTTTCTTTAGTATATTTTTCAGTTGTATGTGATTTTCTCAAAAAACAGTTACAACGTTTTTTCTTTAACCGCATTTCAAGGTTTTTCTACTTTTTTTTTGTAGAGAAAATCGAAAGTCGAGTAGTCATTTCATATTAGATTTCTTTTTATTTATTTTAATAACATATGTCAACGACGCTTCCCAGTTGATGCTTTAGATAATACTCCCCCCCCCCCAATTTCTTTCTCTCTCTTAGGAGAAAATTACTTTTGTATCTTAAGATGAAAAATAAAAGAGCGAACTTGAACCAATTTTAAGATGGAGCACTCCAGTGGTATCAAAATAATAAAGAAACATTATTTTTAAATTACAGCCAGTTATGTGTACAGTAAGCAGAAGAATACAAGCAAATCCTTTCTCAGGTAAGAAGCACGAAATAGTTTTCCTCTAATCTCCACATTATGCTTATTTATTATTAATAAATGCTTTTAAGAATGCGTAAAAAAAATAGCATCATATCGTATAATGTTTATAGTTTACTTAATACAGGCCGCACATCTATTCACTGATGGTTTGTGGAAATAAAGTAGCTAAATATAAAAAGTCTTTACTGTCTAACAGTTTCATCCAGGACAGTGCAAGCAATTTGCAGACAGATTAAACCAAACATATCTAATATATCTTTGAAATTTTGTTGAATCTCAAGGATGACTGTTTAGCCAAACGAATTCGACTGTATAGCCTGCTGGTGGTGAGTCTTTCTGGTCAAGATTCCTACAAGGATAAGCTCAGTGGGTTGTCGGCAGTCGTAAGATTGCTCTTCGCCGGGATGCGGACAGGGCTATTAGTGAGATGTTGTTGATGTCTATCACGGACCTCTCTCAGGCATTTGGTTGGATCCCTTACTGGGCATTGTGGTTTAAGTAGACACTTCTAAATAATTCGGTTCATGCCAGACCCTTTTTATAGAGTTTATGAGACAGAAGGAAGAAACACCATCCATCTTATAACAGATTGCTTGGGTTGTGTGGAAATTAAGAACCTTTGGTCAGAACACGATGTTTATGGAAGAGCTTAGGCTATGTCACTATGAGGTTATTGCCCTTAGTTCGCTTATTAGTTCGGACTGCAGTGAATCTTGGATGGTTTAGACCCAGGTCTGGATTTTTTTCTAGACCCAGTTTGTTGTTTTACTTTGGGGTAGCTATATGGCCCAGTGGGGCTTTGGATAGCGTACGGTTTAATCCCTCCCCACAGATGAATAATAAATAATAATGCCAAACGATTAGAGGACCGTCCAAGCTCCTCCGCCCCATCCACCAAATATATCAAAAAGGTAAAAAGAAAAAAATGACAGTTAGCGGAAAATTGATAATCTATTTATGTATCACCATCGCGTAGGATAAGAAGATTTCGGTCAAAATCCGTCAACTGACGGATGCCTGCAGATGTTTTCTTAGTTTTTCCACAATTTTCTGGGAAAACAGTCCTAAAGGTTTTCTTTAAAATTGAAAATGTTAATTCACTTTTATTCCAATGTGTTTCTGGAAAAAATAATTTTTGATGGTTTCTGGGAGGGGGGAGGACAGTTAAAAGTTAGATTTCAGATTTGGTACAACACACCCACCTTAATGTATATATTGTTAAGGTCCGCTAAATTTAGATTAAAAATTCCAAGATCGAAGCAAATTTGTTCACTAAAACTTGATTAAACTGGAGTAAGAGAATGTCGTGTCTATGTACATTACAACCTTAAAGGGCCTCACAAGGTAAACATCACTATAATGTCATGGAAGATTCTTCTCGACCGTTCTTACATGAAGGAAATGGATTGTGAGATTCGGTCTTTTTTTTAAAAATAAGAAAGCTTAAAATCTTGCCAACGTTTCGACAAATATATTCTATTCTCTGTGGTGTTGAGGTGTTCTCAATTTTTTATTTTCCAAATTTATACATAAGTTTTTAAATTTGTTATGTTTTGAAGATTATCTAACAGTTTTTTTTATGCCTTGAAAAAGACAATATATTTGTCGAAACGTTGGCAAGATTTTAAGTTTTCTTATTTTTAAAAAAAACACCGAATCTCACGATCCTTTTCCTTCATTATAATGTCAGTTTCATAAGGCCATTTCTGTTTGTAATATCTTCATTTCTACTTATTAAAAACAGTTATATTACGTCACAATATATATAGCGTAAAATAAGAATTTATTAATATCCAAATATATTCAATTTCTCGGAACCTAACATGTTCATAAACGTCTGTGATATTTTCTTGAATTATTTACATACCTAGGGGAAACTTGTCTGAAAATTCAACACGTAATATAAATAGATTTATTTTCCTTAGAGAAAATGATTTGGAAAAAACGTACATGATGAATTAGTAGTGATGTACCGTGTGATTCTCCCTCTCTCCCTTTCTTCCTCTTTGCTATGAAAATCACATTTTCTCATTCCAGTAAATAATGGAAGAATATATTATAATGAGACCTGAAATGAATGTAGAAAAAATATGGATTTTTCCAGAGACCTTATTATAAACATAGATCTCATGAGAATAATTGGATAAAAACATGGTAATTTTCAAAAAATTATAATAAAACACAAATTTTAATGGAGATAACTTTGTAATACTTTCAATTATAATAAAAGGTACAATATTGGTGCATAATGGAAACCCATTTATATTTATAAAGGTTTTCAGTTGTATTTATTTGTATACCCTCACGGAGCTAATTTTTCGTTTACTTTATTATACGAAAGGATATTGACTTTGTTAAGCTGTAGAAAAAATCAAGTCAGAGTGGAAGTTTCGACCAACTTGAACGACTACATTGGCCATAGCTTGATTTATTTATTAAATCAAAGATTACTGATTACCTTCGCCTCCAGCTGGAATGGAGGCCCTATTTCTTCAGTGATCTTAGAAACTTCTATCTCCAACAAAAATACTCAGTAGGCCTTCAGATTTTTTTTTTTTTACGTTTTTTTGAATGAAGAGATAACTTTCTTGGAGATTAATCGGGACACTTAGCCAGGACTGTAATCGCTAGGAGTACTTGCTGAGAACCAACAAATAAAATACCAATTTAAACAAAATATGTCAATCATAATTGATTAACTGCGTAAGAGAAAGTCATATAGGTGCTTCACAACTGGCTCAAAGAATTCTTTATATATAAAACAATGAGTTTAATAGATAAATTGTTATTCACTATATGTTCCAGGTAAAGAAATGTACAGTCTCTTTAATTAGTGGACACTCCATTGCTAAATTATGAAGAAAACTGATTAATAAATGGCAAGCTATTTAATAGCGACAGTTAATAGAGACGGTGATTTAGCCGGTGAATATACAGTGGGAGGTTGCTGTGTGACATCGGGCCGAACTACGGCCGGTATATGAGGGGAACGAAAACAGTCGAGTGTAATTTTCTTTAGCGATCTGAATGAATGGAAAGAAGTAAGTCGGCACTACCATCCGGTCTGTAATCTTTATTTGGCCAGGTTTACCACCACTCACAATAAATAAAAAGAAAAATCAGCAAGAGTGATTTTTGGTGTCTTTTTTTTTATTGTACATTGCTTTGTTTGCTCTTCTTATTTTTATTTTATTTTATCTAATACACTTTTATTTCTCGAATCTTTATTATAATTGTGTTTTTATTATTGCCACAGTTTTTATTACCAATTTCGTTTTAAAAAGCACAAAAACGAATAATCATCTTTTTGGATATAATTTTCTAATCGCAATCGCAAATGTCTGAACTGAACTAAGTTACAGTGTCTCATTCCCAATTGGAAAAATGTAGTGAAAAATAACCGCACTACTTTCTCCTCTTAATACAAATAAAGAATCGGAAAATGTAGGTTAAGGAAGTGAAAGTTTGGAAATGGCACTGATCCGGTGTCTCTATATGTGGAAGTGTGAAGTGAATGAGAATAGTGAAAGGACGTCCTTGCACACTATTTCCGCCATTTAGTGAGACAAGTGGTATCATTCCACATATACGCCGCAAATTTACCAATATATTGAACTTTGTACTCCATCCTAGTAATTCTATTCGATTTTTTCATCAAAGACCTCACATTCCTGATTTTCTGTTTATCACGGCCTTGAAGGACTAATCTATGACTACACTCTCTAATCAGTGGTTAATCCAAAAATATTATTTTTTCTTTTGTGATAAGTTTGCCACCATCATCTAACTTCTGAATTTTTAGAATGGTTGATCTAAATTTGATTTTGTTCAGTATCTAAACTACTTTCTCAGTTTTGCAAGAAATGTTTGTTTTAGTACTCTTAAGTGATATTTTAGTTTATTATACAATTCTATCATCTAATTATTAATTAGAATCAATTTTTTGCCAAAATTCCTAATTTGAAGAAAATCGGTTGACCGCAAGTCGTTTTTTACCGTAAACTTTTTTCAGTTTTTTGCGATTTTCTCCATAAAAACAACGACGGATTTCATTAAATTTGGAACATAAACTTTGAATACACAGACATCATTTTTGTCCGAAACTTTTTTCCGCGGGAAGTTCATTTAAACTTTTTGCAAAGTTTACATTCTTCCATTGATATAAAATTGAAGACAAGTAAACATTTAGTAAAAATACTAATAATAATAGTAGTATATTAATACTAATAATAATATTAATAATATAATACTAATAATAATAGTAAAAATACTAATAAATACTGCAATAATACAGTCTACATTGAAACAACTGATCTGATCACTTACTGATCTCTACAGATGTATTAAACATAAACAGAAAGGTGTGTACGGACAGAAAGAGAGTACAGTGTCAAAAAGCAGACATCACTGTCCGGTTGATAACAATTTTCTAAACAAACGGAACTTATTACAGTCTCCTTTAATTTCCTGTTTATTGTGGCGGGAAGTTTAATGTTTTTGTAAATATGATGGCACTGTTATTTTCGCGCTACATTAACAATGAGAGATGGTAAAATAATTGCTGTTTTGGTGTGCGTGTTATGTCGGCAGGAAAAGCTTGGGAAACCCAGGCTATTTCCCAACCAGTTCCCAGGTTATTAGGAAATACGTTTTCCAACTCTGCCCTGTGCACACCTCACCTCACTGACCTATATTGTATTATTTTTTTTGTTATTATTTCCACTTTCTTCTATTGCTATTGAAATAGGAAACTTTGTGACTGTTTCAACCTTTGGGAATTGAGTTTTTATCGGAAATACGTGTTTTAAGATCCCCTGAGGAAAACATAATGTTTTTTTCATGAGTGTGTGTTTTTTATGTGCTAAAAAAATGATCTCAAAAACGAAAAATCCCTGTCAGCTCAAAATTCATATTCCGGTTGGGGGAGGGATGAAATTGTTTGCGCCCGAGATTTTCTCAGTGCTCCTGAATATCTAAACTAAACGAATATCAGTCGTGTGAGCAGACTTTTAATACTGTGCTGCACGACATAGAATGGCAAAATAGCCGGAGTCATGGTGTAGGAAGAAAAGAAAACAAATCCGTTTAGGTGCCATCACACGAAGGATTTTTTGCAAATCATGAACAGGAAGTACATCCTCCTGAATGTTTGTTGCATTATTACGCGATTTCCACGAAAATTGGCTCAAACGGTTTTATTCCTTAAACCTGACCTACTAACTGCACCAATCAGGGCTGTCACTTTTATTTTAAACATTTTTTCAGGAAAAGTTATTTCTGGAAGGTTCCATTCACATCAGACCCCTCTCCAGTGCACTTGTAAGGCGCTACTAACTGAAAATAATACTGAAAATAATAAATTGAATGTGTATATAAATACGAAATTTGAACAAGATCGGGGCTGCGATGTTGCAGAATGAGCTTTTCATAATTTGAAATTGTTTCCCTTGAAAACAGCACCAAAGATTTTCTTCAAATTTCATATGTATAAATTTATTACTTTTATTCGGAAAATTTTATTTTCTCTAGGTTTCTCGGGAAAGCTAAGTCGTTGAGTTCACCACCTGGTTGGAGAATGACACAGGGTATTCAATAAAACTTCTGACTTGAAGAAAATTTGTCTGGCATAACTGGGAAAATTGTAGCAAGAGAAAGCCGTATGGTTGCTTCATATCTGTAAATCTGCATGATACAAATTGCCACATGGTTATCGAACTCCAGACAGTTTTTCCTAAATAATGACGTCAGTTATATCATTGATAGTAATAAATGTTCTGGCAAGCTGGCTAGTAATAATTATTTTAGGAATCATGTGTGTTCTACAACTGGTGTCAGAAGTAGGAGTGTGCAATTTAGGAAAACAGAAGTTAAAAAATAATGAATAAATAAATAAATAATGGCCTCAAGCAAAGAAGACGCAAAATTATTTCAAATTTTCCAAAATGGATTAGAAAATCTTATAGAAAAATATTCGAAAATTTGGAAAACCAATGCAATTTACAAAGGATACTGTAGTCAAGAAGTTCAAACTGAGAACGTTCATGTAAAAGGAAACAATAAAATAGAAAGTAAAAGAAAGTTAATGGAGAAAAGACAAAAACAAAAACAACTTCAAACCAAGAATTGAGAAAGCATGAATCTTGTAAAGATAAATAAGATATTACAGTTAATACAAGAACTGGAAATGGAAGGTTATGGAGACAAAGAGCACATTAAACTGCAAAGTCTACGCATGAAAAGTAAACTGGTTACGAGGCAATAGAAGTTGAAGAATGCTTTGAAAACGATGAAAAGATAACAAGGCGGTTTGAAGGTGATATTTATAAAAACAGAATAACTAGGGAACACGAGCTCATCCTAGTGACAGAGTACAAGTTTAGCAGGCGCGAAGGAAAGGCTAGGAAGTTGCGCCCACCTTGGGTAAAAAAAAAAAGTAAAACGATGAAAGGATACCTCGATAAGACAAGAAAATGGCAAACGAAAAGAAAATCGACTGCTCACGACGAACAGAGTGAAGAGTAGACGAACCGAGAAATGATGTGGCAACGTTGTAATGATGGCAAATAATGATTATTTTACGAATCATATGTAAACAATGTGAGTAACATGTTTTACTCACATGTTTGAGTTTTAGATCATTAAAAAAAAATCTGGTGTGAACACTCTCACGCCTTTCTCTTACCAAATGGCGAAATAGAAAATTTTCTTCAACAATTCTTATTAATGTTTAAAACCGGCGGCATTTTTATGGAGAAAATCACAAAAACTGTAAAACTTGATCAATAAAGTCGCTTTCCGCTCAACTGATTTTCTGCAAACTGGGAAGTTTGGCAACTTATTATTATTTAGTTGACAGAATTGTATAGCACATTGTTGAAAGAAAATAGCACATTAGAGGAAACCACAACTACCACCCCCAGAAGTGCTCTTATGAATTTTTCCGAAGAAATGTTTCAATTAAAAGTTGAATCTCGTTGTATCTGCAATTGATATATCAAGTTTAAAGAAAATCTTTGAAGCCGTTTTAGAGAAAGTAGCAGAAAACTGAAAACTACTTTCAGTGAAGCGCACTTCCGATCATCCGATTTCCTTCAAACTCGGGATTTCGACAATATATTCAATACTAATTAATATTATTTAAATGATAAAATTGTGTAATAAACTGAAATAGCACTTTAGAGGAAACCACATGTTTTAATAAAAGTTGTAGGTCTTTGAATTTGTCGTTGATAATGAAGTTTAATGAAAAACTCTTTGATTTTTGAGAAAATCGCAAAAAAGTAAAAAAATCATTCAGTAAAGTGGTTGAGGAATTTTGACAGATAACTTCATGTCGGATCCCATGGTGATTACCTTAACGGAATGTCAAGTTTGAACTTCCTGTGATTTCCGTTTTTGATTTTTCGATATTCGTTCCCTTACTAGGAGTAAGAAAAAGTAAAAATAGTAATTATGGTTTTTAACTGAGAGAATTGAATTGTTGTATTTAACGCAATAGAGTTAGAATATTTGATTTTACTGTTTAAAAATGTAAAGTTAATAAATATGTTTAAATTGTTTAACTTTGTGTGATTTTATTGGTAGACTAATTGGTTAGATTAGATTAGGAGCAAGGGAGCTAACACGCAACAATATATTCACGTGATAATGCCATTGTGAACATCAAAAAGAAAAACATAAATTGATACCTGTTCCAGAGGCAAGAGTGTTGTATGTCATTACTATGATGATGTGACATTTACAACAATTGCCAAATATTTACACAGCAAATTCTGTCAAAACTGTTATCCAGCCAATCAGACGACAAATCTATCAGGATGAACAAAAGAATAAAGTCAAAAGGTGAAACATTATCTCAATAAAGCGAACGATCAAGGTCACAGCTCGTCTAGACTGCACTTAGAAATTGTGTACATCCCTTCCATATCGAGTGTTAGAATCAATATTTTAATCCAATTTTAAGGGTAACTTTCCATGGTAGTATTTGCGATAAATTCACCGAAAGTCCAATGTTCGTAAACAACAAAACACCAGTAGAAATTTTTCTTAAGATATTTCTCAACTTGTTTCCTTCAAACTTGTAATTTTTATAACAGTATTAATTGTCTTTAATACTGCCGAGTGCTGACATCGTGCAATATATTAAAAACGGCACTTTAGAGAAAACTCCTAACCTTCCAGGAGCATTCTACAAACAATTTTCAGGAACAATATTACCAAACTAGCAGATGGTCCATAAGTGCAGTAACTGAATATAGAAAATCGTCGGTGTCTGTATGTGGGAGAAAAGTGTAAACCCTAATTTCTAAATGTCACCTTCACGCAATATCTTCTCTTATAGCGACAAGAGAAAGAGCAAGTAATTTCAGTATCATAGTAAATATTTCAAATTTAATGATAGGAGCTCCTTTTTTCTTTTTTTTTTAATGAACCTTTCGGTTATTATGCTCTACAATATAGCTCACAGCCGTCTTCCTTTCGGTTATTGTGCTCTACAATATAGCTCACAGCCGTCTTCCTTTCGGTTATTGTGCTCTACAATATAGATCACAGCCGTCTTCCTTTCGGTTATTATGCTCTACAATATAGCTCACAGCCGTCTTCCTTTCGGTTATTGTGCTCTACAATATAGCTCACAGCCGTCTTCCTTTCGGTTATTGTGCTCTACAATATAGCTCACAGCCGTCTTCCTTTCGGTTATTGTGCTCTACAATATAGCTCACAGCCGTCTTCCTTTCGGTTATTATGCTCTACAATATAGCTCACAGCCGTCTTCCTTTTTTCGGTTTAAGTGGTGCTCCTACAATATAGCTCCACACGCCGCACTAGCCGTCTTTTTCCTTTCGTGTCGTTTATTGCTGTACAATATATACACACCACACAGCCGGTCTTCCCTTTCGTTAATTAAGTCATTACAATATAAACCTCATAGGCGCACAGCCGTAAAAGACTCACAGTTACAGAGGCAGCACAAGCTACACAGCTGCTCACGCCGTCCCTTCATCTTTCCCTTTTCGGTTATTGTGCTCTACAATATAGCTCACAGCCGTCTTCCTTTCGGTTATTGTGCTCTACAATATAGATCACAGCCGTCTTCCTTTCGGTTATTATGCTCTACAATATAGCTCACAGCCGTCTTCCTTTCGGTTATTGTGCTCTACAATATAGCTCACAGCCGTCTTCCTTTCGGTTATTGTGCTCTACAATATAGCTCACAGCCGTCTTCCTTTCGGTTATTGTGCTCTACAATACAGCTCACAGCCGTCTTTCTTTCGGTTATTATGCTCTACAATATAGCTCACAGCCGTCTTCCTTTCATGATCTATATTTATTATTATCATTGAATTTACTTATTATCTTTATATCTTATCATAGACATTTCTATATCTTTCAAAAATTTAATCACCCGGTCTACAAAAATTGAATCATTTTTGATTGAAAAAATGATTATTTTATAATGCTTCAGTTAAACTGCATGAATCCTTAGTCAGCCGCCTAAGTAGTTTGTAGTTTGGACATTCAGTGATAATATGTTGGACCGATAATGGGACATTGCATACGTTTATGTGATTGAGTCATCTCACATCAAGTAACCAATCGAGCAACTAATCTTCCTCTCTTCGCACGGATCTAGAGGATGAGTCCCAAGACTTTGATCGTACCAATCGTGTCTTTGATTGTTCTTACTTATTTGAGACAGAGCTCCATTCTTGTTGCCAGCTTTGGCATATATGAAATTTAAATGCGGATTACATCAGTAATCCTAGCCAACGTCTATGCTTCTTTTCCTACTGCATCAGCAGCAACATTTCCGCAAATACCAGAATGGCCCATCCAAATAAATGGAAACGCTAATCCCATCTGTTTTTAGATTATATATTAATGTATGAATTGTAACGCTAAGCTTACTTAGCGTCCGCTAGTATAGCTATTCGCTGGATTATGGGATAGGGTCGGGCAACAGAGGTGAAAGGCGTATCAGGCATATAATGATATTTAATCGTACATATAAGATATAACAAAGAACAAAAAAACTGCTAATCCAATACAAAGAAAATATTAATAAACTAAGAAACTTAATTAACCTAACACAAAAAAAAGGATCCTACGCCTAATAAATAAATTTTTCTCTTAATTACTACTGATTATATACACCCTTATCGACTACGAGCTAGTAATGTGTTTGGGTTACTGTTAAGTACTTCCCTGCAGTTACATGTTCCTCACAGCACTCTCTGCCGTTGAGGGTGATAACAACGAGGGGAATACTTCCACACCAACACCACAGGTACCTGTCTCCTGTTCCGCGTCTTTTGTTTTCCTCCTACGGGATATAGCTTGGTGAGCCAGATGTGCTGCCACTAATTTTGAGCAGCTAGTATCTATCCACTATGCAACAACAATCTCTCAAGCAGCGTCCAGACGCTCGATCTTGCTAGGGCTCACTGCTCTCCAACTCCTCACTTCTGTCCTTCTCTTCTCACTCCACACCTCAGCAACTACCGATCGCTTTCGTCAGTCTCTCCCCACTCACGACAACATGTTTATCACTCTACTAATTTTTATTTATTTACTATTTTGATTGTAATTATT
The DNA here is from genome assembly GCA_011037195.1 of Triatoma infestans. NCBI lineage: Eukaryota > Metazoa > Arthropoda > Insecta > Hemiptera > Reduviidae > Triatoma > Triatoma infestans. Next base: position 121,325 of record JAAEAF010000050.1, read on the forward strand.
TAAGTTTCCTATTCTTCTATAAAATTATAGAATTCATATTATCATTGTACAGCAATTTATATATAATATATGTATGATTATTACAGAATAAACCATACAATTCACCTTTACTATAGAGTTCATAATAACGTTACGTCACAGAATATCTTGAATGACCGTATGTTGTGTATAAATGTGTTTCAACGATGGATAGAATCAGAGCATACAACTACATCAGCCTGAGTCCTTTCTAGAATACTTTGTGCCCCATACAGATCGCATATAACTCTGCAATATAGATACTACTTGTCAAAGGCAGGCCAAATTTATGTCCTATCCAGTATGATTAGTACTTATGTCAATCTTTCGAAATGTTCGAAATTCGTTCGAAATGTTCACCGGAAATATAAGTCTTGAAATACTTTACATGCAAAAACAAAATTTAGCTAATGTTCTGCAATGTGTGCTTGTGTGTGTGCACAGAATGTCTAAAAATGACAAAACGCAGAAAGCTCAACTTGATATTCCTTTTAAGTACTAAGTTCTATCACCGCAGAAAACCATCAACCGAAAATGCGACTTCACTGAATGGTTTTGGTTCTTTTACAGTTTTACCCGGTCTTCTCGGTTTTATCCGAAACTAGCCCCAACTATGATTCTTCCTTAAACTTTGCATACAATCTATTCACGTAGTAGTCCTTTTATGTTGAACATTTTCTTTTGGATGTTTGTGAGAGACCTACGGCCTTAAAACACTATTCTTCAGTACAGTGTACGCTGTTATAGAATATTAAAATCCATTAAATGTATGGCTAGAATTTCAAGTTTGAAGAAAAGCGGTTGACTGTAAGCGTAGATTTGCAGAATTGATTCTCAGTTTTTTGGTATTGAAAAACGGTTCCATTAACGATTGAGTTTAAAATTGGAAGCATGCTAATTGCCCAAATTTAATAAGATTATCACGTTTACTTTAAACATTTTTCTGAGAAAAGTGATTTTAGGAAGTTCTGGGAAATCTGTAAGTTTGGCTCAACTTTAAAACTTAGCTGGAAGCATTGCAAAGGGCACCGCCATATAATGTGCACACATTCAGGTAAACCTTGTGCCCTAAAAAACATGTATATTCCCCCACCCTTTATTTAAATGTAACACGTTCAATCAAAATTCCAAAACTGATGAAAATTTGTCAATTTAGAGTTGTAACAATTTGAATAACAGAAAAATCGATTGTATGTTTCACACAGATGTACAAATCTAAATGGAAATAAAATAAAGCTTTACTTTAATTAAAAGTCTAAAGTTCTCACTTTTTTAATTCAGAAGGTAAAGCGGTCAGTAACAAACAATGCGCTGCTTTTTGTGCTTGTGCTTCTTTGAGAACAGTTCACACGGAGTTAGTGACAGTTAGGAGTTGGAAGAATTTGTCATCCCATTCTTCGGACCGGCAAACACCTTTCTCTAGTCTATACACAACTTTCTTATTGCAGTTTGAAGAGTTTTATAGTAACGCTAACAGAGCTGACTTCCTGTATAGTTGTACGCGACAGGGCCGCTAGTTTGGCAAACTTTATACCAACTTCACCTTGTAAACCGAATATGACTTTTATATAACTTGGCTCGGCTGTTACAAACAGGTAATTTTGCCGAACAGTTAGATAATAAAAATTATAGTGGTCCTATGGTTTCCGTTTCTTTAACTTTCTATTTCTCCTTTAGAATAGAGTGTTAGTTTTGTATTAGTATTAAGTTCACTTTTGGAAGTAAAAGCTTTAAAATCTCGTAAAGCACGAAAAATTGTCATTTAAAGTTAATCGTAAAATTTAATCTTGATATATTATCACCTTTAGGCCAATCATTTTGATTTGAAACATTTTTCGCAGAAAAACTTATTTTAAGAAGTTCTAGAGAAACTGCTCAAGTCTAGACCAGGGGTCGCATACGGCCCAACAAACAATTTTAAACCAATGTAAGTAAACAATTTACTAACGCTTTTTAGGTAATATATTTGAAGTGTTTTTTGTCTCCAAGGAGTGAGGGGGAAATATCTCAACTGGAAGGATAGTTTTATTTACGTGTTCAACAGTAGGAAACACGCTCCTCAGTTTAAAGTTGTCTAGATGTTGGTTATTAATATTCAAATAAAGCACATAGAGCTGCAATCTGGCATTCAATTTAAAGAATTGAATCTCTTCACAGAGATTAATATCCGACTCCCTCCCTCCCTCCCTTATTCTTTAAAGAATGAATCACTTTCCAGAGATTAATATTCTCTATATACACCTCCAGAGATTTACCCAGAGATTAATATTCTAATATACACTTCTCACAATCCTGCCTTATTCATGTGTTCGCTCTTTGGCAACATCAATATTTGTGAGCAACTAAAATGCAAGTTCAAATTATATCACAATACCAGCTGCTAAATAAGGACTATTATTATGACAGATTATATATCTAAAGTGAGGAATATCCACCTAAAATGGCAATAACTAGCAGGATGAACCTGTATAGTTTGTCATGCAGGGTCATTACCTGGTATGATAGGTCTTTACCGAAACAAACGTAACTTGGGAAATATTCGGACAAATTGTCGAAATTGAATTTTTACCAGAAATACGTATTTCGAGCTTCTCTGAATGTGAAAAAATGTTTTTAGCGAATGGGTGTGTGTTACTTTCCCTTGAAAGGGGAGAATTTATTTTCCACATGGTGCATTATAATAAATTATTTATTAATTTGAAACAATGACTTTATACTCGATGGAAGAAAAATAAATATATACAATAATAAATATATTAAAGTAATACAATAAAGAATATTGGCAATTATTAGTTATCCTAATACTGTAATTATTTAATTAAATTTTTTATTCTTATTGATACACATTTTTGAAAATTATTGACGCTGATATGTTTTCAAAATTCATAAACTGTTTACAACATTTCTGTACACTAGTTTTATTTTGTCCAGTTTCCAGTGACCTCCAGTTTTGATAGTATGTCTAATTAGGAGACTCCGAGTTTATATGATCTATATTCTAAACCAATTCATCGTTACAAGGGCATAATTTGATGCAAAGGTCTTGAATCGAAGTAAATATTCTCTTGAGCTGAGTAGTTGAAAGTATTACAACCGGAGATTGTAGATGTTGTGTGTGTGTGTGTGTGTGTGTGTGCGTGCAGGAGTAGCTAATTGGCACTATACTCACAATTTATATTTTACCATTTCCTGAGTAAGGAGAGCAGAGGGTAGAGTGACCGAGTGAGGAGTGATTAGTACTGTTGCTTGTTCCAATGGTAGATTAGCTAGAGTGGGGCAGCACGGTGAATACCTCAAAGTTAGTCTTGAGATTAACTCACCCTGTCAATCTGGCGACTGTTCCGTACTCTTAATTTGGCGCTTGTTCCTTATTCTTTGAAGTTTATTAAAAGCTGATGCTACCGATTAAAAGCCCTCAATTCGCTACAAAAACTTTTTTCGTACTCAGAGGACCCCAAAACTTGTATTTCCGGTGAAGACTCAATCTCTTACAATCACAATACTTCCTCTTATCAGGAGTGACACACAGAAAAATGAGATTTTTATGTTGTTTTTTTTTTTTGCTACTACCTGATGCTGTGAGACACAGTGATCGATCCACAGGATGTATTTCTCTCATGTAGATCAGCTAGCAACAGTTAAAATTTACTCACCTCGTTCAACATTAAGATTCTCTCATTAGAAGCATTTGTATTCATTGCTAGGCACACTATTATTATTATCTGGTTTGCATTTTTATGAATAGCAATAACGTTTAAATGGTGAATTCATTACTTAAACATTTATAACTAAACACTGAACAAGATAACACTAAAAAAAAAAAAGGGGTAAGAGTGCTACTTCTGAATGCACATCACAAGCGCAAATTCTACGATAATGTTGCGATGAAATGGGAAGTAATGGGCACATCTAGCCACTAAATAAAAACTGCTATTATTTCAGATTCAGTATTCAGATCTTTTTTCTCTCCCCTACTTCTTCAAGGAACGAATAACTTCTCTGATAAAGTAAATCTTATAGTTTATAGCGATATTAAAATGGAAATGGTGCAGCTAGTGCCCAAGTATGAGCTGAACTTGTCGGCAAGCTGAATCATTTAAGCAACATTACACTGACCATGTTTTTTATGTTCACTGTGGTAAGTCCAGAACTGCAACTAGTCTGTAAGATTACAGCTCGTTCACTATCCAATACTAATCATGAGAAAGTTCTAGGGTTCTCTTACGTAAACAGTAAATAATTAGCCTTCATTTATGAATTCTATTACAAGATGAATTCGCTTATGAATTCTATTTACAAGAAGTTAGATCAGACAATTGTAATGATGGCGTGTGATGGTTGATAAATGGTGAAGGACTGACTACTTGCCCTTAAACACATTATATTTTGTGATAATGTGTGAAGAGAGAGTGATGCAGAGGGTAGACAGTGAATGAGGGAAGGGATTCGCTCGGTGGTAGCGTGCTGCACTAGCATGCAGGTCTCGGTATCAGATCCAATAGTACTGCCCTTAGATTTTCTCTTCTTAGGAGCCTCTATAACTCACATAAGTGTTGTCTGTAACGAGGCAACACAGTCCGGAGGCCGGCAGTGCACTGAGAAGATTCCGGGCGACAATACCGTAGATGTTAAAGCGTCTTAAATTAAAAAAAGAAGAAAAATAAATTGAATGATGTAGATAGCGCTGAACAGTGATGTGGCTAGTTAGAACTGTTGCTTGCGAGCTTGCGTGTGAACTCTCACACTGGTGAGCTAGTGTGTAAGGTGATCTATCTTAGTGAACCTTGCAAGGTAGATCTTGAGACTTACTAACTTCTTAACTGCTTAAAGTTGATGGATCAACTGTTCTCTTCAAAGTTTACCTAGTGACTCAGTTAAATCCATCAGATTTTCTGCTTCTTATCTTTGCTCCTCCTAGCTCTTTTTGGGAGCTAGAGACAGCTTATTGATGGAAGAATGGCGGTCCCAGCTGAAGCCCATTTGCCAGTACATTGTATGGGCATAGCAGAGGAGGTAATGCGTAGGTGACGTGCGCTTGGAAGTTCAATTGAAGGCGTCTTGATACGACTGCTAATGGAACTATTGAGCTCAGTTTGTAAGCGGTATATTTGCTGTAAAGAAAATCAACAGCTCAAGCAGCTGAGCTACAAAATATTAGCAAACATTGAGTTTGTTGAGAAAAGCCAGACGACATAAAAGACACTAACACTTAAAAAAACTCGCAATGCAGTACTACTAATATTATTTAGATAGTGGCATCATTATTATGCTCAAATGGCGGTAAACTGGAAAGCATAACAGTCAATGGTACACCAGAGGGGTTCTAGGGTAAACCAAAGTATTAATTTTCTTAAAAAATGTTTCAAATAAAAGTTATAAGCCTATATTTGTGTAGAATATTTATGGTAATTCAAGAAAATCGTTCAAACCACTAACGAGAGAATTACCAAATTAAAAAAAAAAATAAATGATTCAGTAAAAGCGTACTTCCGATTAAACGATCAACCAACTGTTGATTGTAAACTTTAAATTTGATCCCACTGTAATACGTAAACAGAATATATCAAGTTTAGTTTACTGTATAAGAGAAATAGTTCAAGTTTTAAGAACAATGCGTGAAAGTAAAAAGTAATTATCCTGATTACAATGTGTAATAAAAAGGCTGAGTATTACGGCTATGTGTTTAATTTCAAGTGAGTTCCACTACCAGCAGTTCATTACCAAGAAATCTTGTTGGAGTATGGGATTATAGCGCCAGCATTGTGAGAGTTAGAGGGAGAGAGAGCTACACCATTTTGAACAGCCTCTCGATTCAACTCAATTTATTGGGTGATATTGCAGTTATTGTATATAGGCCAACCAGATTGGACCAATACTCAAACCAATAAAAGTGGCATCTCGCCGCAGATAATATTTAACAATACAATTGGCTGCTACCAAATTTTCTCTTCTATTACATAGAATATCATAAATGCCGTCAACTAAACCTAATTAAAAACGTAAACCAATCAAACATAAAAAAAAAAATTAAAATCCAAATTTCTATAAATTAAATTAAACTTCACCTTTTATTTAATTCGAACATACAGAAATTTCATCATTTCAGTTTCTTTACTTCTTGGCTTTTTTCATTAAATTTAATTTTGCATCTGTAAGCTGTGCATATATTTTGCTTGCGACGTAAATACTGTCTTGCATGCCACCAAAATCAGCCAATTCTTCTTCCTCTAAAACTGATTCAGTTAATTCGCCCACTTCTCGTACGAAGAGAGCTAGAAGCTCGCCAGAAGTTTCAGAAAAAAGTACTAAAAGAAGTATGGCCCCAACTTAAGAGATTAGCAATACGACAATCGCACAACTTATTGAAACAATGACTAACGTCATGAATAAATTGCTTGATTCAAAACTTACTTCTCTTGCAACTAAAGAGGAATTTAAAATTCTTCATGAGGATTATCGTGCACTTAAGGAGGAAAATCGTCAAATAAAATGTGAAATACAATCTCTAAAGTTGATATGTGAGAAAACAGATAAAACTATGGACATATTAGATTCTAAATCACGTCGAAATAATTTTATTTTTATAGGCATTAAGTTTAACACAAACGATAACTTAAATCAGACTGTGATTGAGTTTTGTAACAATGTCCTGAAGGTTGATATTGGTGCCGAATTCGTATATGTTCGTCCATTAAGTAGAAGAGAGACGGCGAACAGATCTTTATTAGCAACGTTTGTCCGTTTTCAAGATAAATTGAATATTTTGAGAGCGACTAAAATTTTAAAGAATACAGATTTTGCAATTTTTACTGATTTTTTGTAAAATGTGAGGAAGAAGCGCTCTAAGCTGTTGCTTATTAGAAAGAAAATTCAACGAAGAAATCCGCATTTAAAGGTCTATGTGAATGTTGATCGTCTCACAGTGCAATCACATAGTCTTGAATGGTGTCCTGTTCAAGGTCTGAAGTGTGACGGTGATGACGGAGTGAAGAAAATAAATGAGGAGACTGCTAGTGATATGACATCCTTTATAGCAGAGGTTTTGTCTAATACTTCCTAGAGTTCACCTAGGAAGGTTTGTCTTTTCACCTAGAGTTCATTTCTCTAATAGTGAATTTACAATGTCTACTTCCGCTGCTCCAACTGCTGTTCATCCATCTCCATAAGTCGGGCATCTAACACCATGGCTACAACCTCTACAAGTGCATCGTTTAATTCGTTATCAATAATCGCCTATAATCAGTTTCTAAGTTCTTAAATTGTATCATATCATTTGATGTTTTTGTTTTCACTAAACCTTTTTATAGAAGAAAATTTTTGTTGATATAATAAATATTTTCCTGAATTTAATCTCGTCTGTGTTTCACGCGAAAAACTGCCGGTGTGGTCGAGCGAAGAATTGGTGGTATGCTACTTGGCATAAAGTCTAGCATACCAAGAAACTTAGTTCACTTCTCACTAATTAATAATAAACATCTAATTAAGTATTTCACATTAAAGTTTTATCTCTTAATTTGTTTATTATACCAATATACCTAAATTGTAGCTCTTGGGAGGAAGATTTTCAATGCTCGCCAGGCCTGGTCGTATCGGTATCAGGTTATACAAGAATTTAATTTCTAAACATGTATTCCTAATAATATAATTTCTAAACAGTGAATGTAATTTCCAAACTGTGGTATTTACCTATAATTTTTGTGTTCTCAAAAGTTATTTTATTTTGGTTATTTCTTTTTTTCTTTCTATTTCAGGTTAAGTCACTTCTTTTTCTGTTTATACACTTGTTTTTTTCTCCTTATTTTATCTTATTATGTATATATAAATTTATGAATGTAATATCGACCCCGGCTGACGGATTATTCCAAGCCGTAAAATACTTTGCTTTATTTATCATTTGTATTTTCAAAGCACAATAAAGTATTATTATTATTATTATTATTATTATTATTATTAATATCCTGATTTTTCCTCGTAATGTGCTTCATTTGTTGGTTCTGACCGGATTCAGATTATCATCCATTGTCAGGGTATAGCTATCACGATATAGCTATACGCGACTTGATAGCTGTACTCTGACAATAGATAAGAATTGGAAACCGGTCAGAATCATCAAAATGTATAATAGGTGCCCCTGGAAAATACCGTATAAAATTGAAAACCAGTTTTTCTTTACATTCTCCTTCCACTGATTTGATTTGATTTGTTGTGTATTGTCCCCAAAAACACTTACACGACAAGAGAATAAATACCATTACCACTCGAATTCAAAGCTGCCCGAAAGAGGAACGCAGAATAATAACTTAAGAAGAACAATCCACTCTCATATTTTGCATTTCTTTTTTTTCATAGAAATTTGCACAAAATGTTTTCAAAACAAAACAGAGAAGGTTAACTTCGTAAAGGTTATGAAATGTTGGCTAATTAGTTAAATGTAAGGGGCGGATTAGAGAAAACACGTCTTTATTTATTGATCCATTGAACAGGATCCATTTCCACCAAATAATGTCATCTTCTGTTGATATTTACATTTAGTTCATGTCAACTGATGTTGATAAAGAATCTGTATTTTAATTCATTATTCGATGAAAATGAGCTTTGAATTAAGAACAGTGTGGTATAAGTTTGTTTGAACGAATGTTCGAGTACATTTCTACTTTTGGAAAACAAATTAAACAGGTACGACAAACATTACAAGTTCCTCGCATAAAATTGTATTTTATGAGAAGGTTATAAGGGGTTATCTGTAAACATCGTCTTTTTGCTGCTGTATTTTTAAAAACTTAATTTATATTATTAATTCTATTGAAATAATGCCAATAGTGAATAGTGAAATTTGTGGAAAGTGTAAGAGAGAAAAAGGGCTCAATATACATTATAAACAATGTTTTTGCGCTGACTGCTCAGGCCTGTCTCGTAATGAGTTACCCTCACTCAAAAATAAGCAGAAACATTTGTTTTATTTGTGTGATGCATGTTTCGAAAAAGACTAATTGTTATAAACTCTAATTATTATAAAAGACTCAAATTTAATAGAAACATTGACTGAAAATAATAATAAACTTATGAAGCTATTTGAGTCTCAACTAAATGACTTTAGGCACTCTTTAACTGATTTGGTCTTTACCAAAAAACAGATTCCTACTATTGTTGACAATGTGACAGATGAGATAAGAGAAAGAGAAAGGAGTGAAAGAAATGTTATCTTATTCAATGTGCCAGAATGTTCAGGCAGTAATGTAGAATTTCGAAAGTCAGAAGATACAGCTCAGGCCCTGTCAGTCTTTAAGCAAGTTTTACCTGATATTGAACCACTAGACCACTAGGCTCGGTAAACATGATGTGAATAATTCCCGACCTCGACCTTTAAAAGTTATAATGAAATCTAAAGATGATGCCATATCTATTTTAAAGAACAAAAAGAAACTCAATGCTGATTGTAAGACTGCAATTAAACCCGATTTATGCAAAGAGAAAATCTAAACTCACTTAGACTAGAACTTGAGAAGAGGAAAGAGGTAGGTGAAACTGACTTAACCATAAAATTCATTAGAAACATCCCAAAAATTGTTAAGATTAACACTTTATCAATTACGGTTTAGCGAATTAATTCTAGATGTACCAATTTGTTTTACAAATGTTTGTTCTATAAGTAACATTTCTTTTAGTGTTTGCTATTGCTGAAACTTTTCTCACTGATAATGATCCTGATACTCTTATTAATATATCAGAATACCACTTGTTTAGATGTGACAGAATTGAAAAAAAAGGGCGGAGGTGTCTGCATTTATGTGCGAAAACAATTTAAGAGTTATTTGGTAGTGTCTAAACTAATTTCATCTGTTAATAGTCATAATTTGAAGCCATTGCTATTGAAATTTCACTCTCATCTTTCAGTGCTCTGATATGTTGTGCCCATCTAATACTATTTTATTTATTTATTTATGATCAAATTACACAAATTGCACAAAAATAATATTCATTAAATCATATAGCCTATGGTCAGCGACCGTCAGGCGAGTTCCGCGTAACATTACAAGCAAGTATCATAATTAAATCAAAAATAGCAATATATCGTAATTCTATAATAATAAATTTGTTTAAACATATCAGATAAATTATCACAATAAATTTTTAAATTATCGGATAAACAACTTCAACAATTACTTAATACAACCATAACAAACAATAATATATGTAGCATATATTTCCATTTATTTAATATTTACTTAACTTGTCAAAAATCTATATATTAATTGCAATAAACATAACTAAATCCCATGAACCAAATCAAACAGTAACATGAAACAATCAAAAATATGAAATCGAATTCCGTTATCACATATTATATATTTTATTATATTTAATATATATTATATTTTTTATTTATTTGTTTAATTTATTTATTCTTTATTATATTTATATTTTATTTCATATATGATATGTTTTTAGTATAAGAACTTATGAGAGCACAATCATACTTCATTCCCTGATGTACATTGCGGTATTGGGTTGGATTTCCGGTCTTGGCTTTGGATTTTATCATCATCAACATCTTCTTCAATAAGAATTATGCGTTTTATTTCATTTGTACCAGCAAACTCTCACCAAAAACACCTGGGTCTCTCCCACGTCTCGTCCACCCTCTGGTCTACATGTTAATGGAACCTTTATTTCCGGTGCCGATAGCGGAGACCTTAAGTCTGAGCTACGGGCCAGAACTGTTACACAATCTAATCTGTTAAAACAATTAAGTTTTATACCAAGTGAATGACAAACATTTCTCTAATATTTACTTATATTTATTTACATTAATTCAATAAAAAAAAGAACAACAGAAACTAAGAAAAATAATGAAATAATAACAAAATAAGAAAATGAACATAAATTTCCCCAAATCTTAATACCTAAACTAGCCTATTTTATACGATAACACAAAATAAAAAGTTAATCGTTCTTTAAAAAAAAAACAAACAAATGAAATGAAATAAATCTCTTCGGAAATAAATGTCTATAATATTTACTGTTGTTAGTCAAACTGTCCCTTCACCACTCTGTACTTCATTTGTTGAGCTCCTTTCTCCTCTTTCCCTTACTTTTTGTTGAAGTAGAAGTTTTAACAGTGAGCTGTCTAGGGGTAATCCGGCTAGCCGTTCCAAAGGTTTTCCCCCTGTGGACACACATTTTTTAAGTTTTCTCAAATCCCACAAAAATGTGGTATCTCACTTGTTGTTTATCCCGTTTCTCCGCTCTCGGTCCCCTAACTTTCCAGTCCATTCTCCCCTTCTCTCTTCCGAAATTTCCCTTACTTATCTCGAATCTCCTATACCTAATTATTCTAATCTAATCTTACTTTAATCTAATCAGTAAACTAACCTACTAATCTAAATGTAAATCTAACTTAAATCGCTAACCTATCTTAAACTTAACTAACTTAACCAATTCTGGCCCCCTTCCGAAGTTTTTTAAATTTCGTTACTACCGTAACAAATCTGAATAAAAGCAGTAAGTAATGAAAGCCGTGTGAATTTTTCACATCAGATTTTTGAGAATGGAAGAACTGTGTTTGTATCAGATTTAACATTTTAGTGAATGATTTGTATTTATTTATATATACAGTGTTTGTGTGTATGTGTGTGTGTGTGGTGTGTGAATGCGTGTATGTGAAATTGTACAGCTTAATTCGAAAACGAAATTCTTCTGCCAACGGAAGTTGTCCACGATTTCCTTGAACAAAGTCCCTAACGACTTTCCAAGAAACTGTACAGGATTCTGTAGTTCTGTCAATGTTTATTTGAATCATTACTCAACGAAAATTAATTTGAGAGACCACCTGTTTGAAAGCCATTTCAATATATGTTCCAACACATTACGTAATTAGTTGTTTTAAAATTTAATGAAGTGCAATTAAATGTTCTGTAAATGTTTCAAGGTTGTGGATAAAATGTCCAGTGGCAGTGGGGACATGCGGTAATATGAAGGTGTGTTAGTGCCTTTTTTTAATTAATTAACTACATTTCCATCGACCAGTTAGAGAGGAAACAATGTTAAAAACAAATAAAAAACTGGTGAAAACTAAATTAAACACAGAACGGAAGCGTTGATGAAGATATTAATTTTTTATAAACACTGGCTGGCTGCATACAGGAGCAGCGCTACAGTATTACACAGCACTGCAAACTGCTATGTTCTACAGCTGCTGGTACTAAATGATTGTATTCTGATGGCCATTTATACCAATTCATACTGATATAACTTTTTATATACATGGCCGCATGATAAAGAGTGATATATGGGAAATGTAGACGGCCACACCACACAGAAGAGTTAATTATACAAGTTGGCGGCAGGAGGGAGGCAACAGGAAGGACAGCTGATGTCCAATATTAAATCCCTCGCTAACCTGCTGTTACATTTCGCCTGTAAAGAGCGATGAGTGTCTTTATGACGTTGGATTCTCATTACACATATGGCCGGTCCGAAGGCACAAAAATTAAATCTGGCTCATTCATAGATCTATGTCCTTCTGAAATGGAAACTGGATGGCTCATATAAAGGTGAAATTTATGACTCACTGCAATGGTGCAATGAGCACACTTCGTAAGAGTACAAAGTAGGATCACACACAAAACATACTTCGCTCTACACCTTTTGCATTTTAAATAAAATTTATCTTAGTTTAAATTTAGATTTAAAGAAAAGTGGGTGCTGGTATATAGTAGTGTGCGCTGGTATATAGCAGTGTGCGCTGGCATCCCTAATGGTACCACTGTGTAAAATATGTGCTCTTCTCTAATATCATCTTACTAGAATAGGCCTTCAGTAATCTCTTTTACGGAGGCTCCGTCCCCACACCTTCTTGGCTCCCCCCCCCCCAAAAACACAGCCATTCAAACTCGAAAATAAGTGGGTCACTGTTCTATTTTCGCTCGCTTACCGTCATGAGGGGCGCCATACGTATACTTCTAGTGCGATGATAAATATTTTGAAAATAATAGTTTTAATTTTTATGGTAGAGTGCATACTATACCAGAATCTCATGATGGTAGAGTGCACACTATATCAGAATCATGACGGTAGAGCGCGCACTACACCAGAATAATGACGGTAGGGCGCACTCTTTACTAGTAGCGAATAGTGTTATTCATAGTTAAGCAGCTTATAATTATACTCATTTTTACTTTCTCTTACTCCTTGAGTAATCGTGTCGGGTTTTCGAAACTGAGTTTTCACCCCGGAAATACATGTTTTAGGGCTCCCTGAAAACATAAACAATTTTTGTAGCGTATGGTCTGCATGTGTGTGTGTGTGTGAGACTGTGAACAGAAAATCGCAAAAACAAAAAGTTGCAGGAAATTCAAGCTTAGAATTCTATTTAGGTACTACCACCGCATCAGATACGAAAATTTCGGCCAAAATCCATCAACCGAAAGTGCGACTTTACTGTTGTTTTTTTTTCAGTTATTCGTGATTTTCTGGAAAACCGCTCGAACGATTTTCTTTAAACTGCGTATAGTATAGAAACCTGCCTTCAGCAAAAGGGCGAAGAAAACTACGAGTAGCCGGCTTTGAGGGGCGGAAGCCGGCTCGTCTCTCTTATGCCCCAGCACAGTTAAAGGTTTCACGGCTGAAGTGCGACGACAATGGCCTATTACTGGAAGGAAAGGTTGCGGGTAAAGCCTACCAGATGGTCGTAGACACCGGAGCCACCCACACTATCGTCAGGAAAGGTTTCCTACCGAAGTGGAATTTAAGAACTCCGTCGAGAGGATATCTAATCGTGACAGCCAATTGGGAGAGCATGGATGTCGTGGGAGAAACCCAGGTCACCATCGAGGTGGGTAGTAAGAAGATCCCCCATCATGTTTTTGTGGCAGATATTGAGGATCCAGTCATACTGGGGATGGATATTATGAAAGCCCATAAAGTCGTCCTGAATTTTGATGAGAGATCTATGCGTTTAGGGAACGAGGAGACCGTTCTAAAGATGTGTAAAGAAGATGATGGAGTGGTAAGGCAAGTGATGCTTTCGGAAGACCTTATCCTATCGCCACGGAGTGAAGCCATAGCCGCCGACGCATTGGAGGGAAAACCAGGAGGGTTACTGGGAGTGTTAGAGCCGGCTCCGCAACTCGACAACGGCATTCTCGTAGGACGGACGCTTATTTCAGCTAAAATAATAAAATACCGGCTAGACTTTTGAATACTAAGGATTTCGTCCAAAAGCTGAAGAAGGGAACGATCATAGGCAGGTGTGAAGAGGACAAGATGATAACCGGTTCCGAGACTGTTAGCGCAGATCTAGCCGAGAGGCAACCTGCACCAAAATCCAGAGTAATGAAAGAGTTCATAAAAAGTGTAGTCGCCGATTTGAAACCTGAGGACAGGAAACCGGCCGAAGAGCTGCTATGGAAGTTCCAACATGTGTTTTCCTGCAGCGACAAAGATCTTGGAAGGACGAAGACGGTGCAACACCGAATCAATACGGGCGATCATCCACCCATTAAGCAACCACGACGAAAGATTCCCCTGGCCAAACAACAGGAAGTTGACCAGATTTTAGACGACATGAAGACACAAGGCGTTATCGAACCCTCCAGTAGCTCTTGGGATTCTCCCGTTGTGTTGGTCAAGAAGAAGGACGGATCGACAAGATTTTGTGTTGACTACCGCAAGCTTAATGACATCACGAAGAAGGAAAGCTACCCGTTGCCACGAATAGACGACACTCTGGACACCTTAGCGGAGGCCAAACGGTTCTCGACTTTGGACTTAAAGAGCGGGTACTGGCAAGTGGAGGTACATCCAGTGGATCGCGAGAAGACAGCTTTTTCCACAGGTACAGGACTATGGCATTTCAACGTAGTGCCATTCGGACTCTGCAATGCCTCGGCTACTTTCGAGAGGCTGATGGAGACAACTCTGAGAGGGTTACATTGGCGGAACTGCCTGATTTACCTAGACGACGTTGTCATCTTTAGCAAGACCTTGAAGGAACCCCTCAGGCATTTAGAAGAGGTCTTGGAAAAATTGTCCGGCGTTGGCTTGAAGCTTAGCCTGAAGAAATGCCAACTGTTTGGCAAGGAGGTGAAATACCTGAGAATATTGTTGCCGCGGAAGGAGTGAAGACCGATCCTGAGAAGATTGAAGCCGTGAGTGCGTGGCCAGTCCCGAAAGATAAACGTGAAATCAGAAGTTTCCTGGGGCTGTGTACTTACTACAGGAGATTTGTCCTACATCGGTTGACTGAAAATAAGCAACCTTTTGAATGGACACCTAAATGCCATGAAGCATTCGATCGACTCAAGAAAGCCTTATTGACGTCCCCAATCTTGGCATATCCGAGAGTTGGTTGTGAATTCATAGTAGACACAGATGCCAGCGCAGTTGGAATAGGGGGTGTACTTTCCCAGGTACAGGATGGTGAAGAACGAGTCATTGCGTACTTCTCTAAAACTCTCTCTAAGGCTGAAAAGAGTTAGTGTGTCACTAGGAAAGAGCTTCTGGCAATCGTGAAGACACTGGAACATTTCCATAAATACTTGTATGGACAGCCCTTCCTATTACGAACAGACCATGCTTCACTGACTTGGTTCTTAAATTTCAAGAACCCGGAAGGACAAGTAGCTCGCTGGATAGAGAGATTGCAGGAATACCAATTCAAGATCATCTACCAGAAAGGAAGACTCCATGGCAATGCTGATGCTCTTTCAAGACGTCCTTGCATTACGGATTGCAAGCACTGTAGCAAGATAGAGCTGAAGGAGCAGGGACAATGCAAAAGAACCACCGGCTTACCACTAGAAGAATGGAGCTCTGAAGTGATTAGGGAAAAACAACTTAAGGTTGAGGACATCGGACCATGCTCAAGTTTAAAGAAGATGGGTCAAGACCGGACTGGAAAGCATTGCACCTAGCAGTCGGGATGTGAAATGTTAGTGTGCATAATGGGATTCGCTTACTCGCGCAAGAAAGCGCAGATGGCAAAGACAAGAGGAATCAGGTAATTCTACCTGCGTCGAAGAGGGATGAAGTGTTAGCGGAAGTGCACGGTGGCATTACTGGCGCCATTTCGGAGTAAAGAAGACATTGGAAATGGCGTTCTAGAAGATTCCCCACCGGTATAAATAGTGGGACCGCAGAGAGTTGAGAGAGTTTTTCAGTTACAAACGAAGTGTACGTTTGTGGAAAGAGTATAAAAAGTAAACAAAGTGAACTTCTGTGGTTTAAACTGCGAAGTAATTATTATTAAGTATTGTATTTTGTAATTTATTGTGTATAACAATAAATTGGTGTTTTCTTTATTGAAGTTTAGAGTATTTTATCTATACGAACCCACTTATAACTAGTTGCAGTAGCTAGTTTAGAGGGAAAACATTACAATATGTTTGTTGGAGGTGGCGTTAGCTCCCCCCCCTTAGGGGAGAACCTACAAATAGGTCTGTTCTGCTTTCAGAAAGTGAAGGAATTCTCCTACCTTGGCTTTCAAGTCAACTCCTTCATAATATTTCGCAGGAAATAAGTGAAAGTATCATGACTGCCAACAGGTCCTACTACGGCTTGGTAAAGCATATGAAAAGCAAATTAATCTCCAGGAAGTCAAAAATTATATTATATTAAACGCTCATACGCCCAGTACTAACATATGCCTCCCAGACCTGCTATCTCCAAAAGGGGCCAAGACAATCTCCTTGTTTTCGAAAGAAAAATTTTAAGGAGAATTTTGGGGCCCTTGAGGGAAGGAGGTGTGTTCAGGAGAAGGAAAAATAGAGAACTATATGAATTACATGGTGAGGCAGACGGGTTCGGGTAGTAAAATTGAACCGATTGAGCTGCGCGGGGCATGTGAACGACATACCAAGGAGATTACTCGAAGGAGAAATCGGAACGTCTCGGTGGGTCGGCAGACCTAAGCTAAGATGGCTGGACGGTGTGACCAACGACGCGAGGAACCTATTGGGAGTTCGCAATCGGAGAGCGGTTGCAACTAATCGCGATTGATGGATTAGGCTCATTGAGGAGGCCAGGACACATTAGGGTGGTAGCACCAAATAAATAGATAGATAGGTTACTATGCTGTTGCTGTGCTGACCACTGTCAGAAAAACATCTCGCTTATATAAATAAAACGAATATTTTGGGTGAGCAATTAGACTCATTAATACTGTGTTTCATGTCTCAACCTCAATCACCTCAATACAAAGCCAACCATCATCATTTAACAACACTCAAACAGTTTTCGCAACACAAGGTGCCTCAAAATAATTATTTCCGGCGAAAAGTCAATTTCAAAAAACATGCGCCTCATACTTTCTCTTGAGCGTAACTAGGTCATTACAGATGGATTTCAAGCACTACTATTTGCTAGTTGTGTTGAACCAAGAGCAGAACACAGGTATAAGTTACGGTAAGTCTTTGCGTCATGAACTAGCTGAGGCGGTGGTGATGGTTAGTGGAGATAATTGTGATGCAAACATTAACATTAATAATAATTAGGTTGGAAACAGTGGGTGTGCCACTGCCATAAATATTATTAACAAATGATTATCGCCATATTTCAAACACCAATAATTTTATGGTCTGTTATCAGCAACTTTGTACAGGACAATACATTATATATGTGATAATTATGTAAATTTATTCAGTAAATTACCATTTGGTATTTTCTTACAGAAAGTAAATATCGATGAAGAGAACTAAAAAAGATATTGGATTATATTATCAATATTTAGAACATAAAATTTTGAACTAGTAATATGGTCATTTAGAAATTGAGTTTTCATCGGAAAATTATGTCACCTGGTCTGCTAAATAAAAAAATAAAAAAATCGTTGGCCTATAGGACTCATATGTGACCATTTTTGGAGCATACCTCGGAAAACTGGATCATATTAAAAGCCATCTCTTCTCGGGTTTAGTCCCCCCCCCCCCAAGGACTCGTCCCACTCCCACTCACCCTTTCTCTCTCCGTGACGACTTGTAGAAGTTAACATTTCTTTTTTGTACAAAACAATATAAATAAATACTTTGTTAAAGTACAAACTACGTATAATCGCTTAATCTGGTTTAATTGGTTACATTATGACAGCTTTAACATTGCTACAATTTAATAATGTAATCAGTTTTATAAAATTAAATTGCTTTCCCAGCCCACTACCAAATTACACAGGTCGTCCAGGTTAGAAGGTGTGTCCTCATTTCCGCTTGAAATTATTTTTTGTTAATTTCCTGTAACAATTTAATATGAACCATCAGACTTTAACTTCCTCATTTTTATAGTTTGGTCACTGTATAACTACTACTAATGCTGTTATTGTAGCATTTTGATTGCATTACTCTAATTAAAGGAATTTAATACAAACTAAGGAGAACAACAAATAAATTAGTCTACCAAGTAGTTCATTTAGATTGCAACTTCATTAAACAGTTAAATAAACCACAAATAGCAATCAAAAAAATGTATTCGATAATTAATTTAATTTATTCATTAAAAATCTCTTTTTCAACATCAGATTTATTTTAACATTTTTTTTAGAACATAAAGAATCAACCTATATTCTCCTGGCAGCGGCTCTTCAGCTCATCCCAAAACTTTCAACATTTTAAAATAAGTTGTTGTGGTGGTTGGTTCCGCAGAGCTGGAAAGCATCAGAGACATTTTCCGTGGTAGCCTGCTTCATTTTGTGGCCATCGACTGGTTTCAGGCGTTCGCCCAGCTTCAGAATGCGTTTGTCAGACAGTGTGATAACACAGACTTGCACAGAGCCAATTCAGTTTATACACTCCGAGTGCTAGCAGAACACATCTGAAATGCAAAATTTTCAGGCGGCAACCGCTCGTCCATCATTTTTAACTAACTTATGAGTGTGGTGATTACTGGATCTGCAAAAATTTAATTTTCTGCATATTTTTTCTAATATAGATACTTTTTTTAAAAAGCCTCCAGCCTCTAAGCTGGAAAACTTAAATGAGAGCAATTTCAGAAAGTAGACGGGGGGGCTGGATGGGGGTTTTTAGTGCAAGAAAAAACTTTACTTTTTATGTACACAAAACATCTTCACTAATTACTCAAGAAAAAAAATTTAAACTGAGCTTTTTATGGTCGCGTTACAAATTACCAAGTGTCCTCATTTCCGCTTGAAGTTATTTTTTGTTAAATTTCCTGTAAAAAATTTAATATGAACCACCAGACTTTAACTTCCTCATTTTTATTAACATTATTGCACACATTTCGTTCAAAACCGTTATTTTTTAATGAATCTAATTGTCAGATAGATGGTTGGGAACCAGAGCAGCTATGGACCCCTCTAGAGCGTAATTGTAAAGCCCCTGAGCCTAGACTCAGTGCATTCCTCTCGAGCTTTTATTACTTTGACTTATCGTTGTAAGAGGAATTATTACAATTTTTCGAAATTTAGTTTTCACCGGAAATCTATGTTTTGAGGTTTCCGGCCGAAACAAAAATTATATCCAATTTTTTCTGCAATTCTTTCAGCAATTTAGAAATATTTAGCAATCGTCTACAACTGGTTTAGTACTTGGACTAACAGCCCCCTCCATTTTATACATCATTTTAATGATCTCATCAATAGCAGATAATCCCTCTTCGACAGGGTGAGTGAAAGCCAAATTTAGTTTCCGCGCACCGTTTTCAAGATATTTAGCCAAATATACTAGTTATAATTATTTTAACACAACTAATCTTTCCTGTTAGTTCTTCTGTTTATAAGTAAACGAAAAATCAAATTTTTATGCGTTCCATTTTATGCTGTTTATTCCAAACACACGCATTCACATCCACACAAACGCACACATACACACACACACACACACACACACACATATATATATATATATATTATTACCCTCTTTCTTTTGGGCACGTTGGGTGGTGCCACCTCCGCACCACCGATAGCCCCAAACGGGATCATATAATTATTAAATTGCCCTAGCTCAGTGGAGAAGGGAGGGGTCCCCAAATAAAGACCAATAAAATAAAAGGAAATAAATAAATAAATAAATTAGGACAATAAACCAAAACAAAACAAATATGTGTAAACAAATAATTAAATAAATACTGGCAGTTAGTACATAAAAAAATTAAGAAAGAAATTATATAGTAAAAAAAAGACAACAGGGCGCCACGTAATTTTTCTGTATTAATAAGTCTGGAATTACGAAACCAGATTTGAGAACTAAAAACAAAAGAAAGACAGAAAACAGCAAATAAGTGTATCAGAGTGTAAAATAATTTATCTGTTTTTATGTTTAATTAATTAATTATAATTATGAACAAAAAGAGAAGAAAAGAAAAAAAAAAAGGAGAAATAGAGAGTATAAAAAAAAGAGTACTGGAAAAAAAGGAATCGAAAAGATAGAAATGAAACAGGAAAAAAAAAAGAAACAAATTAAATTCCGCCGCTGGGAAGCGAACGCCGATTCTTATCACTGCAGTCCGCTGCTCTGTCCACTAGACCACAGGCCAACTGTCTGGCCAGCTGTTGCTAGGTGCTCTACTTATTTCACTTACCTCGTCTCGCCTTGCGTATTACATTGACCTTGAGGCCTGATTTCAATCATACGGGCAATACTTGCCCCTCTACAAGTTTGCGGGTTAATAAAGAAAATGAAAATTAAATAAGAAAAGAAAATTGGAAAATTTATTATTTTCATTAAAGAAAAACTATACACAAATTACAAAAATCAAGAAAAGAAAAGGTACCTTGTAGGAAAATAATACAGAAAATACAGAAAATTAAAAAGAACGAAAATAATAGAAAAACTTAAACTAACGTCAATCCACGCAACCAAAAAAAAAATAAGATAAGAATAGTAAAGTTTGTATTTACGGTTTTCCACTCGAACACTTCACCACGTGCTCGTCCTGCTGGCAGATATGGCGAATCCCTGCTGTGGCTCTCCTTCTAATCCTCCAATACTCCAGGATGGATTACACTGCCGATCTCCTGCACTTAATTCTCCTCTAATTTGAGTTAAATGAGAATTATGGGCCCAATCCTCCGAAGAGTAAGGCGTACCACCTTTTTTTTCTCTGTGCACTCTCTCTCACCCGGGTAACCTCTGTTCTGCCTTCTCGGCTTACCTTCTCCTATCTCACAGGTTGATTGAGACAGGGATTACATTTTGGAAAAGTCATTGCCAACCTCCAAAGCTTCACTTTTCCATTTATTTTTATTTTTTAATTTTTTTTCTCATATTCTTTATTATTCCTACAGGGAATTTCTGCTTATTGAATCTTGAATATGTTTCAACAGCTGATCCGTTCCCGCATAAATATGGTCTCTTGCCGCGCCTACTAACCTGTATAATTAAAACCCCGCCATTTAATACGCAAGGCGACAGAGTATACTCAACCCGCTATTTTTTTTCTAGTGGATCCGGCAGCTTCTACTATCTAGTGGCGTTCAGAAGAACTAACAAGAAAAATTAAACTTTACTTTATAAAATACTAATTATTATTAAGGAAACAAGTGTTTTTAACTTTAAATAGAGGTTAAATAATGATAATAGAGACATTAAGCTGCCAAAGTATTCACTTAAAAGGGTAAATAATTTCCCTACTACCCCCAGATTTATTAAATTATCCCCATAACTGATTTCTCCACTTAACAATATATATATATATATATTTATACATAGATACCCAGTCACAAGTATTTACCGCCTCCAGTTACTGGAACATTGCTAGCACACTCACCCATATATATATATATATATATATATATATATTACTCGTTATTTTTACATTGTTTATGTTTACATTACTCGTTTTTGAAGAAAATTTGCCTAGCAGAAATGTAAGAACTACAGTGAGAGGAAGTCTCGTTAAGTGTCCCTTACCATCATTGATACTTAAGCTTGCCGAAGAATGATAGGAGATCTGCAAACATGTGTTACTCAGTTCCAGTAAGAATTAACAGAGAACTCATTAATTGCAGCGAGAAGTAAAAATGCTAACAGAAAGCAGAAGAAAACTAAACTTTAAAAGAATAGAGTTTTTTTCTAATTGAATAAAAGAAAAACACAATTAAATGAGGTTTGCTAGGGAAACTTCCTACACTAGTTGCAGAACAGAGAAAATCCAATTTGACGGCTTGTTATCCTTTTCCCCGACTTGTCATCTGGTTGGGTGGGAAAAGTTTTTAGTTGAAATAATGCGGCCACATATCTGCAAATACAAAACTAAATACAAGTGTGTAATGTCCTGGTTATAGAAGAGGACTTCTTCGCACATCCAAGCATGTAATTTACGGGCAACGCTTATTCTTCCTGCCATTTTGTTGTATAGGAAGGACGTGGACTAGGGATCTTGGCGTCCTTGTGGGTATCGCAGCCGAATACATACTGACGTTCCGTTACACTCATTTGACAAAAATCTATGCCCGAACATGTTGATTATATCTACAGAATACTTGGGTTAGAGGCAAAATACTGGCACATCACTACGTATACTCATTCACACTTACACTATGTACATTTTTTGTACGTATAGTTTCCGTACTCTATTTAACCCAAGGGAGCCACATCTTCTATGACGCTTTTATAACCACTTCCTCTTCACATATGACATCTACATGCTGCCATTCCGGGGTTGATCTGTCATGATTATTCTCCATCGAACCTTCTTAAATCAATTTCTATAACATTCTGCCAACCAAATAGACGAATCCAAGCTTTCCATACACCTGGCTTTCGGATCTTCGCTTTGCAATCATGCGCATTTCATCAAGCCATTAAATCTGATCGGACCAAGCAATGTTCTCAATTCTATATTTCTTTGATTGTTTGGTGCCCTCATTCATATGAATCAGAACAAATATGTTCCAAAATATTTGTCTCTTCCCGCGATTTCATCTAAACTCAGTACACTAACTGCAAATATATTATTATTATTATTTATTTCATTTATTGCATATAGGAATAACAATCCTTTTGCAAGGAGTTTGGTTTACAATATAGAAAAATAAAATAATACTTATAATATATAATACACAAAAGAAAAATCATGACAGCTATCATAAAGTGAACTACATGTTATTAACAAAATAATAAATGGATATTTAATCAGAAAGAATAAAACTCCTAATTCTTAGGGCATTAATAGTGTATTTGTAGATTGCATTTATCTGTGAGACGGACCCAACCGTAAACAGCTTCTCGAAACAGTTGGATTCAGTATCCGAGTCAGCAAGATATTGATTGAGATAATGTTCTCTAAATGGTTGCAATGCGTGACAGTAGAAGAGGAAATGTAAAAGAGAGTCCGGTACCCTGCAGATCAAACAGAGATTGCTTTCATCGAAGACAAAAGAGGATCCGTCGACATAGATTCTAGAACACTTAAGATTACATAATCGGAGCTGAATAATCAATCTTATTTTAGCTATAGCACAGTTCCAATCCAAATAAGACTCCTCGCTTCCCAAGGCACTCACAAGTCTATATAAGTAATTATATTTACTGTTTAGAACATTATGAATGTCTATCGAATGGCAATTGTTCTGAAATTTTTCAATAATATTCAATTTGTTCTTCTTGAGTAGGTGAAGGTCACGAGAAGCCAAAATATCCAGACAACCAATCGAAGAAAACAGGGACTTCAATATATTTGTCCAAGTAGTATTACTGTTACCAGAATGCCAATCCAAGAGGATATTCAGGCAAATATAGGGCAAGCGACTAGGGGGCATTTCGAGTACTTTAATTAGTAAATAAACCATACTTTTAAATATATTCACCTTAAGTGGATAAATCCCACATTCTAGCCGAACAAATGCTTTGGTGTGTTTTTTGGGAGGTTATAAATTTGTTTCAAGAATTGCAGCTGTATTATTTCAAGACTGTCCATGTAGGTAGAAGCCCAAATCTCACAAGAATACAGTACAGTAGAGTAAATTATAGCCTCCAGAAGTTTTAAACGGGATTTATTCCTATTTGCCTTAGAGTTAATCAATATACTCTTCACCTTGCTAACTGCTATTTTACCTCTAGAGAGGAAATGCTTCTGTGCTTGATGAAATTTACTATTCGAAGCAAACGGAAGTCCCAAATACATGAAATTATTAACTATTTCAATAGGTTCCCCTGAATAAGTAATTGGCCGAAATCTCTTGCGTTTAAAATTATTAGAAAAAAACATTACTTTTGTTTTATTGGTATTCACTTGCAGAGAATTTAAATTGCAATATTCTTTTAAAATATCTAGTTTTTCCTGAAGATCAATTATTGAGGTGGCAAAAATGGCTATATCATCCGCATAGCAAAGCATTAATATATTAAAAGATCCATGAACATTGACAGAACAGGCACCACGGGAGTTAAAAAAGTCAATAATATCCGAAAGGAAAAGGTTGAATAGTACTGGAGATAATGGTTCTCCTTGAAGAACTCCAGTTGTGACATCAATATCATCGGTATACTCTGATGGTAGGGATATGCAAATTTGAGACTGATCATAAAGCGATTTTATTATATTAGTTATTTGGAGCCCTACACCAAATCTTAATAGTTTCCTCCAAAGAAGTGAATGGGAAATTAGGTCAAAAGCCTTAGTGAAATCAACGAAGGCAACAAAAAAAGAAGTGTTTTTGGATAGTTTAATATTAATTATAGCTGATAACACAAACAGATTGTCTTGGCAACCACGGTTCGGTCTGAAGCCATTCTGTTCTTCAGGGATCACTTCAGTATTTTCACACCAGGATACTAGGCGCTTAGCAATAATAGAAGAGAAAATCTTAGGCAAACAGTTCTGAAGCGCAATACCACGGTAATTCAGCGGGTTAGTAGGGTCCCCCTTTTCAAATATCATTTTTACTTCAGCTAAGGACCATGGCGAAGGAATAGAACCGGTACTCAGAACTGTATTAAACAAATTTAAAGTGTAATGCTCCCAGGAGGGGGGAAGGTTGCGATAAAATTCATAAGTTATCAAGTCACGGCCAGGGCTTTTGTTTAGTTTGCAATAGCTTAAAGCAGTTTGCAATTCAGAAAGAGAAATATTTTGGTCTAGCATGTCGTTACAATATACAGAACAATCATAGGTTAGTGGTAAGGGATCCTCCCTGAGGGGGTAAAACGATTTATAAAAATGAAACCAGGTAGTACCTTCAATAGGGCATTTTTCCGCACAGGTGAATGTAGTTTCTCGGACTACACACCAAAATTCTTTATAATTTTTTACATTAGAAATTTTTAATATTTTAGATTGCATACTTTCTTTCTTTTTAATTTTTATTAGGTTACGAACTGTTTTAGCATTAGTGAAATTATAAAATTTAACAGGATCCTTGCCAGATTTCTTCCAATGACGGAAGGCTTTATTTACAGCTCGTTTGGCAGTTAAACACTCTTTGTCAAACCAGCTATTTCTAGAGAAAGTAGCTCGTGAGGTAGGATTGCGAAAGGATTTGATCATATTAAGAGAAAGAGCAGTTTCGTGAATAGCGTGATTAATATTCTGATATAACTCATTAGGATCATCACTATTGAAATAAAGCCGAGGCGAATTGGACATGAGAGAATAAAACTCATTATAAAGACATCATTCCAAATATATTTGTTTCTGGATACAGGTTTGAACTTATTGGATGGCGGAGATGACAATAGGCAAGTTACATTTAGTTTCAGTATTCCAGTGAGATGGTCTAGGTCAGCAAAAAAACTATTACTAATACTAAAATCATATATTATTTGCAACGTATTTAGATTACCCCAAAGTAAATCTATGATACTTGAACCATTACAAGAGATGTAAGTGAGTTGGGAAGGAAAATCACTTGGAGAACGACCATTAAAAGTAAACATTCCCACATTCTCCATGACAGATACCAACTTCTTACCTCTGCTGTTCACAGTTGGGTCCAATGACTCTCTGCAGTGATAAAAGCTCGAATTCTCAAAAATAGGCTCATCAAGTTGATTTAATAGACCAATCCGTGAATTGAAATCCCCCACCTATGAAAATTGGAACATCACCATAATTATTAGTTATATCTTCTAATATTTCTGAGAGAATATCTAAATATAGGTCACATTCTTTTAAAGGTCGTATATATACTACAGCTAATAAAAAATTATGCAAAGTAGAACTAGTGATTTTAAGAAGTAAAAAGAAATTATCTTTGTAGAAAATAGAAGCTCTCTGGATCGTTTTTTTGTTTGTAAACACAAGGAGTCCTCCAATGGGGCGACCTCGTGATTTTTCTTTTATAGCTACTCTTTAAAATAATCAAAATTCTTTAAAAAAAAAGGAAGTTTAACAGACTCAGACACTAACCAGGTTTCATTAAAACAGAGAATATCCAATTCTGAAAGTTTACTTTTACTGAGAGCGTCTAAATTTAACAGAGAGTTAAAGCCATTAATATTTTGAAATATAATAGTAAATCTAGACAAGTTCTGAGAGTCTGAAACAGAGATAACATTATTACTTGGTTTCGGAGAGGATAAACAATTTGTTACTTGTTGGCCATAACAGTTACCTCCCTTGGTTTAAAAAATCATCCAATGAGTTCTTCTGTGTAGATCCCTTGGTTTTTCGTTTTTTAGTCAACTTCCTTGTTAGTAAAGTAGATTCCGATGTATCTGTCGTAATACTTCCTGCATCTAACTCATCACCAGTATAATCACCAGTATCAGTAAAGCGCTGTAAATCAACTTCTGTAGTTATGACTGAGACCGGAGATCCTTCAAACTTGCCTGACCATAAGACGATTATTTTTGTACCAAACGAATTTAATATTACCATTCTTCTGCAATTCCTTGGCCTTTTTAAAAAGTACATTTAGATGAGGCGGTAACATTTCATTAATAAAAATCGGCTGGACGGGGGATACATTAAAAATTAAAGAAGTCAGTTTATCCTTTTGTTGTTTTTTCAAATTCAGAAACTCATCCTTATCGATACGACTAACAAATTTCAAACAAATGGGTGGCGGAGAGAGATTGTGCCTTGGTTTCAGACGGTAAATATAGTCTAGTTTTTTTGAGTTAATTTCAAAACCAATAGCTTGACTGAGTTTACTAATAACTAGTTGCAAATTTTCATTTTCAGTTTCTGGTAAATTGCTTTTAATATAGCATCCGCTCTATGAACAGAATTATACATATGCCTTTTAATATTACACATTTCCTCTCTCAAGATCGTATTTTCTTTTTTTATTTTTGAAATTTCTAATGACTGGGCTTTAATTTTTTTTCTCCAGATTAAAAATAGAATTATTTATATCATCTCTGTAAGCATTTAGCGTTTGAATAATATTTGTATTAGAAGTTTCTAAATTGAGAATATTTTTCGACATAGCCTCTAATTTAGTGAGTATAAGGCTAGTAGCATCTCTGCTTAGGGCATCCCCCACTACTGGTCCGCCATTAGTTTCATTCATCATTAGTTGAAGTCTGAAGTCTAAGAATTTGAGTAAACAACCAACTGGACAACAGCGAGGCAGAGATTGTTATATGTTTATAAACTTCCAAATAACTTATCAATATTCTTCTCCCTCAATAAGTGACGTACACTTCTCCCACTCCTACATAGAACAGAAACCTACCTTAACTGGCTTATCCTAGCTCAGATTTCTACCTTTAGTTTTTTATTAATTATTCAAAAACGATTCGTCAAAAATTCTTGAAATTTTAATCACGTATCAATTACACAATAAACTTTATGTATGCAAACTTTCAGTTAGAACAAACGTCTACAACCCTTCAAGAAAACAATTTTACACAGACACGATGTTCACAGGTAGACTGCAAATATATAAACCTAACACATCTACTTGAAATATTTTTCTGGGAAATTAATTAAAAGTTGAGGAAGAAGTACAATCTTGAGAAACCACTTATAGGTAGCAGTGTTATTTTAATATAATGTATGATTGTTGTTGTGGTTGGTTCCGCAGAGGTGGAAAGCATCAGAGATATTTTCCGTGATAGCCTGCTCCTTTTTGTGGCCATCGACCGGTTTCGGGCGTTCGTCCATCATCAAAAATGCTTTTAGATAACATAGATTTGCACAGAGCATATTTAGCTGATACACTGGTCTTTAAATGTTTTTGTTAGGGCCTAACTAAATTGCGAGGGTATGGTACCTGAGTGGGGAAAAAACACATGTTTCGGTCTTTAACGGGGGCATATAGTACCCTTTAAAAATGTAAACATCCAACACGGGGGGGGGTAAACTACGTTTTTTGAAGGGGATTAACTTATAATTAATTATCCATACTATCTTACTATTATATTTATTTATTTATAACAGCGCGAAGTAACACTGTGTCAACCGTGGGTTGCTGTGAAATAGTTACTGACAAGAAATGATAAAATACGAGCTGACTGATCGTAAAATAGTATAGATAAATAAATAATCTTTTATTTAAACAATCAATCTATACAAGCAGGTTGTATGATAACACAACACATTTCGCATTTCACCTTTCTCAATTCACACACGATATCCACGCACGCATTTAAACTTAAATATGGGTTCTTTACATGCCTAAGTATCAAGTCTAAACTAGCTTAAGTACAGACTTTTTTAAAAATATCACTGGAAAAATTATACAAGAGTGTTAACCAACCTGGAATTTACGTTACATTATTTATTTATTTATTTATTTATTTATTTATTTATTTATTTATTTATTTATTTATATATACAGGCTGAAGCCTATCACTTAAAAAATATAAACATCTAAGCTATCAATAAACTAATAAGCTACTTTACATACATATAAACTTTATACACTAATAACAAAATTATTATTGTCATATATAATAAACATTTTATGATACAAATTAACATTAAATCACATTTGAAACATTATAATATTACTAAACAGAAACTATCTATAAACTGAAAATAGTTTGAAAAGTAAAATAAATATAAAATAGATATGCAATTTTAATGTAGAAAAGTTAAGAGTCTCATTTTAAAAATATAAAATATAATATTTACTTACATATATAAAAGTAAAAAAATCGTTTTTGAGTGTTTGTAGTAAAACTGTGAATAACTAGACAAATTTAATTAATATTAATTAATAATAATTTTCAGAGTTGTTTTAGTATTTTTCTGACTGAATTGCAGTTCATGGAGAAAATATCAATTCTACTGCTCTGCTGGTTACAGTTATTCATAACTCTATTTATGTTACAATATTGTTGATAATTATATCTTTGGGGACTTATTTTAAAGGGAAGGATACTACGAGTATTATAGGAAGGGACATGGATATTAATTAGGGATAGGATATCAGTACAGTCTATTTCATTGTTTATTATTTTGGAAAGGAAAAGGATATCGAAATGTTGTCTTCTATTAGAAAGAGTGTTTAAGTTGAGGAAACTGAGCAAATTCTCGTAGTTTATATCTTTGTATTGCAGTCCTATTTTGTATGCAACCATTCTGAGAAATTTGTTTTGAATTTTTTGAATGGAGCCAGAAAGGAGTTTGTAATATGGTGACCAGATCACTGATGCGTATTCTAGTTGTGATCTTACTAAGGAGCAGTAAAGATTACGCACGAAAGAGATTTTTTTGAAATATTTCGTGTGTCTGCTCAAAAAACCGAGGGTCTTTAGAGATTTGTGACGTATATTGTCGATATGGTTAGTGAAAGTGAGTGAAGAGTCAAAATGTACACCGAGATCTTTAAATGCATTAGTAACCTGTAATGTAGTGCCGCAAATTTTGTAATCAGAGTGAATTTTCCTGTTTCCTCTGTAGTAGTTCATCACAGAACATTTATTCACATTTAGTCTGAGGAAATTTTTCTCACACCATTCGACTAATTTGTTGATATTTTGTTGTAAAATATATGTATCACTCTCACTTTTGATAGATTTAAAAATTTTCAGATCGTCTGCGTACAGTAGAAATTTAACGTCATGGAAAACAGACTGAATGTCATTAATATATAAATTAAAGAGAAGGGGGCCTAAGCAAGAGCCTTGTGGTACTCCAGATTTTGCTTCAAAATAAGGAGATAAAGACGAATTAAATTTCACACAATAAGTCCTATTCGTTAAAAAACTACTTAACCAGCTCAGGAACGATCCATGGAAACCGATGAGTGAAAGTTTATGGATGAGGCAAGAAATATTAACACTGTCGAATGCTTTAGATAAATCTGTGTACACAACATCGACTTGGCTGCCATCCCTAAAAGCATCTAGAACATAATTCTGAAATAAAAATAGGTAGTTGTAGATCTGCCATTAACAAAGCCATGCTGTTCTTTAACGATGATTTTACTGCAAAGTGGAGCTAAAATATCATGTATTAATTTATCTAGGAGTTTAGGAATAACTGATTGGTTACTAACTGGTCTGTAATTAGCGACATCAGAAGGATCACCTGATTTGAAGATTGGTTTAATAAAGCTTTTCTTCCAATGATCAGGAAAGACACCAGTTGCCAATGATTTATTATAAAGTATGAATAATGGATAGATAGGTCAGGGCAGTTTTTAAAATGGAAGCTGGTATAGCATCGGGTCCAGTGCTGGTATGAACATTTAAGTTAAGAATGGCCGATGATACATTATGTAAAGACAGATTAAGAGAGGACAAATTAAATTCGTAATTAAGGTAGAATGTATTTTCGGAAGAGTTTTTTGGTGAAGGATTAGGATTTTTGTAAATGGAAGAGAAGAACTGTCTTTGTAAGAAGTCTTGCTAGAAGTCTGTTCCATGTAAGAGAAATATTAACATAAAGATCTGTCTTTAATTTTTTGCATTCCGCTCTAAAATAGGAAAATATTTTGTAATGGGTGTATAAGCCGGAATTTTTATAAATCCGATGATAGAGTTTCTTTTTGCTAATTAGCATCTTTAGCTCTGAAGTGAACCACGGTGGATAAGTAAAGTTTTTTGAAGTTGTCAATGGAACAAATTTTTCAATAGCGTTATCAAGTATGTTGTAGAAAGAAGTTACAGAACTATTGATATCATGTGAAGACAATAAACCGTCCCAGTCAACAGATGAGAAATACTGATTCATGGCGACAAAATCAGTTTTATTAAAGTTGTAGCAAACCTTAGATGATAAAGGAGAGTTAGTATATCCATTAACTGGAAATTTGACCAAAAAAGGAGGATGATGGGAATCTGGCGGGACAAGAAAGAGATCGGAAGGGCATTCTGTCACTTCAGATTTATCAACTGAGCATAGTACAAGATCTAATATTCGATTATTCGTATTTTTTAGAAAATTAATTTGCTTTAGATTGTGATAAGATATGAAATCTATTAAGGATTGTTCATTTTGTGATAACCTAGAGCTAACATAAGCAGGCTATGCCCAATCTATATGTGGAAGATTATAGTCTCCTACTAATATTAATTTATACTCAGAATTGTTCACAATAAATTCATCAATTTTATCAAATAGACTAGAATAAATTTCTTGATTACAGTTTGGTGGGATAATAAGTACATCCTAATAATATTTTCTAATTCTTAAATACTAATGATACAAATAAATGCTCACCTAAATTATCACTCTAGTCAATCACAGTCTGATAACTACGTATTCTTTTATTTACAGCGACTAGAACACCACCACCCCGAGCACCTTTGTCCAAAGATCTGTCATGACGATAGACACTGTAGTCATATTGAAGTCCAAGTTCTGCGTTAAGAATGCCGTCATTTAACCAAGTCTCAGTCAAAGCTATGATGTCATTTTCCATTATCGATGTATTTATGTGATTCAGTTGAGTTCTTAAGCCACGCACATTTTGATAATAGATTGTCATGTAGGCTTCATTAACTAGTTTTTTGAGGATTTGACTATTCTGGGGCATCCATTGACAAACTTGATAGTTAAGTCAGGTTCAGAGGCTTTTCTGCTATCCAGAGTTTGGCGTAATTTTCTAAGGTATTCTCTTTGGGATGGAGTCTGATCGTAGCCTATAGTATATCCTGCTTGTAAAGGTATACGTCTTTTACAAGCTAAAATGTTGTGTGCCATCAAAGAATCCTTGAAGATTACTTTAATCGGCCTCGGTCCTACTCTGCTAGCTAGAGGTTTACCAAGACGAAATGTCTTGAACACCTGTTGCGATGCACCTTCTACTAAGCTATCTAACACCTGATTTATTTTTAACTTATCTTGTTCGTAGTTCTTCTCCGACGAGTCCTCTTGGGATTCAGGGAGATTGTACAATATGACGTTATTTTCTCTTCTTCTCCTATCATTATATTCTGCTATGAAAACTTCCATTGAGTCAGTATTTAGACGTGGAACGTTATTGCTAAGCATTTCCTTTAGTGACTCAATGTCTCTTCTCATACATGAAATCATTTCCAGGAGTTCTGTGTGTCTATTTCTATTAATTCCCGAATCATCTATGCAACAATTATTGCGTTGAAATAATAGTTTGTTACGCTTTTTTAAAATAGATTGAACTTCATTTTTGGTTAGGCCTGAACAATTAGGTGTGCTATGTACTAACCTTGAGCTTGCAATACACCTAATAAAGTTGTCTTCAGTAATTTCTTCTGAACATTCTAAACATTTATTTTCACTAATTAGTGGCATGTTCTTCTTTTTATATTAAAATAAAACTAGAAAATACTCACTATAACTTAACTAAAACCAAAAAATCAACAAACTAAGATCACAGAAGATGTTTATATATGAAGGTTATTAAAGTCAAGTACAGTAATCAAGTACCTTTTATTCACATGATCACTGATTTACGGAAAAATTCTCTTTTTTTTAGATTTCACCGAGCTCCTTCTTCCTAAGGAGACACTTTTCTCATTTGGAGAAAAGTGGACACAATTTGATAATTTTTTTTTTTTTTTTTTTTTCAGGAAGGTGTTGTTTACAAACATATTTTCTCTTAAAAGTCTTTGATGCAACAGCCTTGCAATGGACTAGTTTGGCTAGACGTGAAAGAATGGAAAAACTGTTATCTGTTTTGGCCGAAGAAATGAAGATAGTAAAATAGAAAAAAAGAAATAAGATTAGGTATTTATCAGCGAATGGAATGGAGAATGGTTCTGCGAATAGAGAAAGTATGAGGAAAAAGAAAGAAAGAGAGATAGATCTAGGTGGCTGTGTGACGAAGTAATAGCAGATAGAGCTAAACGAAAGATAAGGGAGATATTTACGCGCCAATATAGAGTGAGCAGCGAACAGCTGGCTACTCTGTTAGTGGTAGTGTCTCCAATATACTTTTTACTTGTTAACTGAGACCCAGCCACAAGTATTTACCGCCTCCAGTTAGTGGAACATTGCTAGCACACCCATCCAGTCATACACTAGGGTACAATAAAGGCTTTGTAATCCTCTACCACTTTACTTTCAGTTTCAATGTGTATCGCTTCATATACACTACGCGCATCCACACACAGAAATACAAGGTAAAAGGATCATCATCCCTTCTTCACAACATATGACTTCCAAACTATTAAAAGGATTTGCTTCAATGCAAAGTTTTCCTCTTATCATAGAATAGACTTGTTACAGAATTACCGCCGACTTTCACTTGCTGACTCTTTTGTATCCTCCCATTTCTTCTCTCTATTTCCAAGTTGATGGCAAAGTTAGGATAACCAGGCAACAAGTAAATTGTCTTATAAGTCAGACAAAAGGAGGAATTATCCAATAGAGGCTTTACAGTTCTCTCATCTAGATTTCTTAGCTAGAATTCCAAGTTTGAAAAAACCTTTACCATATACCGGTTTCTGAGCTGTTTTTGTTTTTAATTTTCTTGCAAACTGTTCCAACGGTTTTCTTCAAACTTGGTATGCTAACTTCAAAGCCTTTTCGCTTTTATTTGGAACATTTTCCCAAAGGTTGATTCTAAAGGCTATTGTGGAAGCTAAGGTCGTCCGCGATCAAGTGTTGGGGAATGATTTAGAAGCTGTGTAATCTTATTACACAGTGCTTACCACAGTGTAATCATATCGACTACTTGCTTTTGGCGAGATCCAAACCTAAATTCAAACCACCAACTGACATATATTAGTAATTAGGTTCAAAACTAAGGACAACTTGCGGCCAGTAAAAATTCCACGCTTGATGAATATTTGTCAATTTCCTTAATTCTATTGACTCTGCGTTAACAGAAAGTCGTATGAATGTTTCACATAGATATTTATTTATTTCAAAATGGCGGCTACAAATTTTTATTCTATCGCTTTCACTTTATTACTCGAGTGACTTGTGATTTTCTACAATTATTTTTCTATTTTCTCACACTAGTAAATATTTTGTTCTCTACTTTCACTCGTTACCACTACTTTCAGGATCTTTTTTAATGTTCTTAATGCTTGATTTTCCCATCATGAAAACTGGTTTTAGTAAGTAAAAGTGATTGAGGCAACGGGTAATAAATATCAAGTTACTCTTTTAATGGAAAGCCTAGTGGATGCAGAAAAGTTCTTCTTTTCCATCAATCCATGGGCAAAAAAAATTGTCTCCATGGCAACACTTTTCTCTTCCCACATACTGTCCTAGTCGAGCAAACTGCGAAATCTGTCGAAATGTTTTATTCTTACTCCAATTTGTTCATATGCCTGAATTGTTTCTAAGCATAAATTAAAAATCAACAACCAAATACAAAATTAATACATATTCTTATGTCTATGGTAGACGAAAGAAATGATTTAGCCTACACTGTTTGTTTGTGATGTGTGTGTGTGTGTGTGTGTGTGTGAGTGTGTACGTTTACCTGGTCAATATAACTATAAAAAAGGAAAAATTCAAAGAATTCAAACTTGATCATTCATTTCCGAACCACCAGGGGATGATCCAGTAATAATGTTTTGGATAAAAATCGATGAATCGGAAGTACTACATCAATGGAATGGATTTCAATGTCACGATCTCAAAGTAACAAAAGAAATCGCAATTCATCCCTTACAGCATTAACTCAAAGTAATTAATTCTGGAATATTACTTTATGAAAACAAAATTATAATTAACTTGAAGCTTAATCAGTTCAAACAAATAATACAAATCCGCGAACTATAAAACAAAAGTTTAATATATATAATATCAAGTTTCAATGGTTAATCACCGAGTCTTACTAGGGATTGTAGTGAAGCTGTTTGAGATTAAACAAAATAATAATAATAATAATAATAATCGTAATAGTAATAATTAGTACTATATTTTGTTAAAGGAATTAATGCACAGACAGACAGATAACCATAATAAATCCTATCGATTAGATAATATCGTATTATTATACTATTAGATTGGGATATTGTAAACAGCTAATATATTATAGTGTATAATTGTTGCGGTTGAGTCTGCAGAGCTGGAAAGCATCACCGGCTTCAAAGACTATATTTTGTATATAATTATATTAATATATATAATAAGGTATTTGTATTATAGTAACTATTTTTGTAGTACAAAGTTTAGTGTTACTGGCAGTATATGATTTATATGTATACTTTAATATCCAAGTCTGCATATATCGCAACATAGTGTATGTATCTAGTAATCTAGCCTAGCTACACATCGATATAGAACAACGACATCACATGCAAACATTACGAGATGAGATATACACACTGCTGGTATGACAAGTGATGGTCTAGGTATCATTAAGAGATCCCAGATATAGAGAAACTCAATTTCAAACTGCTATCATATATTCCACTCTACTGTATTATAACGTAGACAAGCTCAATCTCTACTGTATCACCCAATCTCTATAATACAACATGTATACATGTATAATCTATTTAAATATACGGATTAGATAAATAAATTCGGGTATTCTTCCATTATTATAATATTAGTAATAATAACACTAATAGTGCGCTAATGACCGTAGAAGTTGATGCACCCTCCCCCCACCCCCAACGCTAATAATAATAACAATCTAATACGATATCATTCACCTGACTTTCTCTTATTGTTATTAATAATTATACAATTAACACATTTTCTTATTTTACTCAATTACTAGGAGAGAACACTTTGCCGTATTGAACAAAAGTGTGGCTGCACAACTTTATTGCGCTGCTATGCACACAGCATGCCGATCAGTCCGTAGATATATATTTTGACAGGTGATTGGAAAGTCTTGAATCATTAGCCCAAATTGTAGCTAGTGTCCTGAATAAACATGCAAACATAATACACTCAATCCAATCACACTTCCCACCAAAGAGGAAACCGTCATGCAACCATCAACAAGGTAACTGTAATAAAGTCGTCTATCAACGATATAAATGAGAATTTAGAATCCCTAGGGAGTCCAACATAATCGATTCCGCCAAAACTGTCAGGTGTTGACGGTCTATCCCGACCTCGTCAAAAAATTGACCTGTCAACCTCGGTATAGTGCCTCGGGATCCAAACCACAGACCGCGGACACGGAATTCTCTCTCACCATACCCATCGCGGAACCTTTCTTTATAGTACGCTATACATTTACTGTATATGCTCCGCTTCTCGTTATCAATTTTCTCAGCTTGGTCATCACTCTCGTCATCGTTCCTGGTCATCGTTCTCAAACCGAATAGTGGGATCTATAATCCAGGCAAGCTTCTTATTCGGATGAAAGGCAACGATGTCGGCATACCTGGTGGAACCATCATCGTCAACCGCGTATACCTCCTCAAGGCACGTGTAGCCCTTCTCAGCCATAAGCTCCATGACCCTATGCTTGGCGTTATGGTGGCGGCGCGTCACAAGGAGCATATTGTCCGGGCAGCTACCTAACACATGGGAAGGTGTTTCGTTCTCTCTGCCGCATTTACGGCAGAGGGGCCTAATATCTCCTACGGTTTGACCACCGACTCCGGGAACACCACGCAACGGAGCATAGTTAACATTCAGCTTAAGGGCGTTGGTCCATTCGAATTCTGAGAGAAGCGTCTTGCTGAAAAAGAACTGGTTACTTTTCGGGTTATCGCGGAAGGGACGAACCCCGATGCCCTGCCATCTACAGTTCGCCCATTTCTCAAAGGCGTCATCCCGTAAACTTTGCCTAACTTTCCTAATACCGGGCATATCGTGTTGATCATTTATGTCCACACTCAGACGCTTGGCACATTCAACGGCCTCCGCGTTATAATAGAAGCAGGCCTGAAAAATAGAGTCGGGCACTGTCGCTAATTTCTGCGCGATGGACCAATGCTGCAGTGGGGCTTCCCACTCACAGCGCAGTAGCCCGAGTCCTCGGTGACGGCGTGGGGCATACAACATTTCCGTGGAGTTATTCGCCGGCAACCCCAGCATAGCTTTTACACTTCTTCGGATAATTATATCCGTTCCTTCTAGCAGGTCCGTCCCAAGTTTAATCAGGGGGGCCGTTTGCAATGGGTATGTCATAGTCGGGAATATGTACTGGTTTATGATGTTCAGCTTTTGATCCGGTTTCAGGAGGCTCGAGACGGTCAGTTTCTCAAGATTTTTATGGAGTTTACTTACAGCGGTCTTATCGAACTCCAATTCACCCGAGAGGGTACAGCCTAGGTACTTAATCGTCTCACCCTTCTCGATGGATGATATCTCTTCTCCATTCTCGAGAGACACAACTCTTTTAACTAGTTTACCATTTTCAATCACTATAGCTGAACTCTTCCTAGGATTTATACTCAGCCCAATCTGTAATAGCAGCCTCTGAACGGCATTTGTAATTCTCTCAGCCGCCTTAACACCGTTCGCTGTTATAGCTAAGTCATCAGCAAAACCAGTCACGATAACGCCATCACAGTTATCATAAAGCTTATAGCCAAACTGGTCAGCGAAGCGTGGATCACATAGATCCTGTACAGATGGTCAATAGATAGATTAAATAATGTCGCTGACATTGGACCACCCTGCGGTACACCCCGCAATACACGAATTGGATTGGTTTTCTTGGTACCGGACATAATATTAACAGAGTTATTACAAAGGAGCGACGCCACACTACGCTTTAGGTCCGACGAGACGCCCCTAGCCTCCAGGGTTCTTGTTATGTGGTCGTGTCCAATGCTGTCAAAGGCACTCGTCACGTCCAAAAACACACTAGCGCTGTGTTTCTTCTTGCCCATGGCATCCTTCATGATAGAATCAATTATCTTTGCATTTACGTGACAACCAGGCACACCCCTAACAAAGCCACGCTGGCAGGGATGGAAGGAAATCTGACGCCTTAGCTCCATATCCAGCACTTTCTCTATAATGCGACGGATAATCGAATATATAGTAATGGGCCTCCAAGACGACATTTCATTGGCTTCACCCTTACCCTTATGGATCAGGATAGTGCGACCTATGCGTAGAGGCTCAGGAATATACGAACTTCTCAATATTACTTCAATCACTGTCTTCAAGACGTGAGCCAGATGCAGATCCTTAACTGTGCGCATTAACACCCCGTCAGGCCCAGGTGATGTATCCAACGGCGTGGACTTGATTGCCTTCAAAACTGACTTGACGTCTTCAGATACCACATCGGGATTGGTTGGCGAAGCTTCATATGACATTCGAATATTGGGATTATCCCGCTCGAAAACTGTCCTATAATGATCTTCTATCAATTCGATCTTTATAGGACAGTGTCCAGGCTTCTCGGCATTCATGATTTCTTGTACTACCTTCTTTCGTCTGTTATAGTAATTATACTGTGCAAGCTCATACTGATAGAGTTCCCTCTTTCGTTCCAGAGCCGATTTCCTATTCCTCTGAGGGTTGGATACTTCACTCTCGCCTTTCTTTCTCATAGCGGTCCCCCCTTTCTTACGTAACCTATAATATCGGACTGCCAGATGCTGGGGCCCAGGAAGTAAACTATTCGCCTCTTTCAGAAATTTGAGGAACTCAGATATTGCACTATCGAATGCAGATTCGTCAAAACTGCCACCTCTCAGACCCTCCAACATTTCTTGGAACCTTAGAGCCCACCTACTAACATCCCCTTCTAAGTTACTATTATCGGCAGTAGCGATGTTAACCTTACCCTGCGGATTTAATTTGTTAACTATATTTTTGTTAGCCTGTGACGGATGCCTTTTAGCGACGTGTACGGCAAGGCCTCTCTTATTCTTGAACGACAACATGCATATGTTGCATACTACTCTTGAAGAAGCATTCTCAACTTGTGGCTGTACACTACTGGGGATCTGGTCAGTATCTGACATTGAACGCAAGATACTGACTTCAGAGTTTCTTTCAGCTGGGGCTTCACTGTTTCTGTTCACTGTTGTACAGTCAGCAACAGGAGATCGTGGAAACACATCAGACACAGAAACAGTTTTACCCATGACGGTGCCATCTGGATCGATCCACTCCACCGTTACAAGCCTCAGCTCCTCACTAGAAGTTGTGTTACCCACTGACATGATAGAAGCAATCACTGCTTCCTGCAGAGGTCCTGTGTTCTCAACACCCATACTGGTTGACCAATCTTGAAACGCTTCCTTTCTCTCTCAAGGCTTTCCTCCATTAGTAAAAAACGGCAAAAAATTTAAAAAAACAAACTGGAATAACCAGATAACAATAAATAAATACAGATCAATATAAAAATAAATAAAATTTATCAAGATATTTAAAACTATAAATCAACAAATAGAAAATAACAAAAATTCATGTATTCCAACAGTCAATCAGTAAATTTAATTAAATTAAATTAATCGCAACAAAATGCTTAGAATCTAGTATTCGATTCGAGTCAGATAAATTAGTAGGGCTTCGGCACACGGCCTCTGCCCTCGCCCTTAAAAGGGCGGTTGGCCTCTGGCCAATACACTAATGGTGAGGATACATTTTGGTCAATACCTGTTCCAACATAGTCTTGAATGTTACATCCACAGTTTATAATAGATCCGGCAAGATCATATTCCAATAACATTCGAAAATGAATTTTTATCAGACAAAAGAAATGTTGCAAACAAAATTGATAGGTATAGGGATAGTGGGAAAGAACTTTAGCTATCATCTGTTGACTTTAAGGGTATCAAATATATTAAATATTATATGTGTGCAAACAACATAAACAATAATAAATAATAAAAAAAAAAACAAAAAACAAATCGCAATCTCTAGCTCAAAACTGAAAGTTAAAACTTTCAATATATTAACATTTTGAACAGCTTAGAAATTGAAGCATCGGTTAGAAGTATAATGCTTTACGGATGTGAAACATGGTCAGAAGAAAACTGGTAGTTACCGACATGGATTCTGGCGTACAAGTCCGCACGAAAAGGTAATGAATTACAAAATTCGGGAAATGATGAATGTCCAGAAAACGGTACTAGAAGTTTTATATGAAAGGTGTTTTGGCAATGTCTCCAGAAGGATTGCCGTCCCAAACAAATGTTGGGGTGGAAACTGGATGGAAGGAGGAAGAGCGATACTTACTTGGAATCATTAAAATCAATGAAAA
Source organism: Triatoma infestans (assembly GCA_011037195.1). Taxonomy (NCBI): domain Eukaryota; kingdom Metazoa; phylum Arthropoda; class Insecta; order Hemiptera; family Reduviidae; genus Triatoma; species Triatoma infestans. Next base: position 161,706 of record JAAEAF010000050.1, read on the forward strand.
TTTGGCAGGCTATCGATTACTGGAAAAGGACTGTAAGAACAGAGTCCTGGAGAAATAAAATATTTGGCGAGAAAACCCTGAAATGGTGAGAACTCCTTAAAAAAAAAATTAACATCAACTTCCTATCAGAAATCAGCGAACTGAAAGTTAGTTTTTCAATTTTTTTTATTTCTCTCGTCGATGATTTTTCTTTAAACCTGTGCGGGACCTGTGGTGCTCGGCTTAACTATAAACTACCATTTCAGTGAATTGTACTCTTCCTTCACCCAAATCATGCTAACAGCACTTAGAATTTACCAACTTTCAATATAATTTGTCTACATTAGTATTTGCTATGGGAAAGTGTATTTCACATTAAATAAACTTAACCATTAATGCTCTTTGATTCACTGAATATTTAAAATACACCTGGCGCTGCTGGAATTACGGGGAAATTACTTTAATACCACTTTTAAGAGAATGAAGATATAAAAGAGATTTTATAGTTAATTAGCCGATAATAGTTGAAGGATGGCGTCACATTGTGATTGTCAACTCTCCTCACTCCGTCGACTGGTTTGGATGGTTAAAGGGGGGAAGAGGGGCAGGCAAACCATATCGCGCGGCTCTATGCCACTTCCATAGCAAGTCACAGTAGAAGTCGTGAAAAAAAAAGGCGCCCTCCTAGCTCGATTGGCCTTTAATCTCGTTAAGCGCTAATGACCCGTGTTGTCAATCCGCAGAAAAAAAATAGTTGAAGTAATAAAGACAAGTAGATAAGTGTAGATCACTAACTTACTGTTAATGATGATCGATGATCCTACTACTTAATCCGAATCACCAGTTATGGTGTAGGGATGCAGATGGCCGTGCACCATCAGCTGACTAAAGTATCTCCCATTTAGTCACCGCTAACCACCACTATTCTTTGTTTTGTTACATCATAAAATTTGACTGACAATATTCTTTTAGTGCTACAATATATTTTTGTTAGCTTTAATAAAAAGGTTCACTCGCCATGACTCGCATGCTCCCATTCAGTAATATAAATAACTCTACATACTACTATATAATCTTAAAATTTCCATACTGTACTTCTTACAGTTAAGTTTTTTTCTAGTTCAGTTTCCTCTTATCTAATTTTACGATCAATTTACCCGATTTTTCATTTTATTTAATAATTTTCTTTTTGACCTATTTCTTTTTCCTCCTTCATCTGCAGCCAATTTCAGCCGCATACTTCCATCGGTTACAATTTAATGAAATCATTGTGTTGTAAATCATGTTATAAAAGAAAATCAAGCTAGATGTCAGATTTTCTAGTTTATATTTTATGGTTCAGATTTTATGCACCTCCATGAATGAATGAATAATAAATTAATCTTGTTTATTCTTATTTGTAATAAACAGACTCAATCTAGTGAGAGAATTTAATAATATTCACATAATCTACTAGTCATTATTTAGTTTCAGAATTTATCTGAAACAATTTATTTGAACCATTTAAACTATTTATCAAAATTTACACTATATCTCTGTGTAAATACAGTGAGAGAGGTAATAATAACTAAATATGAATACGAGAAAGGGCTAGTTTTGCGTCCATAGCCGGCAGTTCTAAATAGCTTTTGTATTAGCGAATGGCAATACAAGTCCGCTATCGGACGTATTCGTTTCGAATCAGCTCCAGGATTTCACCGATTCCACTCATTCAACGGTTTCTTCAAGAATTTTGAACTTTTGATGCTAAAATGATCTTTATATTCGTTCAAATGTCGTTTTCGTAAATGACTTCATTAGTTTGCATTTATGTCCATCATAAAAACAGTAAACTAACAATTAGCAGCAACATTTTCTTTAGTTTTTAATATTTACTTAACAATCCTCATACTTTTACTCTAATTATATAAATAATTTAATATAAGACTTCACATTAAACATGGTATTTAACCAATTATTTAAATTAAAATCTATAAAAAATTGAAGATATAAAATTTAGAAAACAATACAAGTATTCAAATATAATTTTTAAAAATGGCGCCAAAAACAAAATTTCACTTAACATGCATATCTAGCTGCCCCCTTTCGTACCTACTTTACGTCCGTTCCACATTCTACTCTAAACTAAAATTTCATGTATTACATTTGTTGAGTCCTCAAGTGGTCAGTGACGTCATGGGTCGCTGCTAAGCAACAAGCGTACTTCACCAGGGTGGGGAGGAAAAGTATTCTCAGGCTTGATGGGAAGATACCGCGTTTTTGAACGGCCATTAAGAAAGTTAGCGTCACTAAAGAGAGAGATCTGTGCGTAAATTTTGTATTGTCAAGTTTTTATAATTGCATTGTCTCTAAAGAGAAATCTGTGCGTAAATTTTTGTGTGCATTGTAAAGTTTTTATGATTGTATTGTCTTTAAAGAGAGATCTGTGCGTAAATTTTTGTGTGCATTGTAAAGTTTTTATGATTGTATTGTCTTTAAAGAGAGATCTGTGCGTAAATTTTTGTGTGCATTGTAAAGTTTTTATGATTGTATTGTCTTTAAAGAGAGGTCTGTGCTTGAATTTACTGTGTGTTTTAAATATTTGTGTCTTGGTTTAAACACCTGTGTTCATAATTTATATTTAAATTGTCTTTGGAACAATTATTGATTTTAATTGCAATTATTTGTCTGTCCAGACTGTGTGTTTTGAATATTTGTGTCTTGGTCTGGACACCTATATTTCTGATTTATAATCAACCTGTCTGTGGACCTCACAATGCCCTGAGATTTCCCCCCTCCCATCCATTCTGAATATTGTATCCCCCAACATTTTTGGTGCCGAAACCCGCGAAATTTTCCTTCCCAGTTACTCAGGGCTGCTGAGTTTCGTAGCCCATAATTTGTCATTTATTTATTTATTTTATTTTTTTGTTTATTCCCTTTTTTTGTTAATTGTCTTGCCTGTCTTGTGGAACAATGACAATCTCCAGGGATTGTCGCCTCTCGCTTTCCCCTCCACCTCCACCCTCTTTGTTCGCCCGGTTGGTGTCCCTGACCTTGAATCTCCCCTCGTCAGACTCTCCTGAGCCTACCGACGATGTGGCCATCGGGATGGACAGCCTCAGCTTTCTGTTGGAACGTTTGAGGTGGTGGATTCGCCTGGCTGAGGACCTATGCCCCATATCTCCCAATGCCCAGCCCTGCGCCAGATCCTTAGTAGAGGAACTGGCCCACTGTATCAACGGGATGAGGGGGATGCTTGGGCTTAGCTTTGGGCTCTTCCGGAGGAGTCTCGCTCTCCCTTTTTCCGTGACCTAGATCTCCATTTCCGTTCCCGTTAGGTTCTGGTGGACTGCCTGGCCCCTATCGTCAATCCTCCTTCTCCCCCTACTGTAGCCGCTGCCTTGACCCCTCCTTCCCTAACTGAGGAACTGGCGCGAGTTCAACTCGCGTCCCACCTGTTCCCTTTCATCCCCCCTTTTGAAGACGATGTTCTCCTGTACCCGGCCTTCAAACAGCAATTTTCAGCGGCCTTCAAAACACTGGAATTGCCGGTTCGCCGAATCGCTGCCCTACGAGGCTGTCTTCGGGGGCCTCCAGCCAACCTTTTCACGCACATAGCCATGTCCCAGGAGGCTTATGACTCCGCCTGGGACACCCTTAATTCGGTATATGGTGGACGCTTTCAGGTCGCCATGGCCTTGGCCGACTCCTTCGCTTCCCCACCCTCTGGTCCCTTCTCCCTTTCTCCCTTCCTGTCTTGGGTTACGCGCGTTAGCCAGAATGTAGCCCAAGACTCCATCCCCAATCTCACTGACTTCCTTCTTTCTCATGCCATCTTTTCTTGTCTCCTCTCACCTTCAGGAAAGGTTTAAAACTTCCCACCTCCCTTGCTCCGATGTTCTACCCACCAGTGATCTCTTTTTGGGATTCCTCCTACGACAGATCGATCCCAGTTCTTTCCCATCTACTCTTACGCCTTCTACGATCTTCCCGTCCCTTCGTCCTCACCTAGGGACTCTCCTCGTCCCAGTCGACGGTCAGCCTCTCCTCACCCGTCTCCTCCTACCCATTCTCCCCTACCAGATCTCCCCCTGCTCCGTCTACCCGCACCGTTACTTCCCGTAAACCAGGATGCTTCCTGTGTCGGGGAGGCCATCGATTGCTGGAGTACCGACTGTACCTTACCCTTACGATTGCCACCAAGCGCGCATGGGAGGTACAGTGCGGCCTCTGCCCTAATTGTCTCTCCGACCGCCATGTCACTTTCCGATGTCCCTATCAGGTCGGGTGACGTTTTTGTCATAGGCAGCACCACTCCTCCCTCCATCACCCCACTCAAAATATCCCCACCTCTAGTGCTCCGGCGGCCAGCACTACCCTACCAACTCCCTTAATGGTCATTAGCCCCCAACCTCCTCAGTACCCTGCGACCCCCATTCCCTCTCCTGCATCCTATACTGACAATTCCGGATTGTCCATTACTCCACCCCTTGCCTCGGGATTGTCTAGTACCGAACCCGATGCCGTTCCCCATCACCCTCCAGCACCTCCCAGTCTTGGATCCCATTCCACTCCAGATCCCGAGTCTTCTCCCTTGACTTGGCCCCCTTAACCCCCTTGTCTGAGAACCTCTCCCATCGCCTAACCTCCTTGTTAAGTGGTAGGCCGTCCCCAAGTCAGGTATAGCATTAGCCCGTCCAGTGTTTCTGCCACTTTTTTCTAAACCCAAACCTCTCTGACCTGTCCCTTCTCTAGGACAACCGATGGCACTGTGCTCGGGCCCTTCTTGACACGGGCAGTGAAATTATCCTGGTTTCCGTAGCCTTCAACGTTCCCTATTATCATATCTGTTCCCCTGGCTCCGTCTTGGGAATTGCACGTGCCAAGGCAACCCCTACCTTGGGATCCCTGGTCATCCGCATGGCCCAGGGTTAGCCCCTGCCTGCCCTTCTTCTCCCCTGCCGATTCGTCCGTCGGTACCATCCCCGATGTTCCTTCCTTCTCTTTGTCTGGATTTTACCCTCGTGCTGGCCCCATTTGTCCGGTCGTCGCTTGGCCGAACCCAATTATTTCCTTTCCCAACCGGCTGATCTCTGTCATGGACATGATTGATCAGAGAAATTAATCAGGTCCGAGAGTGGTTCCCCCAATGCCCACCTTACCACCATCAGCTGGGTGATGTCAGGTCCGTTTCCCGTAGGCAAACCACGTAGAGTCCATTTCCATCCTAACGTCGTGGATAATAATTCCGACTCCAAGGCGTTTAGGCCTAGGGTTTTACATTGCTAAATCGCCTGATTGGATGGTCGTTCTAAGCCACCTCAAGTTGCTCTTGTCTCCTCTGATTCCCAGTCTGACTCTCCACCTCGTTCTCCACGCTCTGATCCTCCTCGACTCTCCCTTCAACTCCCCTTCAATCTGCTCCCCAAAACCCTCTCCTGTCCCTCCTATTCCCTTTTGGCCCCCACGCCCACCTCGAAGTCCTTGGATTCATCGTCCCTTCGCTTCTTCTACTTGCCCAAGCCCCCTATGAATCCGGCCTCCTCGTCGCCAGTTCCCTCCACTGTTCAGCCTGCCCCGTCCCTTCTTACCCCAACTATCAAACCTATGGGATCTGTCGTGTTCTCTCCGGACTATGCATGGTCCCTTCCTGTCATCCCCATTAGCCTTCGTCTAAGTAATCGTCCGCCGTCAACCGTGACTAAGTCCGTCACGATAGACCCCACTCTCAATTAGCTTTTGGAAAAAATGTTTATCCTGGACTCAGTCCCAGAGGCTTCCCCCTTGATCTCCGACGAATTGAAGGCCGAGGAATTATGTCGCAAGTCTTGTACCCGTCTCCCCAATAGCCGTTTCTGTGTTGGACTCCCATTTAAATCTCATCCTTCCTGCCTTGGGGAATCGCGTATGATCGACTTCGCCGCCTTTTCCAAATGGAATCGTGCCACAAGAATCATCCCCAATTGCGCGAGCCTTATGTTGCCTTTATGGATGACTACCTTGCAGCCGGTCATATGGAATTGGCCCCTCCCCTTGCCACCGCTCAAGTGGCATATTACATTAGAGACATTTTCCGTAGTAGCCTGTTCATTTTGTGGTCATCGACCGGTTTCGGGCGTTCGCCCATCTTCAGGATGCGTTTTTAGACAGTATGACAGCACAGACTTGCACAGAGCAAATTTAGTTTACACACTGACTACCTGTGTAAACTGACTGATTCCCTGACTCACGGTGTAAACTAAATTTGCTCTGTGCAAGTCTGTGTTGTCACACTGTCTAAAAAGGCATCCTGAAGATGGGCGAACGCCCGAAACCGGTCGATGACCACAAAATGAAGCAGGCTACCACGGAAAATGTCTCTGATGCTTTCCAGCTCTGCGGAACCAACCACCACAATGGCATATTACATTCTTCTTGCTTCTTCCCTGGTGCTACAGCCCGGGTCGAGCCTTGGCCTCAAAAAGAAATGACCCCAATCGTCCCTATCCAAAGCCTTAGACCGCCAATTCCGCGCGCCTAACCTGGTTGCAACTCCTCCAACCTGGTCCATCCATCGAGCCTTTGGGCGTCCAACCTTTCTGACACCGATGACACGGTAATTCATAATCCTCTTCGGCATTCTGTTGTCTTCCATCCTTAGAACATGTCCCACCCACCGGAGCCTATTAATGCGGATTACTTGCACTGCAGTATTATCTTTATATTTATTGTAAAGCTCTTGATTATGTCTCCTTCTCCATTCACCATTAACTTGGACTGGTCCATAAATCCGCCTTAAAATTTTCCTTTCAAAAATGGCAATCCTTTGCTCGTCCACTTTTTTAAGTGTCCAGCATTCTGAACCGTAAGTTAATATCGGTCGAACCAAAGTTTTATATAAAGTAGTCTTGGTTTTTTGAGAGATTAGTCTGGAACTAAAATGTTTGGTGAGTCCGTAATAACATCTACTAGCTGACGCTATTCTCTTTTCAATTTCCTTTGAGAGGTTATTTTCGGAATTTACATAAGTACCCAGATAAACAAAACCCTGAACTACTTCAAACTTATAGTTTCCAATTTGCATATAAGGAGCAGAGCAGTTACTTCCAACTACCTTATACTTGGTCTTTTTTTCAATTACTACGAGCCCCAATTTTTTAGCTGACGCTTCCAATGCTTCGAACGCCTCTCTAATTCCAGCTTCCGACCGGCTTACGATATCAATATCATCTGCATAAGCTAGCAATTGTACTAGTTTGTTGAAGACATGGCTGTTCGTCTGAATACGGCAATCTCGTATTACATTCTCAAGTGCAATATTAAACAGCAGAGATGCCAAAGCATCTCCCTGCTTTAATCCATTCATGGTTTGTAATGGCTCCGAATGGGAAGACTGTATTCTCACTTTGCATTTAGGGTTGGACATGGTGACCTTAACCATTTCAATCAGCTTTCTCGGGATATCAAGATCATGCATTGCACTATACAGCATATTTCTATTAATCTTATCATAAGCTGCCTGAAAGTCTATGAAGAGGTGATGTGTCGTAATGCCATACTCAGTGGTTTTTTCCAAAATTTGTCGCAACGTAAATATCCTGTCAGTGGTGGATTTTCCCTTAGTGAAGCCACATTGATAATCCTTAATATTATTTTCCACATAGGGTAGCATCCTACTGAATATTATCTTTGACAAAATCTGGGCATATTACATTCCCCATCATATGTTTCGCCGGCCAGACGAGCTTCCGGAAAAGGTCAGAGTGGTCTTTAATTGTCCCAGAAGACGTCCTCTGGCCTGTCGCTAAATGAATTACTAGTAGATAGAATTGACCGGTTCTAGGCCAGTTTTCTGCACACATGGCGGCCGTCCCTCTCACCCAACTTCTGATCCACCTCAGTTCCACCACCCCACTCCTGTCGACGAAGAGGTATTAAAAAATTTTTTTTTTGCTGAGGTCAGCAAAAGCGATCTAGCAACCTCCACCATCCAAGTCCATCACTTTCACCATTTAGCCATTGTGATAACTTGGGAATAGTAGTTTTCTTTAGATCCTTATACCTCACCCACATACTTCTCCCTCATGTCTCTCATATCTCTCTCTACCTCATGTCTCTCTCTCTCTATATATATATATATACATATATAGACTTATATATATATACACAGTGTATGTATATATATATATATATACAGTATGTGTAATATATATACAGTATATATATATATACACAGTGTATATTATATATATATATATATACATATATGTGTAATATATTACAGTATATATATACAGTATATATTTATATATATATATATATATAGACTTAAGAGAGACTGTGGGGTTCAGGGAAAGAAGAAAACTGTAAATAGTAGGTAAATCGAGAGCAACTTTTTCCTATAGGTTAGGTAGGAGCTATTTTTCTATTTAATGAGGTTTAATTTTAATTTATTGCTTATTTTGTTGTAATTACGTTTTCCTTTTTTTCTTGTTTTTCTGAAAAAGTGTATTTTTCATTTTGTTTAATTATGTGTATGATTTTTTTGCATAAAAATGTATCCTTATTGTTTGTTAGCTTCTATTAGGTGAAAGACTAGATGTAGATTGTTGTAGGGGACTATCGCAGTGCGATCTGAAAGATCTATTATGCTCCCCGGAGCCTTCTTAGTGCCTCCAAGCAGAGTTCTCTATCTACAGACAACACTGCTCATCACCGTACAGTGAGTTGCAGAGGCTCCTAGGAAGAGAAAATCTAAGGGGCAGCATGCTACATTCGAACCCGGGTCCTTCGCGTTGCTAGTCCAGCGCGCTGCCACTGAGCTAATCCCTTCTTCTCCCTTGGCTTGCGCTAATAAACTAGGGACGAAAACCTAGTTTGTGTACTATGTTTGTCCTTGTCTGTAAAGTGTAGAGTGTATGTAGTTTAAGTGTAGTGTATACCGTTCTGACGAAGTGCATGGAGTACTGGAGCTGTGGTAACCCGTGCGCTACTCCCCAAGTAACTGCATGCAACCGATACCCCTTGCTGGTTAGGTGAAAGACTAAAAGCAGTTGAAACAGTGAAACAGATACGAGTAGAGTGACTGAGTATGATCTTATTTATTTTATTTATTTATTTATTTACTTATTTGTACAAAGGAGTAGGGAGAGTTACATACAAAATCTTAAATCATAAAAGAAAAGAAAAAATACAAAATAAATAGAAAGAAAAGTACAAAAATTTAAAAAAAAAAAAAAAGAGGTAAAAAAATGAAAATAAATCTGGATAGAAATTAAATTATGCAATGTTGGTCGTAATAGAAAGTTGTGGCTGTATAAAAATTAATAAACAAATATTTTCAAATGTACATAACAAAACTCTTACTACAAAGTAATCAAACAAAAATAAATGTAAGATACTACTTTACAATTACATAAATTAAAAGGGTCATACTTCATACAAATATGTGTTTTATTTTCAACCCAAAACTTATTTTTATAAAACTAAACAGATTAATATAATATTATTAGTTTAATTCAACAAAATTTGCCTAAATTTCAAAATATAATAAATAAAATTATAAATATTTTTTATTTCAGTAATTGTTTTAGGATCTAACATACTTAAATACCAAAATTCATTTGTACTGATATTAAAATGCTGTCTAAGAGGCGAGTAAACAGGGCAACCAACCAAGATATGTTCTAAATTCTCGGGTAAATTTAAATTGCAGAGCTTACAAATTGATTTTTGATCTATTACAGTAGAAGTAGAATCAATTGTTAACTTCAATATATAAGTTCCTGAGGTTTTCATCTGTGCCAATGTACGGATAAAAACCAGCGGCAGATTGAGAGATAAATAAAAAGGATTATTTATTATAGAATTATATATCTTATTATAGTGACTATATTTTGATTCTAACAACTGATTTTGATTTTTTTTAGAAGGTAGTTTCTATATGTTTGTAATATATGCGGAATAATTTTATTTAGAGTATAGCTATCTTGGATAAAAACTATATCTGAATAATGAATAGGGAGTAACAAATCTTTCAATTGTGAGACCCAATTATATTTATGTCTTTTAATCCAGCATTAGATAACGCCAATAGTTTGTAAAAGCAAATTTTAGGATGTCTCTCTTCTTCTAAACCTAATATATGCGCTAACCATCGCAGGACAAGCTTCAATATATAATAAGAAATATGGAGAAGATCACATTCCAGTCTTATTAGAAAATTTGGGTACACTGCGCTAAGCGCAAGTGTCGCTTATAGAAAGTTAAAGAAGCTTTCTCCAGCTCATTTATATACCTTAGACTCCATACTTGACTTCCATACAGCAAAACACTAGTGATCAGAGCTTCGTTAAGTTTTCTTTTAGAGTTCCATTCTCTAATCTTCGATCTAGAGCAAATACTCAGAACACTACCCGCAGCTATTTTAGCCTTGGAGCTTGCATGACTTAAAGCTTTGGCAAAAACCCCGGAATCAGAGAATATGAACCCAGATAGTTGAATTCCTTTACCTGATCTAATTCTACATCGTTATAGTGTAGTTCCATCTGTTTAGCTGGCCTTCCTTTTTGAAACTTTACGATTTTAGTTTTGGAGGAGTTAACTGATAGAAATTTAGAAGTTGAATATTTTTCTAGAGTAATTAATTTATTTTTTATATCAGTGTAGCAGTCACCCAGAATGATTAAGTAATCTGCATAGATCAATAACAATATATTGCAATTCGGGGATACCATGATACCAGAGTGACCGCTATCCCTAAAAAAACGCTCTATATCGTGACTGAGTATGATCTACGGCTGACCAATCTGGTACACCACTGCTAACACTCACCTCGATAAACTTTAGGTGACACAGAATAAATGCTTGAGCCATTTATTCATCTGGGGCCACACATAGCCCCAGACGTACACCTCTGCAACGCCTTCACTCACGTTTAAATATACAGTTAATTCGGGAATTGATAGAAAGAGCAACGGACAAATTTAAACCTACACTATCTCGACATCCTAACACACTGCTACAAAACATAAATCTAAATACAAAACCCAAATGGGGAAGGCGACACACTTAGATGACGTATCGGTATGTCATTGATATTGTGCACCGAGTAATTATGATCAAGTTTAGTGCAGTGTCAAAATGTACTGGTGCAACATGTACTGGGGCAACATGTGCTGCTTTCTGAATTGTGTGTGCATGGCAGTGTGTGATTGTGGTTGTGATAGCGAGAGTGATTGGAATCTGAGTGATAGTGTGTGAAAGTGTCTAAAAGTTTACTGTAGTGTTATTATTGTGAATATATAGTTTATTATAGATTAATGATTGTTAATTGTAAATACTTTATTATCGCACAAATTATGATGCAAGGTTTTTTCTATTATATTTTCATTTACGTTATTTAATCTTATGTTACTTAAATGCACCCAAATTGTAATTAGATTGTAACTATGAACATGCAAATAAGACCAGGAGAGGCCGGTGTTGTAACCTGTTTATAGTGTCACGTGTAAATACCATGTATATATATCTGTTAAATAAATGTATTGCATTGTAAAAAAAGTAAAAAAAAAAAAAAAAAAGAGTAACTGAGTGGTACTAGGTGCTGGGCTGACAAGCAGTGCATCGCCGGATCGATCCCGGCGGGACCAGCCTTTTTTTTTATTCTTTTTTTATTTTACGTTTTTCTCCCCTTCTCCTACTTATTCCTTTTTTGCATTTTTCTTGCCTAATTTTTTTAAGTGTTTTTTTGGACTTCATTTTTTCTTTTCTTTCTCTCGTCCCTTCTTGTCTTCCCCCTCCACTTTTTTACCTTTTTCTTTTCATTTGCTTTTATTGTTTTCTTTCCCCTTTTCGTTTTAATTTCTCCCCTTAAGTTACCTGTTTCCCCCTTTTCACCCCTCCTTAATCTGAAATCCCCCCGACTCCACTGTCCTAGCCGACCGAGGTAATTACGCTCCCGTTTGGGAGCTACTCATAGGAAGAATGTAACCTTGCATATGGCAAAAGCCTGTTGGTTATGTTAACTCTCTTCCGTAAGACATGAGGAATTATATTATTTGTAGAGAGCAGTCCTGCTTTTTTGATATCTATACTTTCTGGTATAGAAGAAAACAGTTTTCCTGTTTTGAGAAATACGTTTCCCCAACTTTAATGTAACATTTTTGCCCAATCTGTACAATATCTTTGTTTACACAATCTTCTACAATCTCAATATAATTAATTGGTAGAGAGTTAAAACTAAATGCCGAAGACAACATAATTTATCATTTCTTCTCTGTTCTTGGTATTTTCTGGTAGGTTTAACTGTATACCAGTCAACTTTCTTGTGTTCTTATTCGCCCAATATATATACTGTAACAAATTATTAAATACAAGACAACACCTGTTTTGTAGAGTGTCAGTTAGCCTTGTCCACATCTTTGCAAAAGAAACAGAATACATTGGAGCTTGACGGAAATAACGTTGTTCTACTTTCCAATAGAGATAAACAGTCTTCCAGAGAGTTGTACATACGGTCGGTTGCTTGGTAATAATTTTCAATACAGTAGTTATAAATTGTAGCTTCTAGTCTTGTAATACCTTGTTCTTTGACAAAACTAGAAGAAAATCTCGTATCCGGACAATTTATAAAATCTATAATATGGTTACCGATTTTACGCCGGACTTGTTATTTGACAAATAAACTTATTGTATATTTTAACTCTTGCGTTGGACGTTAACCAAGTCAAACAATCCTTTCCAATTGTTTTATCGTTATCTACAATTACATTACAATCGTTCTTATACTCTCCTTGGTAGCAAAAGTTAAAGTTACTACCCATTTCTCTTTTATTAAATATTCCAGCAAAGTCCTGGGTTATATCCAAATCCATTAGGTAGTTAGTAATCTTCCTTTTTTAGTTGGTTTAATCATTCTTGCAATTCTTCCAGTAAATTCTCCAATTTAACATCTGACAGCTCGACTTTGTATGGTATACATACTAGGTTGTGTAACAACAGTTCTCCGCCCGGCCACCAGGTTTGCACCAAGTGGACCTTTCACTAGGGAGGCACACCCCCACTACACTAGGACTCTCCTACTCCACTACAGAGGGGAGAACTTTCACCGGCTAGACCCGCCTACTGGACACCATCCCTACCACCTCAGAATCGTATATAAGGGGCCATCCACGACCAGAATAATCAGGAGAGAGAGAAGTACTCAGCGATTAGAAACTCTTCTAATAGTTTTGGCGCTAGCTAGGCAGGCCCTTAACTAACTTCTCAGAGCATCTGCGCTAGGCAAGAGAGCCAGGCCGTTTACTCACCCAGCGATCACCGTTTCAAGACATCTGCGCTAGGCAGGAGAGCCAGGCCGTTTGTTCGTACAACGATCGCCGATATAGTAGTGTGCGCTAGGCAAGAGGGCCAGGCCACTCTACTCGACGAGCGACGATTGACAATCTGTGTCACTCCCTGAGCGAACAGATTGGTCATAGCAACCATTTACTGTATATGCTTTTCAGAATATATGTAACATTTTACTAAGTGTGCTTTGACATTTACTGGGTGTATTTTATTTGCAGAATCACGAATCCTAGTTCCCCACACCCCCGGGATATTTATTCTGGGAGTGTGTTATAAAAGAAATGGCGCCCAAACGTGCAGCACGAGCTCTAGAACGACCATCGACGGAGCGACAGCCCAGCCCCGAATTAGGAGACATAAGCATGCAGCTCACCCCAGAGATGTTGCAGCAGCTGATACGAGGCATCAATCAAGACAGGCAGACCCAGCAGTCTGGCCTAATGATTGGGTGTACCGCACGCTACGGAGGAAAACCAGGAGAGGACCTGGATGTCTTCATCTCCGCAGCAGAGACGTACAAGGAAGCAGCCCGAGTGAGTGACAACCACGCATTAGCCGCACTGCCCATGCTACTCACAGACGTTGCAGGAACTTGGTGGCTCGGAGAGAAGGAAACCACCACAACATGGCCTGACGCCATACAGCAGCTGAGGCGAACTGTTGGACCTAGGAAGTCCAACGATCAGCTGTACCGAGAGTTTTTCAACACGCCGCAGGACAACAAGACCAGCACGGACCAGTTTGTCTGCAGCAAGCGAGCAATACTTGCTCAAATCACCCCGGCTCTGGACATCCATGTTCAGCTGGACATGACCTATGCGGTACTCCATCCCAGGTTAAGGACCCGCATCAGGAGGGAAACTGTCGATACCTTCGGGGCACTCGTGCAAGAGGCCAGACGTATCGAGCAGTATGAGGACCCAGCACCAGCAGCAAAGAAGCCAAACGAGAGGACAGGTGGCACTACCAGGTGTGACTACTGTGGCATCAGAGGCCACTATCAGAAGGACTGCAGGAAGGCAAAGGCAGCCCACCCGCACAAGCAGCAGCCTACAGCACAGGCGGCCTACAGTTGTTTTGGTTGCAACAGACCGGGGGTATACAGGAGGAACTGCCCGGACTGCAACCAAACGAAGACGCAGCAAGAAAGAACAGGCTCTTTCTGTGCTGCCCACATACAGATCCGCACCCGGCAGAGGCCAGCACTCAGCTTTGCCGTGTGGAACCTAGAGGGCACTGGCTTTGTAGACACAGGAGCCAAGACCAGTATAGGCAGCCACCAGCTGCAGACCCTGCTAGAAGAACGAGGACATCCCCTCATCCTAACAACTGCTACAGTGACGCTAGCAGACGGAGAAGAAACAACGCAGCAGGTTGCACAGACGCAACTGCCAGTCAAACTGAAGGGAAGGACAATCCCGACCAGTTTCACATTCTTCCCGGGAGCCCGGAACACCCAGACGTTGCTCGGAATAGACTTCATTGAGGACGCTGGACTTATATTGGATTTTGGAGAACACAGGTGGAGGTTTCATGACAACCCCACATTCTACCCATTCACCAGAAAGGACAAGCCAGCACCACCACAGTTACAGATGGACACTGTGACTATGACACCGCAGCCAGCACTACTCAGCCCACTGCCGCTGACTCCAGTGAAAGGAGACACACGAGTTTATAGAGAAACTCAGACCACGGTTGTGAAGGTACCACAACCCACATCAGAAAGGATCAGCCCACCGCCGCTGACTCCAGGAGCAGAAGACACACGAGTTTATGGAACAACTCAGGAAGCGATTGTGCAGACGCCACGATTCAGGACAACCATGGTCAGCCCGCTACCACCCACACCAACAAGAACGCTAGTAGAGATGGAAGCTACCGAAGAGGCCATACTCGGAGGCTATGGACCCTCACCACCGGTACAACAGGACACCACCAGGGGTAGGTGGATAATACACCGTTGCGAGCCCACCGAAAGGACTCACCACACGCCCACCAGGCATAGCCATCTAGACTTCCATAGGGTATGGGCGGATGACACCCTATGGCCATCGGAGGAGCAACTACAGCTTTTCACCATAGACGTGGAGCTTAGAAAAGACGAAGGCACCCGGCTCACCCGAGCACAACAGGAGCAGGCTAATGAGATACTTGCTGCTCACGAGGACGGGTTTGGAATTCCTACAGAGCCTACGCCACACGCAGAACACAGGATAGACACCGGAGAGGCATCACCTATAGCAGCACCGCCATACCGGCTATCACTTAGCAGACGTCACATCTTGGAACAGGAGATTTCCCAGATGCTGGACGGACGGATCATCGAGCCCTGCGACAGTGAATGGACCTCACCTGTCGTCATGGTGCCCAAGAAGGACAACACGTACAGGCTATGCATTGACTACAGGAAGTTGAATGCAGTCACTAAAGCAGATCATTATCCACTGCCACGGATAGATGACATCTTGCACACTGCTAAAGGGACGCAGTATATGAGCACGCTAGACCTCAGAGCAGGGTACTGGCAGATCAAGGTGAAACTAGAGGATCGAGATAAAACCTGTTTCATCACACCTTTTGGAACCTACCGGTTTAACAGAATGCCATTCGGCTTACGCAACGCACCAGCCACCTTTCAGAGACTTATGGACAAGTTTCGAACTGGACTCAGCCACATCACACTGCTAGTCTACCTAGACGACCTAATAGTGCTCTCACCAGGCTACGAGGAGCATCTATCAGACCTACAAGAGGTATTTCAGCATCTAGAGAAGTACAAGCTGAAGGCCAACCGGCCCAAATGCCACTTCTGCTGCGAACGAATCAAGTACCTAGGCCACGTGATTACGCCTAGAGGATTCACCCCCGATCCAGAGAAGATCGAAGCTATACTCAAGAGACCCGCACCGAGGAACGTAAAGGAACTTAAGAGTTTCCTTCAGACCTGCTCGTGGTACCGACGATTCATCCCAGACTTTGCCAAGATCGCTCGACCGATGACCTTGCTCACCAGGAAAGCCGCCACATGGACATGGACCACCGACCAAGCAGATGGATTTGACCAGCTAAAGAAACTACTGACGTCAGCACCCATCCTCCAGCCTGCCGATGAGACTCGCCCCTTCACTATCAAAACCGACGCTAGTGCTTATGCTATTGGAGCAGTCTTAGTCCAGGGGGAGAAAGAAGAAGAACATCCCGTGGAGTACGCCAGCCGCCTGCTTACAGCGCCTGAGAGAAACTACACGACGACCGAACGAGAAGCACTCGCCTTAGTATGGGCAGTCTTCAAGTTCAGAGGATATATCGAGGCCAGCCCCACGTTGATAGTCACAGACCACCAACCACTACAGTGGCTGATGACCCTGAAATCACCTACAGGCCGACTCGCCCGTTGGGCCCTGCAATTACAACCCTACGTATTTCAGATCAAATACACACCCGGAAGGAGCAACGCAGTGGCCGACACGTTATCAAGGCCCCCTGAAGAAGAGAATTACGCAGTCTGTACCCTCACTATAGACATGCCGAGGAGAAGCGCTACGGAGATCCGGGAAGAACAGTCCAAGGATCCCGAGCTGAAGAAAATACTAGACGCCTTCACCGATCCAGAGCAAGATGGTGAAGCAGCTAGATGGTCCGCCAGAGGTTATCTAATATCGAATGGTTGCCTTTACAGATACGCCACCGACGAGGAGGTGGACAACGCACAGCTAGCTGTTCCAGTACACGAACGAGTAGCTATACTAAAGGAGTACCACGATGCGCCCACAGCAGGACATAACGGTATTCACAAGACCTACCAGAGGATAATTCAGCATTATTACTGGCCAGGAATGCGACACAGCATTGAAGAGTATATACGAGCTTGCACGACATGCCAGAGGTACAAGGCATCCAACTTGAAGCCCGCAGGACTACTCAGGACCCACCAATGAACCAGCGATTCGAAGTCATCGCCGTAGACTTATTCGGTCCCTTACCCGAATCAGTCGAAAGGTACAAGTGGATATTAGTCATCGAGGACACGGCATCCCGATGGATAGAGCTTTTTCCCTTACAAGAAGCTACGGCACAGCGCTGCGGAGAACTACTACTAAACGAGTTCTTCTTACGCTACGGAATACCAAGGAAGATGATCAGCGACAATGGAACGCAGTTCATCAGTCACGTGATGCAGTACATCACCTTCTGTTTAGGCATTACACAAGCCTTTACACCAGTCTACCACCCGGCAGCGAACCCCGTGGAGAGACGAAACCGAGAACTGAAGACGCAGTTAGCTATCCTCGTAGGAGAAGACCACAGCGATTGGCCAAGGAGACTGCCCGCTATCAGATTCGCTCTCAACACCGCTGAATGCCAGGCTACCAAGATGACGCCTGCATACTTAACGTTTGGAAGAGAATTACGGACCCCCGCAGAGATCCAACATGACTTAAGAGAAGTCATCTCTTCAGAGAATTTCATCGCCGAAATCACGCCAGCCCTCTCGCGCATGGCAGACACCTACTATAGAGCCCGAGACAACCATGAAACGGCTCAGGACCGGCAGAAGAAATACGCAGACCAACGAGCACGTCCCGGACCCCAGTACGCGCCCGGAGACCGCGTGTGGATCACTACCCACACACAGAGCAGTAAGACGAAAGGACGAACAGCCAAGTTCGCTCCACGAAGGGACGGACCCTACGTCATTCTACACGCACAGGGACCCGTCAGCTATGAAGTAGCAGCCGAAGACAACCCGACGATACCACTGGGCAAATACCACGTGTCAAGCCTGACGCCCTGCACCGCAGACGCCCAGGAGAAGCCAATCCGAAGGTTAAGGAAGAGAGGCCGACCACGCCATTGATGTGAGCTCAGCCATTGCAAGCAACACCTGAGCTCAAGGGGGAGGATGTAACAACAGTTCTCCGCCCGGCCACCAGGTTTGCACCAAGTGGACCTTTCACTAGGGAGGCACACCCCCACTACACTAGGACTCTCCTACTCCACTACAGAGGGGAGAACTTTCACCGGCTAGACCCGCCTACTGGACACCATCCCTACCACCTCAGAATCGTATATAAGGGGCCATCCACGACCAGAATAATCGGAGAGAGAGAAGTACTCAGCGATTAGAAACTCTTCTAATAGTTTTGGCGCTAGCTAGGCAGGCCCTTAACTAACTTCTCAGAGCATCTGCGCTAGGCAAGAGAGCCAGGCCGTTTACTCATCCAGCGATCACCGTTTCAAGACATCTGCGCTAGGCAGGAGAGCCAGGCCGTTTGTTCGTACAACGATCACCGATAAGTAGTGTGCGCTAGGCAAGAGGGCCAGGCCACTCTACTCGACGAGCGACGATTGACAATCTGTGTCACTCCCTGAGCGAACAGATTGGTCATAGCAACCATTTACTGTATATGCTTTTCAGAATATATGTAACATTTTACTAAGTGTGCTTTGACATTTACTGGGTGTATTTTATTTGCAGAATCACGAATCCTAGTTCCCCACACCCCCGGGATATTTATTCTGGGAGTGTGTTATAGAAGTTATTTAATTGGCGCATCATTCTAGGAATAGGACTCCATTTAACGTAATCACAGTCATAATAGGAAATATTAAAAGTTATTTTTTGTCTAGTGGAACATCTAGGAATATTAAAATTTAAGAGGTTTAATAAGTTATTGCAATCAATAAAATGGTGAATAATTTTGAAAATAAAAATACAATCAGCAAGTTGTCTACGTAAATCTAATTTTTTAATTTTAAGATACAACCTAAGATCTTCATAGTTGATGGTGTCGCCTGGGAAGTATCTATAGTGAACAATATGGAGGAAACGATTCTGCACCGCTTCAAATCTTTTTACGTGGATGATGTGATAAGGAGACCAGAAAACACAGCAGTTCTCAAGAATTGGTCGAACAAGGGACAGATACAACGATCTGTGAGTCATTACGTTGTTGAAATTTTTGCAAGATCTTGATATAAATCCAATACTCTTGTTCGCCTTGCCTACGATACAATTGATATGCGCCACGAATTGAGATCAGGTTCCATAAGAACGCCGAGATCCTTGTATTGACTCACCCGTTCTAACTGAACACCACAAATATTGTATTTTATACATGAATGGTTGCTTTATTCTTTGGAAAGTCATAACTCTGCATTTGTTTAATATTAAGTTTCATATTATTATTGATGCACCATTCTCGAAGCTTATCTAAACAGCTCTGGAGTTGCAAGGAATCCTCTATAGGAGCAATCTTGGTGTAAAGTTTTACATCATCCGCAAAAAGAGCCAACTGAACACTACTATTATTGGTGATTGCGGCAATGTCGTTTATAAAAATTTTGAAGAGTATAGGACCAAGATAAGAACTTGTGGTACACCTGAACATGCCAAGAACTTTCTTGAAATATGTGATTTTATTTTTACCATTTGCATTCTCCGGAAAAATATGTTTTTAGCCACTCGAGAAGAGTTCCATGGATACCGTAAGTTTGCAGTTTACCAAGAAGAATGTGGTGATCAACTGTATCGAATGCCTTCGAAAAATCAGTAAATATTACGTTTACTTGATTCGTTGTATAGAAGAATTTCAAAGTGTAGTCCTGGAATAGCAATTGATTCATGAGAGTTGATCGGCCGGAAAGGAAACCATGTTGTTCCGAATAATTGTACTGTTAATGTCGGAAATTATTTTATCTATGACTAGAGATTCGAATACTTTGGCTAAGGATGACTGTATGCAAATAGGTCTATAACATTTTTAGCATTGGATCTTTCACCATCTTTGTGGATAGGTACGATATAGCTTGACTTGAAGGCTTCTGGAAATTTTCCTGCAGATAGAGATTTATTAAATAATATAATTATAATAGGTCCTAATGAAGCACAACAATTTTCAAGAATCCGAGGCGAAATTTCGTCTGGTCGTGATCCTTTATTCTCCTTTAGCAAGGCAAGTTTCTCAACCACTTGACAAGAGTCTATGTTAATGACAATATATTCACTGAATTAAAAGATGGCTGATTTGAAGCATCTTGTGGTTTGCAATTGGATGTATAAACACTTGAGAAATGGTAAGCAAATAAGCTTGTGGATTAGTTGAGACAATGTTATCGAGAAACATGGATTCTGGTAAGGAATTAGATTTTTTAGAGAGGTGATTTAATTGCAGAACTTTTTCACTTTACTATTATGTTTTCTGCAGTATTGATGATAGAGTTCTCAATATCGTTTATATATTCCTTATAAGCTGTGTTAATCAGCAATTTGCACTGAGTTCTGAGTTTAGCAAATTCTATCTTGAATTTGCTAAACTCATCTTGAAGGAGGATTATCTTATCCTCCTTCTTAGATGTATTCTTTGAGATAAAATGTGCAAGCTTTTTTCGGAATACAAGTTTCGGAGTGGGCCTACCTAATCTGAAAGATGTGACAACTTTAATATTAGAAGAACCAGTAATATTAATTACTTTATCAATTTGTTGATTGTCTGCTATTTTACTTCCTTCGTTCAATTCACATGTTGATTCTGGTATATTAAAAGCTATTGAATTTCTCTTACGTTTAAACCGTTCCTCATATTCCTCAATAATGGTATCGAAGTGAAGTAAATTTCCCCTTTCAAGTTCTAGTGAATATGATAATTTTTGTTGCTTAAGTTCGGCTATTTCTTTTTTTAGTTCTAATATTAAACTTTTTAAAACTGGCAAATCCTTTAAACCGATGTTACAAGAATAGCAGAAGAACGTAAGATTTCTTTTCTTAAGAGATAAACATTTAACTTCAGCAGCCGAAAGGGCAGCACAATTATTATGCACATAACCATCACATTTAAAACAAGTATTGTTCTATATATCACTGTTCAACATTAAATCACTGCAATTACAACAATTTACTTTATTGACCATCTTGAATAAACTGTAATAAAACAAATAATATCAAGAGAAAGAATGAGAACAGTACGCACGGGATAACCTCCTATCTATTCAGTTCTTATTTAGAAATAGGGCTGATATTCAAATGATTTACTTATTATAGACGGAATTATGAGGAAAAATAGTAGGTAGTTAGGAAAAATGATTATCTGTAAGGATAGTAATGCTCACTCGACTACTTGGTTTGAAAGAGAACAGATGCCACAGTTCGTTTATTGGAAGAATTTTTAGCAGAAAATTTTGTACATACTTCAATAATAATTTCGGTGTACCAACTTTTCTAACTATCAACGGGGAAAGTAGTATAGATCTTACCATTGCAGCTTTGCCTTGCCTGAGCATCATCTCAGATTGGAGGGTAAAAGATGAAAAGAGTTCTTCAGATCATCGAATTATAAGCTTCACCATTGAAGTACACCAGCATAATTCTTTTTCTAAATCTAATAATTTCCGTTTTAAGTCATATAAAGATAAAAAGCAAAAATTTGTACACGAGTTATTAAAAAGATTGTCTTCTTCATTTCAAATTAACTTTCAATCCAGTCGGACGATACTCGACACAAAATGGTGAAGTCATTAGTAAGTCAACCAATGCAAACAGAAAATGATTGCTCCTTTCACTAGAAACGAAATTAGTACCTTGATTTCTTTTACCCCTCAGAAATGTCCTGGTGAGGATGGTTTCACTGGAGACATTGCCTTAATTTAGCAGGAACTTCCTGATTCTTTCATATCTATATACAATGAAGCCTCAAACGTGGAGGAGTTCCAAAAATTTGAAATGTGCTAAAGTTATTCCAATAATAAAGCCAGGGAAAGAACAAGAAGCGGGTCCTTCAAAATTTCGACCAATCAGTCTGCTACCAATTGGCGGCAAACTTCTCGAAAAATTATTAATAAAAAGAATAAAGCACGACATTGAAACAAATCACTTACTGAATAAAAATCAATGTGGATTCCATAGGGTGTCTCATTTGGTTGCATGATTTCATTAAAACAAATATGAGGGAAAAAAAAGGATGTTCTATTGTTGTCTTTGGAAGTTAGGAGAGCTTTTGATTCTGCCTGGTCCTCTATCAGTTAAATGTGAAACGCTGTCCTAAAAACTTATATTACTTAGCACACAACCATTTCAAAGAACGCTTTGCTACGATTATCACAAGCAATTTAACTATAGATACAGAGTTATTGTCCTCAGGAATCTTGTTGTGATCCAGTATTCTGGAACCTTATTTATGATCCTATACTCTCGTTGCCTTATCCGAAGATACAATAGCTGCAGCATACGCTAATTGACGAATGGAAACCAAGATTGGGCAACCGTATAAAAGAGGACAAAACTATTCTTTTCGAATGTCTCAGCAAGGCAACGCACCGATCTGAAGTTGACTTATAAACTAACCCAGATTTTCAGCGGGCATGGACGAATGAAATTATATCTACACCGTTTCCACTTATAGCAGGCCCTATATGTCCACTAGCTCTGCCAGTCCACAAAATGTGGAACACATCATTCTGTACTGCCCTCTACTCGATCATATATGTGCTCCACTAATTCGGGAAGTCCTTCTGCATGGTTTACTGTTGCCTCCACAACTTAAAGATCTCGTATTAGAAAAGTTCTGCAAGAGTTTTCTAATTTTATTAATTTAATTAATTTTTATTTATTAGATAGTGCTTAGTTTCTTGGTATTTTGCTTTATTCTGTTTACTATAATCTATAATTTTCATTATGCATTTGTATTATTATTCATTCATTATTCTGTTAGTTTATTCAATTTTCTTATTTTTTTCTCAACTATAATATAATCATTATGTACATTACACTTTGTTATTATTAATTTTATATTTCTGAAGTTATATTCAAATGCGTGTAATGTACATATGTGTTATGGAGCATGCTGTAAATAAACTCCTTCCATATGGGTTACTTTTGGGGGGTGAAAAACACCCACAGCTCTATTTTCGAGAACTGAGTTTTCATTAGAATTAGGCTTTTTGAGGTCTATGTTTGTGTGAGTGTATTGTGTGTGTATGAAGCTCAATCTGCTACAATGTTTAGGTAGGACCGCCGCATCTGACACAAAGATTTCAGAAAAACCAACAACCGGAAGAGCGACTTTAATGTTTTTTTTCAGTTTTTCGCGATTTTCTCAAAAATAGCTCCAACGATTTTCTTTAAACTTCGAATACATTCATAAATACATAAATATCTATAAATTTTTACTTTACAGGATAATTGATTACAGGGCTGTATTCTTTTTAGTTTTTATTGCGGTGTTAAGTTCTTTAATTGTGAAGGGCTCCTAAAGAAAGTGAGTATTATTCGACTGGTCGATGGATAGAGGTTCATCAGACGCGTAAGGAGGGCATAACTTATTTATAAAATCTTCAGTCCATTCAGTATTGCTTACAGAGGGTCTATTTGCAATCTTTCTATTTTTTAAACATTTAAAAGCCACATCTCCATTATATTTGTATTTTTATTAATACTCTCGCAAAACTTACGCCAACAATCTCTTTTACTCTCCTTAATTACCTTTTCTGCCTTTGCTGCGGCCCTTTAATAAGAGAGGAAATTGTAATAGTTGGAATTTCTTTTATATAATAAATAAGCAGCATTCCTATTTTCAACAGCTATTTTGCATTTGTCATTCCACCAATGTTTGTTGAAATTTTAATTTTTGATAGTTTTTATTTTAGGTATAGAAAGATTGCTACCCTTATTTATATTCTCTAGAAAGAGATCGTAGTCAAGGGAAGAAATGAGGCTAATTGTTCGGTTGTATAGAAACTCATAAGCTCACCATATTTATCCCAATTAGCTTTATTTATATTCCATTTGCGACCAGAAAAAACTTGAACCTGATTTTTATAAACAACATTAGTTTCTTTAATAATTCTCGGGAGGTGATTTGAACCAGGAGTAAGTATCATTCATAATATTCCAATCGAACAAAGTAGATAGTTCTGGGTACACAAAAGTTAAATCAATGGCTGATAAATTGACTTGATTAATTGAATTTGCAATAGTGGTGTATCGTCATTTAATAAAATAAGCCCACAGCAATCGATAGCATCTAATAGGGAAGAACCTCTGGAATTCGTCTGAGAACTGGTATGACTGTTGAAATCGCCAGCAATTATACATGGTTTTGGCATATTAAATAGTTTCTCCTAGATACGAGGAGAAATGTACTTTTTAGGATCATTATTAAAAATGTTATTTTTAGGAATTTTTTTTTGCTTTCAAAAAGAATCGTAATGCAAACAGACATAACTTTATCTATTTCAATATTATTGAGGAGGGGCGGGTGTTGGTGTATTGGTTATGAGCATGGACTTGTAAGTGGGAGGACCCCAGTTCGAGTCCAGCGTATAACAAATTTTATATTTGTTTAAAAAAAATGTTAATAGTAAAGTAGGTGCTTCCGCCCCCGTCCACGACACCTAATTTGGTAGTTGGACGTTAAGCCCGCCTGAAAAAATAGGCATTACTTTACTTTACTTTACTTATTATTGAGGAGTTTGTACGGTATGTTGTAGCTAATAAGAATAGCCACACCGCCTTACCGTCGCTTCTGTCTTTTCTAATTTAAAATTAATATATTTATTTGGGGGAAACCAAGTTTCTAAGAGAATAGCAATATTAATATTATTTCGAGCTAGACATATTTCTAAACTGCCTTTATTACTGACAGGCGACCTAGCATTCCATTGTAAGAGTTTCAATTAAACCGAAATGTTCTACTCTAATTTTTATTTCTTTTAATATATTGTTTTTATTACTAGAGTCAATATTTTTTAGTATTCACAAAACTTATTTACATCGACTGTTAATTTTTGAGAGGGTTTGCCTCGAATATTTTCATAATTCGGGGAGGAGGGGTTTTTAGTGATGGGCTGACTTTATACCAGTCTATACTATAGCTGTCTAAGATTTTTTTATATTCTTCAAATGTATTATCTTTGTCAGGAGGAGTGCAAGGGCGTAACCTTTTGGGAGGAACCCTGTTAGTAATATGAAATGGAGGAAAAGCTGATTTATGATTAATCGCTGGCACCTGATTAACTAAAGCTCCTCTAAAACTGGTGCTATTTAGTTTTTCTCTCGCTTCAGTGAAAGACAGATTTTCTTCTGTCATTAACGACCTAATTGATTTTTGTTTGCTGAATTCAGGACATTTACTTTTTGATACAGCTGAGTACACATTTGAAAGGAGTGTCGGCACTGCAGTCTTTACTAAGATGTTGTTGCCCGCACTACATCTTATTGAGCTATTTCTTACTTTTATGCCCATAGGAAGACAATTAAAGCATTGGTTAATTTTTGAATATAAGGCTCTACTGGGCATCTAACATAGTGCAATGTGACATATCAGGCAAGGTCTGCCTCTAAAAGTTAGCAAAATAGTCTGAGTGGGAACAAATTTAGTATGGCCCTCTTCAACAACTTTTCGAAAAAACGTCTCGCTTTAATAGTTCATAAGACGATCACTGAATATTCTTAGCTATATCTTCATCCGACAATTCATGGAAAACTCCCCGAATAATACCTTGTCTAAGTAGGGCCATAAGTCACCTAACTTTTTTCTTTTAATAGCTGAGAGCAATTAAACAATTAGCGCTTTCTCTATTTAACAATTCTACTTTTATCCTATTTTGACCTATTTTTTTTAACTCTACTGATAAATTTTTAAATTTCTGGATGACTGTTATATATCAGTTCACCCAGGGCCATGGGATGGAGCCGGCCTATACTGTTCTTATTTCCAGTACCTTCTATGAAAACCACATACGGACCTTTATCAATTATTTCATATTGAAACTTAGGATATACTTTTTCCTTGATTTCATCTGTGACATCTGATTTTCCTATTAATTCCCTGTTTTTATCTGTCTTACTTTTGTCAGCTGAGTGAGTAAATTCCATAACTTCAGTACTCATATTTTCTTTTTATGAACTACAATGTCCAAATTATTCTTATCAGGTGGGACATTTCTCATATCCCCTTGGGAATCCGCCATAATGGCTCAATAATCAAAACAAACTAACAAAATTAAACTCTTTAAATGAACAGAAAATAATCAACAAATTATGTACAGAAAAATTGAAAGTTGAGTATGAACAAAGAAAAAAGAAAAATTGAATTAGAAAACCAAAAATAATAAAAAATTTTGGCCTAAGTTCAATACATGCTTACCTAAGTCCAGTATAGGAGGTAGGCTAGGTTAGAGCGAATTAAGGATTAGTACAGTAGGTGCAAAGGACCTTAGCTGTTGTGCACCTTAGAAAAAACAAAAAACAAAAAAAATATGAATCTACTTCCTGTAGTTATGTAGAAATATAATATACAAAACTGTAGTTGCAATAGACACTATAACCTGAACTTTGTACACCACTCCACCGTTCGAAAGCTCGAACACAAGTGTAAGTACTAATTAAAAAAAGAAAACCTCGCAATTAATTTTTACTATTATTATCACTTTCTGGTCTTACGCTAAATAACTGTTATTATTAAATTGGAAATTCCGTGCGGCCCGAGTTAAGCATCCACCTCCTGTAGCCCCTTTCCACAAATAAAATTTGCCACAAATTTAATTTAATAAAAACCATCTTAATTCCTCCCTGCCACACCCCCACCACAACCCCCCCACCACAACCTGTTGGTGGGTTTATAAAGTTTTCTAGTTGATTATTTATTATTTTAGTGGTATTTTATTTTTCCAGTTATTTGAGTTGAATATAAACCTATCTGGGCGTCCCTTCTTGGAATTCAACCTAATATAAACCAAATGGTTTATTTAGAATGGACAATTAAAAATAATTAAAAAAGTCTTGATGAAGAAAATGTGCGTTCACTAGTGATAAATTTGAAATTTAGAAATCTCTCCTTTTTTTGAGTTTTTATCCATTTCCAAATAGTGGGAAAATCAAAAGAGAAAATGATATTAGTGAAAAATTTATCTCTCAGTAATTTAGTTTCGCTCTTCTACGTAAAACTAACCGAACAGAATATATGGGTAAGGGAAATGGGCCAGCTACTTGTCCAGGTGATATTAGTGTCTCAGCATCATATTCATCTAGGGTATCTAGGGATCTAGGGTAATCTGTGTCTTTAGAAACGATTATTATGGTATGGTAGGCTGCCTGAAGGTGGGCCTAAGCCAATGTGGCACTTACACTCCCACACAAACAAAACACTCCTAAGACGCTTCCCCTAGCAATCTACCGGTTTGACTGCAATGTCTTAACATATCCTTAATCGCCAACTCTTGAGAGTGTTACGCTCTCAGAATATGCGGTATCTAGTATAAGTGAAACGGGGTTACTGTCCTAGGTAGAAGACCTACGAGGATCCTCAATTGGATCCTACTAAATTTATCATTTATTTGGAGAGAGACCGCATACAAATAGAGTTTTACTCTATATTACACAGATTTAGCATATTGAAAAAATACATATCTTCACAATATATAAAGTATAAATAACAACATAAATGAATAGATTATCATTATTACGAATAATAATAATAATAAAAAATTAGAGGGAAGGGGAGGGCTTAGTGGTTAGCGCACTGGACTCCCACGCGGAGAACCTGAGTTCGAGTCCAGTTGTGCTGTCCTTAGATTTTTTCTTCCTAGGAGCTTCTCCAGCTCACTGTCCTGTGATGGACAGAGTTGACTGTAACGAGAAAACACTGTTCGGAGGCCGGCAGTGCTCTGGGAAGGCTCCGGGTGATAATGGCCATTTTTTTTTTTTTTTTTTGCGGGGGAGCCAACGCACTGCGACCTTGATCCGGTCTATTGTGCTGATAATGGCCATACATGTAGACGCCCCTGAAATTTAAAAAAAAACTAAACAAAAAAAACTCAGAAAATCTACGAACCGAATGAATAAGATTAAATTTCATTATGTAGAATTTAATTACTTTTTATTTTAAGCAGCTGCAAACAGTTGGTTGTTATTTCGATGCGACTTACTTAAACTTTTATTGCATTACTTGCAAAAAGTAACTTAGTACTGGAGTATTAAGTTTTATTTATTCACATTGAAAGCTCTAATCATTAGGCAATTAATTATATATAGAAATATCTGTCGTAACCGACAGATTCTAGTGATGGGGATTATGATTAACATGTGGGAAGTAATAGTTTGTTACTGTGGAGAAAATGGGGCCAAATGATGTGGAATAGATCCTCTGCAGCGTTGTGAATTCAAACGGTGATATGTGGTTCCTGAGGGCTATTACATAAACTAAATTTTTATAGGCGTTCGCCCATCATCAGGATGCGTCAACAGTGTGATAACATAGATTTGCACAGAGTAAATTTAGTTTATACAGTGACCGGTCTTTAAATGTTTTTGTTAGGGCCTAAGTAGGTTAAGAGGGGGAGGGGGTTGGTACCAGAGTGGGAAAAAACACATGGTTGGGTCTTTAAAGGGCACATTCTTTTTCTTAATGAAAACATCCAACACGTGGGGGGTCTACATCTTAAACTACGTTGTTTGAGGGAGATTTACTTTATAATTAATTATCCACACTCCTTACTATTATATTTATTTACAACAGCGCGAAATAACACTGGGTCAGCCGGGGGCTGCTGTGAAATAGTGACTGACAAGAAATGATAAAAAATACGAGTTGAATAATCGTAAGATAGTATAGATAAATGAATAATATTTTGTTAAACAAAATAATCAAAACGAAAATACAAATATACAATCATTATCAAATATTTTTTATCATTTCTTGTCAGTCACTTTTTCACAGCAGCCCTCGGCTGACAAAGTGTCAAAGTGTTATAAATAAATATAATTGTTTGGGAAAAAACAGGAAATAAAATAAAAATAAACGAAAATTAAAAGGTGAGTTCTGTTAAATAAAAATAAATGAAATAAAGTAAAATTTAAAAGAAAATAATAGAAAATATTAAGTGGACTGTATATGTTGAATAAAGAGCAAAGAGTGAGCCAATGGGCTCATATAACATGAACAAAATGAATATTAAATAAATGCAAAATGAGTAGCAAAAATATTTATTATATTCAACAAGCCAAAAAGAGTGGCGCTTACCTTAAACGCAGACACCTTTAAAGTTAGTGTGGTCCGATTGAAGTCCTTCAGCCCATATGGGGAATTGAAGGAAATGGGAGACAGGAAAGGGAACAAAAAAGAACCATATGCCTGTAATTCCAGCGTCTTTGTCCACACAGTACGGCTGATGAAAATAGATGAAGTATTTAAACGGGCTCCAGGAAAGCTGTAAGGCCGGAGAAGCAACCGGAAGTAGACCATGTGCTTGTACAATCAACCTTAGCAGGCCGGGAGAATCCGAGACACTCACTCGACAAGAATTCAACTTATTAACACTGACCCCGAGGAAAACTAGATGTGGCAACATGGGCTTTCACGAAAGGTGAGCGCAAGTGATCTAAGCTGTATAAGTAGAAGGTGCTGTCTACTGCATATATATTGCTCGTACGAGTGTAAAATAGTGACTCACATATTAACACTAATTCCCTGAGGAAAACCAGAAGTGATAACACATAAGTTTTCACGGAAGGAGAGCGCAGTGGTCTAAATTGCATAGGCAAAGGCAAATTACGTATTACACACATTCACCTTACTTGTCTGAGTATTAACTAGTGACTGACTGGAAGGGCCAACAAAGGGACTTCCCCCTCTCTACAATTAGGACATAGCCTATAGAGTTATAAATTATTTTTAGTTATTATATTTTGACGGCGGCAAATTTGAATTTGGATAAATACCGAATAATAATAGTAAGATAGTATGGATAATTAATAAATTATAAAGTTAATCTTCCTCAAACAACGTAGTTTAAGATATAGATCCCCACTTGTTGGATGTTTTCATTTTTAAGAAAAAGAATATGCCCTTTAAAGACCCAAACATGTGTTTTTTCCCACTCAGGTACCAGAAACTTCTTCCTTTTAACCTAGTTAGGCAAAGGCAGAACATTTAAAGACCAGTCAATGTATAAACTAAATTTACTCTGTGCAAATCTATATTATCACACTGTTTGACAAACGCATCCTGATGATGGGCGAACTCCCGAAACCGGTGATGACCACAAGAAGAAGCAGGCTATCACGGAAATATCTCTGATATATGATTTTAACAACGCCCTCCCCCCAAACCCTTTCCCTCCTTTTACCTAGCCACCTGTCGACAGGCTTAAACCTACCCCCATCAAACGGCGTAAAACCTTAAATAAAAGTGTTGTTACATTCAAGTTACTACCCTCCCATAAAACATTTTCAATGCTAAAGAAAACATTGATTCCTACACTGATATCCGGATACTCATTTTCACTTCAACTTCAACTTTGCTATATTTTACAGACAACTATACATAGTAGACAAAATAAGTTGTTAAAACAAGAAGCCACAATAGTTTTTGCAAGACGCAGATGGATTTGACTTTTGTAGCTAGCTGCTTCTTCTATTTATAATGTTAGATTTCCAAAATTGTGTGTTTTTGTGTGCCGTGCAAAAATAAAATACCGTTCAAAAATAAAATATCGCAAATGGAATTCCAAATTTGGAGAAAATTGGGTAAACATAAGTTTTCTTTGAACTTGATGTCTAATTGCATAGATTTAAACAAATCACTTTTTAATCGAAACAATTTTCCTGAATCAATTTTACAGTAGTTCTGGAGAATCTGTGGCATTGAATTGCAAGTGTTATTGGCGCTGTCTTCTGGACAATAACGCAATCACAAACATTGTTTTTTTTTTTTTTTTTTTTTTTTTTACTCTGGAACTGATATTTACTGAGATTTTATAAATCTAATCGAGTAGTTTGAAGGTGGAAAACAGAGCCAGCCACAGGTTCCAATTTAAGTTCAGAATTACGTTTAATAATTCAGTAATTCACCACTAGGGAATTATTATTACTATGGAGCTTTGGAAGCTGATAAATATTTTACCGAAAGGAGAGAATAGTGTCGTATTTTGTATTAGGGAGAAACTTAAGCAACGATGATGAGAAGGAAGACAAACCCTCGAATGATAGCTTCAGGCGCTAATGACCATGGCAGCCGCGCCATCAAAACAAAAAAAGAAATTTTTAGAAATTTGAAGTTTGTCCTTGGACTCTTCTTCGAAATTTAATTAAACTCTCCCAAAACTACAGGTGAAACATAACAATAGAATGTAAAAGCGTTTTACAACAAAGCATCAAAACATATTGATTGGCTTTATTCCTAGGAAATGTTTTATCGCATTGATAACTAAAGTTTCCAGTTTGAAACGGTTGCAACGCTGATGTCACTATCGTTACGAATAGAAATAAAGCCCACATTGATGGTTTCATCATACTCCCTTGAGTACACACTCACACACATACACACCCACACCCACACACAACTGGCTACTGGCATTTAAACACAATTATATATTTACGATTTATTTAGTGAGATGAAAAGAGTAAATGGAAGGCAGAGAGACCGAGCAAAGAGTGAATGATGTTGGTAGGGTGGTGAATGCAGAATGGCTAACGTTGGCTGATGTGAGCCGTCTGAAAAATGACTAGTTAAAACTCTTGCCTGTTTCTAACGGTAGTTTAACTAATGTGGCTCTAGCTTGGTAAATCATTGAAACTTGAAACTTGTTAACTCTTTAAAGATTATGTGGCGATTGTTGTTTATTCTTCAAAAGTTTATCTGCCTACTGATTTTTAGCGCTCACGTTCCCCGTTTTTTATTCAAATTTCTCCTAGAACAGCTTCTAGAGAGAGAGAGAGAGGAAGATTGGCTATTGCAGTTGTCGCTCATTCGCCAATACATTTTGTAGTGGGCGTAACTGGGGAAGTAATGCGTAGTTTACGTGCGCTTGGAAGCTCAAAGAATGCGCTTCGATGCGGCTGCTAATGGAAAAGTAGGCTATAAAGTCCAGTTTTTGCGTGGCAAATTTGTTAGTGTTTAGTTCCAGTAATCCTACTATCTAGATCTGCAGATCTAGTTATAGTCTACTTATAGACTTGGTAAGTAGAAGTCAACGACTCTACAGAACATAATGAAGTAGATTCTAACGATGAGGAAGATCCGAAGTAGGTCCGAATTGTTGAATATGTGGATGGGTCCGCAATGCTGGATAACATCTGGTATTTTATCCTTCCTAGCGTGCATATTCCTTTTGTTCCTGACCGGTTTCGGATTTTCATCCATCGTCAGAGCAAATTTACCAAGTTCGTGTAGAGAGTTCACTTCAACGCAATGTTTCTGTTACACTCGCACTTGTTGGTTTGTTGGTTGTATATATTATGTATGTTGTATGTATAGATATATAACCTCCCGCAAATATATAAAACAAGTGTGAGTGTAACAGAAACATTGTGTTGAAGTGAACTTTCCACACGAACTTGGTGAATTTACTCAGACGATGGATGAAAATCTGAAAACGGTCAGGAATAAGAGATATATGCATGCTACGACGGACGGATAAAATACCAGGCTAGGTGAGAATTATTAAAAAGAAGCAATTTTGAGACGGATTAAAACATAGTTATTTATCCAGCATTGTGGGCACCAATAAACATGTCATACTTCTGGTTTAATTGATTTCAAACTTGGAATTGTAACAAGCTATTTATGGAGTTTAAATACTATGAGTGTTATGGAACCGTTCACATCATTTTCCCGGGAAAAATGCCTTTCATAAAAGTTTATTTATTGTTCGAAATTAGAAGACAATCTTTAGAATCTTTTCGATCAAAAAAAGTCATTATTCGGGTTAATGGTTTTTGACCGAAACCTTTAAGTCCGGATCCCAAGATAATAAGGGGGATTTCTGCAATAAAACTAGATTAATTTTCTTGTTGAATGTACAGATATCAACTTATCAATTTTACAACAAGCTTTGTTGCTATGATACTGCAATACAGCGAGCTGAGAAATGAGTCAGTTTTAAGTAAACAAGCATAATCCCCCTCCCCTCACTTCAAATATTGGTCATGCAACCCTGACTGAACGTTCACTAATCATTCCAATTTTAAAGAAAATTTGTCTATTATAATTGCAGTCGTGTGAATGTTTCACACTAGATTTTCTAGTCTTCCTCTTACTCCTAATTTCAGGAAGTATTGGGAAAGTGTCAAATTTTCGAAATAGAGTTTTCACCAGAAATATTCAGGTCCACTGAGTACGAAGAGAATGTTTTTAGCGGAACGGTTTATATGAGTGTATGTGGAAAATTGCAGGAAGCTAAAACTTGGAATTCCGTTTAGGAACTACCACAAGGAGGTTTCTAACAAAATCCATCAACAGGAAGTGAGACATTTTACTGAAGGTTTTCTTCAGTTTATCGCGATTTTGTCTCACATGAAATTCCATTTATTTAAAAGATTTTTTTCCAGAATTCTGCGGAATTTGTAGGCGTTAAATTTCTAATGTTATTTGAGTTCCTTCAATGCTATTAACGCTGTCTCTTAGACTACAATGAAATGACTACCTGAGCCTACCATCCTGTTACCCCACCATTCTATGTTTATCTTAGAGTAATATGAAGACTGAGTTACTAGTTAATATCATTTACAGCATCAGCAAGATGAGATGAATACGATGACATGGATATCTTCTTAATGTGATGTCATCAACATGTACAACATGTTATTAAACCAGTCAGCTGTCTAATTCTCCATTATTGCTATCTATAATAATAATAATATTAAATAAACATTCCTATATATTTAATGACGCAACATTACTGTTCACATAATATTGATATATCAAAGTTAAATGTATGTTACATCATCACAGCACACACCCACACTATATCTATTTATCTTTAATGCCATCCACATATCACATTATATCAGTAAATACACTGAAGATATAAGTCAATAGAGGAAGCTGTGTAAATACTGTAAAATTTGGCTTCTTGAATTCTCTTTGTAATCATAATAAGTAATGTCTGAACAATGTGAGTTTCAAATATTTCGATTATGTAAGAAATTTTATGTTTGAATTTATGGTGTGAAACATTCACACGACTCAATAGCTCTGTCAATACAATTACATAATATAAAATGTCCAATTTTTTGTTAAACTTTAAATTTTGCTCATTTGTCTAACATAAATGTAGAGATAGTGGAGGCACGAGTACCCAGGCACGCCAGTAACATTGAACCAACCCCATGTATTTGAAATTTAAGGAAAATGTAACAAATAAAAGTAATAGATTTATATCTGAAACATTCCAAACTTCAAGAAAAATCTGTGTCCATAGAATCGTACACGATTTACTTAAACTAATTTTCTTAAAATTAAACGATTTTCTTAAAATTTGGAATTCTATCGTTGCGTCCCAGTAAATCATAAAGATATGGTAAATCATATATTGTACGGAAGTGATACTATAGAGGATAGCATCCTCTATTTCTATAGAACCCCCTCATAAATCAATTTTGTTAGGAAGATGTTTGTAATGAAAATAATATGTATTTATGTATATATTTAGTATAGGAAGTTTAAAGTAAATTATTGCATTCGTTTTTGAGAAAAGTGCGAAAAACTGAAAAAAAAGTTCAGTAAAGTCACACCTCCTATTGGTGCATTGTTAAATCTGTTTACATCAGTGAGAGAAAGTAAAAAAAAATCTCGTGTCAAACATTCACACGACCTTCTCTTACTGCGTCTTACCTAGTTATATGTAACTGACTGATTCTTTTCAAACATATATAATTCTTACTATATAGATGTTTAATTGCCTTCAGTTTGTGTGAGTGGGGGAAATCTATACTTTATAAAACGACTTTTTTTAGGTAAAACATAACCAACCCAACCCTCAAAACCACCCTTATGAATTTTTCTCAGAAAAAGTTTCAGACAAAAATGCTAGATCTCCTTATGTGAATACTTAGTATTACAATATTTAATGAAACACGTCGGTGTTTCTATGGAGGAAATCGCAGAAAACTGAAAAAAACTGTTCAGTGAAGTCGCAATTGCGGTCAACCTGTTCTCTTAACACTTGAAATATTGGCCACATATTTAATTCTGATTAGTATTATGTGGATAAAAAAGTCGTATATTTAATTAAAATAGCACTTCAGAGGAAAGCATAACCCCAACCATCCACTAAAAGACGTCTTAAATGAATTTTCGCGGAGAAATATTTCAAATAAAAGTACTGGTGTTTGCATGGGTAGAATATGCAAGTTTGAAGAAAATCGTTAGAGTCGTTTCATTTAGAAAATCTCAAAAACTGACAAAATCCATTCAGTAAAGTGGTGCTTCCGGTTCACTAATTTTCCACAAAAACTTGTCAGGTCCTCTGGTGGAACATAAGTTTGTATTTTCTACGTTTTTCCTCTTTTTGTTATGACTAACACACACACACACACACACACACACACACACACACAGATTAATTTATAAAAACCACTTTTTCGGATTCAGGGGACCTCAAAATGTGTATTTCCGGTGGAAACTCGATATTGAAAAATTGACCCGATCGCAATACTTCCACTCTTACTGGAAGCAAGAGAAAGTGAAAATTGTTTATTCAAATTTTGAGAATTTAATTAAGATAAAGTCATTTGAGACTTTTGTGTAATTACTTAACTGAGTATTATCTAGCATTGATTTAAACCTTATTCTTTCTTCGTTTGCGTTCCCTTCATATCTTATTGATAAAATTTCTATATCAGGTAAAAAAGGAAAACGTAAAAGAATTGAAAAGAATAGAAAAATTCCCGTTGAACCTGGTCTGATTGTATAAGAAGTTATGATAGGTAATAAAATTTTATGATAACCATTTGATGGTAATGGTAAAAAAAAAAGACAGCCTTTTTTGTAGTGAAAGCGATTCTAAAATCAGGGAATAAGTGGATGCAGGTGTGTAGGCCTAATGTTGGGGGCAGAATCAAATAATAAAATAGAAATATAAAAAGAAAAGTAGAGTAAGGAACGATAGTGTTCATGAAGAATACAATATTATATTAAATATGAATAAAGAAGTTCTATAATCCCAGGATATATATTTACTGGTATTACATTACATAATTACATACAATATATTCAAGTGGGACAGAAATGTAATATTTGCAAAGAGGGAAGGGATATTGTAGAAAATGTTAACATTGAAATTAATAGGAACAAATAGGTGTTGTGGAGCGCAAACGTCTCCATGTTGGCTACCGCGCAAGCAGCCATGTACTGAGCATCTAACTCCCTAGAAGCGCACGATAGAAATGCAAGAAAAAAACAATAAAATTAGGATCAAAGTTCAAAAATTATACATGATTACAATACTTCTAACAGCAGTTTGGGGAAGTAATAAAATTAGTTAACATTTCATTCGCCAATGTGGGATAACGCCCTGATATGACTATATGTCGACATCAGGTCATTAGATCAATATGCAACACTGATGTTTTAAGTCCGATTATAAAATTAAAGAGAAATTTTTTTTGTTATTTTAAAGAAATATTTAATTTAAAAATTCAAGCTAATTAATAAAAAATTATATCAAAACAAGATATACACAAACCGCCATCGCATTTTCTACATTGTGTTCTCCCCACAGATGTAAATACTTCATATTTACTTTGTCTTCTTTTACTAATTGGCACCGGAAGTGGTCTACATGATCGCATCTGAGATTTTCACCTACGCATATTTTGAAGGGCGTCCTGTTTTTTTGTTTTTTTTTTGAAGACGTGTTATAATTTGTGGGGTCAATAAATTTTGTGATTCTTCCAAGTTCTATTGCGTACATTGCATGACGCAATTTCTATATATATAACACCCATACATTATGAAGCACATAATGATATCCCATAAGTGATAATGAAGTCGACAAGTCCCCCAGAATCTTCGTCTGTATTTATGGCCCTCAGGCGGAACAATACAAACTTCAGGTTCACCATGTAATTTATCAGCGCATACCTTCGATGAAGTTTGTTATGGTAATGGCAAGGCATTTTCTAGTGGTGCCCATCTTTGAGTTTCAAATATTCATTACTAAAAGAAATTTCAATTGTATAATCAAATGACCTGATATGTCCTACTTGACCTTTGTTCTTGATACATGTTTATGATAAATGTTAGCACAGGTTCAACAGCAGCTTCATTGGATATTTTTTTTAGTTCCAAAGACCAATTTATAGAAGTAAAGGTCTCTTTAACTCCGATTAAAGTAATGTTCTGGAATATTAATGGATATTCGAACCTAATTTATTACAGGGTAATCAAATTTCAAAATTTTGCACTTATGATGTTATCTTTTTATCTGAAACCCGGCTTACTTCTGAACCTCTATATTCCAAATCTAAATTCCTAGAAAATAATAACCTAATCTGTAGCAATGATACTAAATACATTTAAAAGGCCGTCCAAGTGGAGGGATTCTTGTTCTGGTAAATAAATCTGTGGGGCAAAGTTAACGTCCAAAAATAAAGAAATCTGGAATGAAGACCTGGGGGGGTAAAAAAAACACCATCAGGAATTAACAAACAAATGAACCTCTATTTATTAAGATCTTGAATCACCATTATCCTCAATAGAGTATTAGTTTTAAACGCTCCGCATAAAGTTTAGAGCAGAATAGGTTTGATGCTATCTATAACACAATTGGAAGCAATAGTGGTAGCGTCGCCATGGAGAAAATACAGCAAGCCAGCATGCTCGAGCTTACACGCCAAGCGGACGGACCCATGGTCGGACAGCAAGTTCCATGCCCTTTTCCATGAGGTCGGGTGTCAATTTCCAGATCGGAGGACCATCAGGAGTTAACCTGAATAATGAAGATTAAATAAAAATTAGCGAAGTAGTTATAACTGAAGACAAGTGGTAAAGTAACTAAATGGCCACAAAATAGGAGGTAATTGAGTGGGTCAGGATACGGATCGCCTTCAAAATGAAGGATTGAACCATAAAACGAAATAGTTGTTGAATAGAAACAGAAATGAATAGGTAAAAGAAATATACCTTAACCTTGATCAAATGGTGTGAAAGATTATGCGTTTGCAGTGGTTATCGACGTAGCAGGCGAAACAGCTATTCTCGTATAAAATAGATGCTTAGTTCTGTAATGAAGAAACGCTATTAGCAAGAAAAAACTCAAGCTGATCAGCTTAAAGTGGTTACAAGAAACTAAAACCGTAACATACCCAAATAAGTGAGTATCGGTGAAGTTAGCTGAAAACTAATAGAAAGTTTACACACTGGCACAAGTAAAAGGTGCCCAATAGAATGGCAAAAATATTAAACGAAAGGTATTTATGAAATATAATAAAATACCTGGCGTAATTACCTGGTTTCAGCCTTATAGTAAGTGAAGAACCTTATAGTCAAGTTCGAGGATTTAACCACTCTGCACAAAGGTCTTGCCAAGAGTTATGGTTAAAATGCAACATTTAAATATATAAAGGTAAGTAGCTCGAAAGAGAGAAGAAAATATAATAATAAATAATAGTAATTAATAAAAATAGAGAATAAGAGCTACGTTACCCAGTAAGTTGAATCTTTACCAGTACCAACCTTGGTACATGTGATTTGTAGTAATATGTGTTGCGAGAATAAATTTGCTTAAAACAGGTTTAAGTATCTAAACAACCCAACTTGGTAAAATGACGATTCAGCAGAACAGAGATAAATCGACTTTGAAATTGTGCAACTGCTATAGTTGATGGTATTTTTGAGCTGTAAAGCCAAGAAAAATGATGTTTCCACTAACAAAAATGCATAAATAACTGATAACCCACGCACACACAGAGGCGAGATAAAATGCGATAATAAGTAAGTAATATGTGATAATGGCTGGCAAACAGAAGATGCCCACTTGGGGCGAGGCGTAAGAATAGGGAGGTATTCCGACCTCCACCTCGTCCAAAACGACTGAATCGCGTTCTGAACCCAATGCAAGTGGCGAGGGGTACATTCAATTATGGTCTGATCAGCGTCAGGAGGTACAGTCAGTGGACAACCTAACAAAAAATGTGCTGGTGTAAGTCAGCCATATCATGAGGATCACTCGACATTGGTGAAATCGGCCTAGAATTGATTATACCATCTATCCGAATTATAAGAGTATTCAAGACCTTATAGGCAGGGGGTTGATTAACTAATACACGAGTTAAGTGATTTTGGTCGACTGACCCGCCCGTAGGCCACTTTGCAATATCATTCCCTTCAATCATCACCAATCCTTCAATCTGTTCCCTTCAATCTGTTGGCTAACAGTCGTAGACAAAGTCGACGTGATGGGAGCAGTAGGGGGAGTAGAAGAAGAGGAAGTAGAAGACTTCCTTGAAGAGGAAGCTTTGGAAAAGCTATTAGAAGCCTGCTGTGACCCAAAACGTAAAAAGGTATGATGAGGTTTAGAACACTGTCGGCAAATACGCTCCGAAGAACTCTTATTGGAAGGATGCTTGTTTAAACAGTTAACACAAAGCCCTTTTCCTTTAACAAAATGATAACATTCTTTACGAGACTTACTCATAAAAGAAGCACATTAAAAGGTGAATGAAAGGCAGAGCTGCAAATGCTACAAGAAGTAGAACTAGTAGTAACACTGGGAGGTGTACTAATGTGCACTGAACGGAGCGAGTGTTTGCTAGTGGCCCTCTTATCAGGAATGGGCGGTTTGATGTTACATTTAGCAAGAATTTTCTCTGCGTTTACTATGAGTAATTAAAAACTCCTTAAATTGTTTATATGTAGGGAAATCTGAAACAGAATGTTGTTGTTCCAACTTATCCCTTAGACGGGTGTCCAAACGAGTAATTAGAAAGGTAACAAACACATCCTCAAAAGATTAACTTTATTAAGTGCAACTAAGGCACCATAATGGTTATCTAGCTGGTCACGAAGCTGACCAACGGCCTTAGGCGAATTAGAATTAATAGGTGGTATATTTAGCAACTCTGCTGTATGGTATGTGACAGTGCGGCCAATTTAGACTCTGTTTAACTCGTTCGTAATTGTCATTGGAGAAATTAAAGTTTTTGACTAATGAACGAGTATGAGGGTCTAAGGCTTCCGAGAGGAATTGAAATTTTTGTAAGATAGTAATGTCATCATTTGAGACGATAACACTACAAAACCTCCTATAAAAGGCAATCCACTCAGTAGGTACACCAGAAAACTTGGGCACTACTAAAGTTGGCATACTTACTGCGGCTACGTGTTATATTAGCGAAAGAAACATCTGATAGGCGGGTGGACTGAGCTATTGGCTCGAGTGGTGTGAGAGCACTCAAGTCTTGGCCGATAGAAAGATAAGAATTATTAACCCTTCTGATTCCGGCTTGGATGGCGACAATACTGAGACTCTCTGGACTCAGTCGCACACAAATAAGGTGATAATTTAATATCATGTTTATTATAGAAATTTTCTAATGAGGATTGAAGGTAAGCAAGTTTAGCTTACCGGTGGCTGTGCCTAACGTTAAATTGGATGCCTGCTCTTTAATATCTTCAGAATGATTGATAGCAGCTTGAACAAGAGCTGCAAAGCTAGCTGCAGTAAAGTCAGATTTAGGAGGCATAATCAACAGAAATAAATTTCCTAAAATTAGAAAAATTTAAATGAAGTAAAAATTCAAATATGTATAAACATACAAATGTGTATAAAAGTACAAATGTGGATATATGTAGCAATAACAACAACTATCTAGATGCAAATAATGCAAAATATTGAAATGTAGAAATATAAGTAACGGAAAACACAACAATTATAAATTTATTGATCAAAGATAGTGACAAAGGAATGTCAAAGAGCAACAATTAGGAACAACGGAAATGGTCAACTAATCAATTGCAGAAAAAAAGAAAAATGTCTTCAGTTATCAGAGAACCTCTAGCAGTACACCGAGGTAAAGGTAAAGGAATTACCCTGTAGTAGAATAAGAGGAAAACCAACAAAAGGACAAAAAGTTTATCCTCAGATAGTAATACATAGGTAAAAAATGAAACAACGAAAGGAAATAGCCTGGTTGTACTAACAGAGCTAAAAAACGCTGTGGTAGTTATGCAGAGGTAAAAAATAAAATCATTTTCATATGAAGTGTTAGAGATATATCTGTACATTGGATTAACGGTGAATGAACGCGGGAAGGAACTTGTTCAATTTATGGAGCATAACGGATTCGCAGTTTTGAAGGGCCGTACCAGGGGGGACCCAGCGGGTAATTTTACATCTGTGGGAGCTTTAGGCTCCAGCGTAATAGATTTGATCTGGTCAAATCCAAGTGGTCTACATATAGTACGGGATATGTTTGTTTCGGATGATTTTTTTTATTTCTGACCATTTACCGTGCTTATTGCTCTTGTGAGAAGCTGAGTAATAAAACTCATACTTGCTCTAAGCTCAGTAAGTCTAAAACTAACTTTAGAAGTGTAATCTCTTGGGATGACTCTAAAATAAGGCTTTATAGTAATTAAATTAAATCAATAAAATTTCCTCAATTGCGTGACGGTGACAACCTCTCTGATTGCCTCTATAAAACATTATATTCCAATGCAAGAGAGACAAATATTATACAGCATAAAAAAAATTTCAATAACGCTAATAAAGAGCTGCATAGAGATCAACCTTGGTTTTCTACCCTGTGTGGTGATGCTAAATTGGAAATGAAAAAAGCCAATAAATCTTTTGTAAACAAAACCACTTCACTGTAAATTTATATGAAGATTTTTTTTCAGAAAAAATAGAAATTACAGCGAAAAGTTCCTACTTTAAAAATTTCATTAAACTATTCAATAACGTAAATAACGCTAAATTATTCTGGGAAAACATTCGTAAGTTAAGGTTTGTTAAAACTTCCAATCAGAATGAAATCACTGTGAATTCTCCCAACTCTACGCTCCTATTCATCTGATACGCGATTCATCCGATTCATTTTTGCCACTTGATGTTCGACACCCCTTCTTTGATGCTTACTTCTCTATAAATGAAATCAATTTGGCATTTTAAAGCACCAGGCCCTGACGGCCTGACAATTGAATTTTACAAAAAATTCCTGAAAATGGTGCTAGATTCATTCATTTATTAAACAAAATTTTAAGCGAAGGAAAAGTACCGCATGGTTGGTGTAAATCTGATATGTGTTTATTGTTTAAAAAAGGGGACCCAGGTAAACATGAAAACTATAGAGGAATTTCTTTGATGAATTCAATTACAAAAATTTCCACCCAAACTCTTGGTAATCTTCTTTCCAACTGGACTGAATTCGGTAACCCACTGACTTCGGAATGCCAAAATTTTTGTGAAAGATTTAGAGGAATATTTATTGAATGAAGGATGTACCGGTGTCGGTATTGATCATGAAAATAGCATTTTGACCCTCATGTACGCGGACGATTTAGTTTTACTATCTAACACGTTAGCCGAGGCACAAAGAAACTTAAGGTTTTATAAAAATATTGCGTAATAAATAACTTGAAACTAAATATCAACAAAACTAAAACCATGATATTTAAGAGAACGCACGGTAGATTCTAAAATGAAACTCTATACTATAATCAAAACAAAATTGAAATTGTAAGTTCCTTCCGCTTTCTTGGTATAACTTTCTCTAACTCCGGCCTTTTTCATTTGGCAAGTCAAGATATGATGGCTAGAGCTACTACTATCGCTATAAGTGCGGTTAAACAAATAATAATCTGCTCCAGATCACCATCCTGGATTCTAAAAACCACTCAATAGTTTAATTCGCTCAGTTTGGTTATATTCATGTGAAATATGGTCATTAAAGTATTTAAACAATACAGAAAAAATTCAGGTTAAATTTTACAAATCCCTCTTTTTTTGGCCTATTCACACCCCAGGTTACATAATTAGACTAGAAACAGGAACAATAATGCTAAAATTACAAGTCTTGAAACTTACAATTAATTGGTGGTTGTAAATTTTATTAATGTGTTACAATAGATTACCTAAACTTTGTTTTAATAAAACGCTATCCGTACATGAGTCCTCCACTAATGTAATCAAATATAACTGGGTCAGTCAATTAGAAAATATAATATCTAAGTTGGGATAGGCTGGTTGTAGGCTGAGCAAGATCCCCATTTAGTGTTGAAACATAAAAAAGTAAAATAAATATAACAAAAATGCTGTACAAACAAGATGTAAATAGAGCGCTTTGTCCTCAGTACAATGTTTTGTACAAAAATTTGTTTTATAAACATTCAGTTCAGCCGTATTTGACAATAGATTTACCCATAGACTGAATAAGATTATTAAGCCAAATCAGAGTTTCTCCCAGCAAACAAATAATTTTGTACTTCAATAAAGCCATCCATAGAATTAATACTGAATACTATTTGCCCTCTGTGTTTAAATAATTCATTTGATGATTTAAATCATATATTTTTTGTTTGTCCATTTTATGTAGAACCGAGAAGTAAATATCTAAGTGTATACAAACAAGATATCTGTATTGTATTAAATCCAAAACACACCAACCATGTTGTTAATCTCTGTTACTTTCTAACTAAAGTTCTAACTATTAGATTAGCTTTGGTCCAGTGACACACACATGGTAGTTTATCTACATAAATATTTGTCTGTTTTATATAATTTTTCATTTTTTTTATTTATTACTTGAGCTGTTCCAACTTTCCATAGTTTGATTGTTATAAGTTCACAGCTATAACTCTATAATTAATTAATAATTAATAATGTTATAATTCTAATTTATCATTATTACTAAGATTAGTATTAGTACATATTATATAAGTTGACTTCTCTAAGCTTTTTCTCGTGTGTGTACTTTTCTGTATTTATTTTCTATAATTTTCAAACCAAACTCTCTGCATTTTACTTATGTAAAAATCAGAAATAAATAAATAAATAATTAATAAAATAATTTATAATAACTGTTAGATATTATATTAGATATAAATCAAAATTTATGACATATATAGTTACAAAGTATTTAAAAATGAAGCAGGGTCTATGCTGATTGCAACAGGTTGTTTTTCAAAATAGCGTCACTAACTTGGAAACACTAGGTGTTATGAATTAACCATTTTTATTATGAATGACATCATAACCTATCGTAGTAAAAAAATCTAAATTGATTATCCAGAAGCCATAAATATTTTATTAAAAAATGTAAAATTCAACTGCGACCATGTGCGATCACATTAAGTATTTGATGGGTTAAGTCCTGATTACTTTTATCAACAGTAAATGTAATAGAAACAAAGTCTAAAGTATTCAACAAGGACTGAGGGGGGGAAGACATCCAGATGACAAGTGGTTTCATGACACCACAAGCAACAATCATGGTTTCATGACTTTTAATAAAATAATTTAAAAAGTATCATCTGAGGTTACCCCTTCCCAAAATGACTGGCTGCTTTATTTTTTGTGGTTTTCGTCAGTTTTTTGAGGTATTCA
Organism: Triatoma infestans; assembly: GCA_011037195.1. NCBI lineage: Eukaryota > Metazoa > Arthropoda > Insecta > Hemiptera > Reduviidae > Triatoma > Triatoma infestans. The sequence goes on from JAAEAF010000050.1 coordinate 206,319, forward strand.
CCCATCTTCAGGATTTCTTGATGAATTGTATGCTACTAACATAATTATCCACAAAATGAAACCGCATTTATTATGAAAAATAAAGTACCCATGATTTGTTTCAGCATAACGGATCAAACTACCCAACAAAAAAATGGCATCTTGAAAGAAAGATTCATTTTTTAAAGCTTATCTCTGAAATTTTTGAAATTAATTTTTTACGAAACAAAAAATGTTGCAACAAGTAGACAAGTTTTAAAGAAAGTCATTAGAATTTTCATCCAAACAGAGTAAATGGGAAAACTGAGCATTCAATAAAACTGTATTTCCATTAACTATTTTTTTGCCATAACAAAGTATTTCCTTTGAACAATCTAACAAGTTCACAATATACTTTCTCGTAAGAAAAACTAAAAATAACCATGAAAATTGCGGTTAATGGAATTTTGTCCGAACCTTTCTCTCAGATGATTTGATGCCTGTAATTTCCTTTTTTTGAGATATTTTATTCATAAACCAAATAATATACAAAACACATACTTCGCTAAAAATATATTTTCCTTGCTCAGGTGATCTTTGTACATATATTTCCGGTGAAAACAAAGTCGTTAAAAATTAGATTCGATCGCAATACTTTTTGTTACAGTAGAAAGAAACTAAAAGCAAACACCTGTTTAGGAAGTGATCAGCTGGAATGCTGTACGTGCTGTTCCAGCAATTATATTAAACCAGATATTTGTTTCTTAGCAACACTTTAAACATGTTATAAAGACCAATCAAGATTGTAGACAATGTAGATTACACCAGAGTGCGATTACCTTCATACACTCACACACACACACACACATACATATACATGTATATATATATCTCAACCAAACCTCACTACATATATTTATACTACATATACTATTTAACTAATTAAGTTAAAGAGGCTACAGATACGACCTCACATGTAGCTAATAGAAGATAGCAAATTGTTAGATATGAGTGCAGGCTGAATTATCATCTAATTGCACACTGCTTTCAGTATTTCAGTCGGCTGGTAAGAGGGATCAGAGAAAGGAAGGAGTGTGTAGAAATTAGATCCTCATATTGATGCTCCTACCATTAGTTCACAGCATCTAGATTTACAGATACACAAACTCATCTTATATCAATACAAGGTAAAATGTTGCGTACATATATATATACCTATGTCTAAATGTATTTTACACCTGATTTGCTTATCTCTCTGTATATTACGTATCTCTGTTTGCCATCTCGTCTAATCTAATTCGACATTAAAATTTATTCCAGCTAATTAACTGGAGTATATGTTACCTCTACCATAATTTGTCTGCCATAACAAATTTTGTAACATAAACACCGTTTCCAGTTAATGTTTACAAGTTGATAATTTATTTTATACTCACCTACACTTTATTCAGTAGGGAGCATGTACGGTATGTTCCAGGTTCACGCTAAGCGAGTTAAAAACATCTCAATATTGACCTAAATATTCCATTCGTTTCTGAGGCAACTCTCGGGCCAAACCTCTCTCATCATACCTAATCTTTTATCACCCAGATACATAAGAATTCTCATTAAACTAAAGAAATTATTTTCGAAATCCCCACCAAAAACACAGATGTACACAATATAAGAAACTTCTAAATAGATTTCAAACAATAATCCATAAACGCATTAGCAACTGGCGTAATAAGAATAGGCAAAAGTTTCTATCAACTCGATAATATTCAGTCTTTGTTCGGAAAGATAAATATTTCTGTACAATAAAATACTTCTACTGATTCTCCTCTTATAATAACCAAACTTACAGCTCTGACCTTGAAAAAACTAATATCATTATTATATTTCCAGTCTGTGCACTTAACTAACCTCTAACATCTCACTCTGATACAGTGGGACACAACTAGTGAATAGACATTTACTTAACCCGGGAGAACTCGCTAGAAAAAATGAATAGCAAGAACTCGCGCGTGAGACTTTCTCTCACATTACAATTTTCATATTTTTTCACCACATAATAATATTATTAGCTTCTAAATACCAATTAAGTAAACGACATTATATTTATAAATATAAATACACACATAAACTTAAACAAATATCAATATAAAAAATAGAAATCACACTTTTTTACTTACAAAAAAAAAAAAAATGGAGCAAAACTCAATATAAAAAATATAATTTGTGTTGAATTATTCAGTAATAGCACATTTTGGACAGGTAGCACATTTTGGTGTAGTGCATCTGCTAATGAAAACACTTTGAGGCCATATTTTGCTGGTTTACTAGGGATGTATTGCCGAAAATTGCAACGTCCCCGAAACAGTTCCACCAACATTTCATCTATAGTACAGTATTCATCAACTTGGTAATTTTGTTTACATTTGGATATAAATTCATCCAGTACCTCTCTTATGGAATCAGGAAAAAAAAAAGACTCCAACATTCCAACGGAGTTTTAGCTTGCTTTGCAATAGTTTTCACACCTGGAAGATGGATAACGATGTTTTGTTTCCTTCTGCGCACATTTTCGCGGGGAGCGGAAACATACCAAACAGTAGTTTTGAAGTTACCAAACAAGCAGTTTCCGAGGATCGTCGTTTTCGAGTTCATCTTTCTCTTTTATCCCTGATTGTTCTGTATCACTTTCCGGTTTCCGAAGCTTTCCGAGCATCAAAGCGGTTTTCGTTGTTACAAGGTTGGGGAGAACTTCAGTTTTACCCTGTTCGGGATCAGGAATCCATGACAAATATTGTAAGCGAAAAAAATTAACATAAATAAAATTACCATGAAAATATAAAGTAAATAAATATCCTGAAAAATGCCACTTACGGAGATCGTACAACGCTTTCCCCATCTCGGTCATATGTTTGCCACGACTCATTTGAATTTAAAAAATCTAAAATTCAAAAGGAAAACTAATTTTGTGTCACCAGTAAACCAAAAATGTTGTACCAACAGAAAATTACTTACTTATAAAAACGTAACGCGAACACTAGCGCGTGAGAGATTCACTCACGGTTTAGAATATTTTTGTTTAACTTCCTCTCCTGAAGCTAACACAAGACTGAGGAAAAATATTTCAAGAGGAAGTAAACAAAAGATAAAAACTCAGCTAGACGAAACTTAGGACCTCCAACTACTCCCACTTCCGGATTATCAGTGTTTTTCTTCAAGCGTGAGAGAAAATCTCACGGTGCGAGTTCTCCTGGGTTAATAGTTTCCTTGCTACTACTGCAATTTAACCACAACTAACGAAGTCTCCACTATTTTACATTCTAGAAGAAATTAAACGTCCTGGACTTGACGGTATAACTAACATACTGCTCAAACATCTACCTCGTGAAGGTTTAATCAAATAACTAAACTATTTAATAGTATGTTCTTATTGAGCTATTTCCCTGATATATGGAAGAGATACAATACTAATCCGAAAACCTGGTCAACCTGTCTCCTCCCAGCATAGTTGTCAACCAATCAGTCTTCTCAGGGCCCTCAGAAAATTTTTTGAAAAGATTATCCTTATCAGATATACAGACTTTTTAAAATCTAACAACCTATTAATAAATGAAATCTTTAGCCCACTACCATCCACTGAGTCACAGCTCACCAGGTTAATAGATCACATCATGTTAATTTCCATAGGGAAAAAACAGGCATGGACCTAAAAGATGTGAAAAAGTCATTCGACAACTGCCTGGCACTATGTCTATTGTACCTTCCAATCGAGTACAACTTCCCGCCGTATCTCCTAAAGTTAATCCATTACTACATTTGCAATAGAAAATCCTATGTCTCCATAAACTACATCTTATCTTCTTCTTATCCCGTCTTTGCCGGAGTCCCCAAAGGCTCTACTCTTGGTCCTGTATTATTCACTGCCTATCTCTCCATCTCCATCCCTAAAACAGAACACGTCAATCTTGCTTTATAAGCTGATGAACTTGACTGTACATTGCCTCATTTAGAACTGACTCAACAGCCAACAGACTTCTGAAGTACTCAAGAAGAACTCAAAATAGTACCAAAAATGGAACCTCGCCATCAACAACGACAAGCCTGTAGCCATCATGTTTACTAAACGCGGACCGCACATTGCATGTTACGCCACAGTTAACGGAATCAATATACCAATCCAGGTAGCAACAAATACTTGGGCATATTACTCAACTTTACAGCACACAGAACTGACAGAATAAACACAGGTAAAAAAGCAATTAGGCTTCTTTTTCCACTTCTATCCTGAAATTCCAACATGTCTACCAGATCCTCTATAAAGTCGTCATCTATCCAATGCTAACATATGCCAGTGCAGCCAGGAGTTTTACCTGTAAATCGAACCTCTCCAAACTCCAAACTACCCAAAACAAATTCCTTCGTTTTGCCACAAACTCACTTCGCTATACCCGTATTTCCCATCTTCTTGATATCACGGACACCACTACTATTAGTGACTTTATTAAACAAGGACTGTACAAACTACTCGCCAGAGTCAGGATGCACTCTAATCCTCTCTGCCAATCCAATGCTGTCTGTGATTCTTCACGGACATCGCCATAAAATAATACATACATATATAATTAATACATGAAATTTTATTTATCCATTATTTGTTTTTTTTTTTTAAATGTCATGGGTTTATTATTCAACTTTCCCCAACTGGTGGTTAAGTAAATGTATATTTATGTCTTTCTCATGTTAAGAATAATTGAGAAAGGGTTTAATATAATAAAGTTGAAGTGAACTCTCTACACGAACTTGTTGAATTTGCTCAGACGATGGATGAAAATCCGAATCCGGTCAGGAAAAGTACAAATATGCTACGACGGATAAAATATCGGATGTTATCCAACATTGCGGACCCTCCTACATTTTCAATATAATTATATATTTGAACTTTCAAATAATCTTTTGTTAATATGAATGTAATATTTAAAAATACAATTTGTTACCCATTAGTAAATTTATCCTCCATAACACCTCTCTCACTAATCCTCGTAGACAGCGGAGGTGCAGTTCACCTGGCACCATTGGAACACTGACCTTTATTGTAAATGATATTCTGTCGTTCACGTTATTTGTATTTTTTTTTAAAGAACTGTGCTGTTAGGCACATCCGGTCTGCCGATTTTTTCAAACTCGGCAATTTGGCCACATATTTAATTCTGATTAATATTATCTGATTGATAGAATTGCATAATACATTAAAACAGCACATTAGAAGAAAGCATAACCCCAACCCTCTCCCAAAACCCCCTTAAATGAATTTCCCAAAGAAATTTTTCAAATAGTAGCTGTATGTGCAGTTGATATAAATAGTGTAATGGCAAGAGAGAGAATTAAGAGAGACAAAACAGACCCTCTCTGGTACTCTCTGACATAAGCAGGCTAGAGTGGGAGAACCTGTATATAAGCCAGTGAGAATCTACCTAAAGGGGGATATATATTATATATCTATCTATCAGATTCAATCATATACATCGCATCGTGTCATATCTCTACTCTCACCTTTTACTCTATAAAATCATTACAAGTCCAGTGCAGTCAGTGTAAAATTATAGCTAAATTATAACAGTGTCTTCATATCTCGTCTAATTAATCAAACCAAATTTCTCTCCTCATCAACTCCATTATAAATAGTTCAAAGTAACCGTTACAGTTGTTTCCGAGAAATTCTTGAGAAACTGATCAATCCATTCAGTAAAGTAAGACTTCCGGTTGATCGATTTTGTACAAAACCTTATTGTCAAGTCGCTTGGTGGAACAAATGAGTTTCAACAGTCTGGGATTTTCCGCTTTTGAGTTATCCTGACTACATAGAGAGACAGAAGACATACATTGTAATGTGTGCATCTTTGGGCGAATTAATAAATGTAAATTGTATCGAAATAAATTCTTGTTATATATTTTATGATTGTGAAGTAAGGAATTTTTCCGAGTATATATTTATAAATTTGGGTTTTTTGAAGGTTGGAAGGTACAAAAGAAACAGGTAGTTGAGACAGGATACCTGGCCTACCCCTATCACAACATTTATTTAGGACAAAGGGAATTTCCCTCTTCTCACTTTCTCCGGGGTGGAGGTAGAATATATACGGTGGACCCTTTTAGGGAAGGAGTCAGTTCAAAATTTATATCGTAAAAGGAGTGAAATCTGTCATTAGAAAAAACTATGTTACAGTAGTGAGTGGTGGAAGTGCTCCAAGAAACCCAACCTTCTTCAAGTCAAAAATATGTAATATCTGTAAGTTTATAAAAAGCAGTTTCACCTAAATGACAAGACACTTATGTTGTTGTATCTCAATATTGTATTTATTAATATTTGACATATACTGTTTATTTTAATTATATATTTTTTGAATCGATATATTAATTTGTTTTTTCATCCTTTCCAACTTCTGTATAAACGCAGACCTCACGAAATCCCTTTAGAGAAGATTTAAGATATGAATTATAATAATTAATTATTAATTAACATATTAATTTACCCCCCCCCCCCATACAATCATGTTACAATATACAATATATATATATAGATATATATATATATATATATATACCACACACACACTAAAACCATTTATCGGACTCAGGGGACCTGCAAACGAATATTTCACGTCGAATACTCCACATCGAAACTATCGACTTACAGCAATAGGAGGAAGTAAAAATATATAATTAAAAAATGAATATTATACTGACATGCACATGTATACCGTATAATATACAGGCGAAAATATACAGAAATAGTAGTATGATCGATAGAAAATTGAAGTAAGTGGAATTATCAAAGTGGAAAATGCTCTTCAGTCTGTCTGTAAGTCCTAAGTCCCACTGCAGACTTAACTTTATCACATAAAGTATGGTATAGTGGTAATGCATATATACATACACACACACACACACACACACACACACACACACACATATATATATATATATATATATATATGTATATATAATACGTATTTGCGCTCTGGAGAATTTACTGGTTTTATTAATAATAGTGGTGTGCGAGGGTAGTGCTTCCCCAGCTCCCCCTAACGTATTATTAGTCAAGTTTAAACAAATATTAATTTTCCTTACGAAAACCACAAGAGCTGGTAAGGATCTGGGTTACACTGTTATCTACTGCAATAGAGTAAAAGAATCGTTTGAGAGTAGGAAATTGCGGAAAAGGGTCGAATATTGCCGAATTTTACCTGCGTTAAGCGGGACCGTGTCAACATTAATTGCCTAAGGGGAATGCCCCTGTTTTTAATAATGTTATCACAAGGAAGGATGTAGGGATGTGCGAAGTAAGGGAATGAAAATAACACACAGTGTGTTGCTCGGTGTTTAGTCAAATACCTGCCAAGATGAGAATATCACATAGGAAATGACTTTTTACTCTTAGAACGCGTTTTTTTTTGTACTCATTTCTTTTCTTCCCCTGCCCTCACTTCCCTCTGGTTTTTCACTCGACCATACGCACAAACAAACAAACAAACAAAAATAAGATAAACAGGCAAACAGGAAAATTCAGCTGTGCACAATTTCTCCATTTCTTTCTTCTTCTCTTCTTTCATCCTGTTTCTATCTCCTTCTCTACTTTCCTTCCCACTTCCATTTCCATTTCATAGGAAGCACTCCTATTACCTAGTAGTTACGGAGTATGCGGTATTATAAAAAAGAAAACAGAATGCTGGCAAGACTCTTGACAAAAGCAGAAATACCATGCTTGCCTCTGAATGTCTCGTCTTTCAGAGGACATTTTAACGTTGCACCCCTCCACTACAACACCCCCCCTTACCAAAAAAAAAAATCAATTTTCCATAAAAAAATGTCAGGGCTACATGTGTGCAGGAGCATACAGGGTAGCATTCAGCGCTTCAAGATATTACATCTTTATACAGTGGAATTTGTACAAGATCAAATAAATAGACAAAAACAACATGAATACAGAAGTTCTACAAAACTAGAACATATTCAATATATACATACATACAAGTGACTTCAGTGATATGAAGGACGACCACCCAATGATGGGAGCCATTAGTTCGCCATAATGGCAAGCTTACACAGCAGCTGCCCTAGGAGGTCGAGGTTTTACATTAAGATGGTCGCTTGGCCAATGCCGTTTTAGCTTCCGGCGAGGATTTATCGGGAAGTGTTTTTGGGCATTTCTGAATCAGAGGATTATGGTTGGCAGTATGGAATTTCATTTTGTAGCAAGATTGAACCACCTTACTAAAATGGAATGTTCAGGGTCGGAGTGGATTGTATAGATGGAGAGACGTAAAAGGGAGCAGCATTACCTACTGTTCTCAGGATCTTATTGTAATGTTTGAAGTTGGTTAAGATTGGATTGTTTAGCAGCGCTGTAGAGTTCCATTCCATATGTTCCCAGTGGAGTTAAAAGAGCGTGTATAGGTTTTTCTTGTCTGTTAGAGTCAGTTTGTCAAGTAGTCAAGTTATTTTCTTCTAACTGAATGTGCAAACTTTAACAATAAATCCAAGAGCAAGAAACTCTTGCACCGCGAACTTGCGTGGAATCTAGGCCTGATTCATGACGTCCCTTTTTACTTAACGTGTGATCCATTGCCGGTTTTCGTAAACGCAAAAAGAAATTACTATTTGGGATCGTGTAATGCTGACCGACCACTCCATCATTAATACTCGAAGATCAAATCTAGTCTGGTATGACCACAAAGTGCTGGGCCGAGTATTCTCGGCTCAAACACTGAGGACCTTAAAACTTGCATTCCCTGTGAAAACTCGATATCGAAAATTTGACCCAATTACAATACATTCTCTTACTAGGAATAAGAGGAAGTAATAATAAATTTATGGATATAGGAAAAATAATCCTTGTTTCAGACGTATAGGATGATTGGAGGATTAGTAAATACTTTTCGTTTTTTGGACGATTAGCAGTGCAAGGTAAATAAATAAATTGTTGTGTGGTTGGTTCCGCAGAGCTGGAAAATCTCTCTGACCTCTGATATATAAAAAAACCTTCATCTGTTAAGTTTTATAAAAACAACAAGCAAGTAAGATTACATACTTCTTGATGACAATTAAAATACGTATTATTATTACTGTTTTAGGCCACAATAGATCACTAGAGATGATCGCATTGCATGAAACCTCCAAAAAAAGTTATGTTTTAAGTTTCCAAATAACCAAAAGCTGAGGTTAGTTGACTTCTTATACTTTTCTTGTTTTTAATTTTTATTTATTGATTTATTTATTTATTTGTGTTTATTTATTTGTATTAATTTAATTATTTTACTGTACTTTAAATGCATTTTCTACTATCTCTACACCACACTTCACACATTCCTGTACTCATTTTGTGCAATTACTTCCTGCTCCGCGCTAACCTAACGCCTCCCACGAGTTTTCTTCATTTCATCGTCCAAATTCACTCTTTTGGAGTCCATTCTCTAATCCTCTTGATCCATCTCACGAACCCCTCCTTATGTAGCTTCCAGTTTAGAGGAATAATATTATTTAACTAACAATTTTACTGATTGTTGTGATTGGTTTTCGCAGAGCTGGAAAGCATCAGAGATATTTTCCGTGATAGCCTGCTTCTTTTTGTGGTCATCGACCGGTTTCGGGCGTTCGCCTATCATCAGGATGTTTTTGTCAAAAAGTGTAATAACATAGACTCGTAAAGAGCAAACACATTGATACACTCAACTGTATCAACTATATTTGCTCTGTGCAAGTCTATGTTAATACACTGTTTGACAAAAACATCCTGATGATTGGCGAACACCCGAAACCGGTCGATGACCACAAAAAGAAGCAGGCTATCACGGAAAATAACTCTGAAATTTTATTGATCCTTCATCATTAACACACTATTCTTTAACTCTGCTATAACCTATCACATTGTTTTTAATTTTAGTTCGAAAAAATCTCACCAGGCTAAGAGCTAATAATTGGCCATTTATTTCTCCCAGAGCTGGATCACTAGGCACACTGTAGAGTATTAATTTTAAGAAGCTTTACCGGAGCTGCAAATAAAAGAGGTGGTCACGTCTAAAGACCAGCCTTATCAGCTAAATAAAAACTTAGTAGATAGACCCAAAGGCTGGCTCTGGCTGTTAATATTGAGAGAACAGCTAACTGGCCTATCATGAACCAGAAAAAATGCCCCCTCCTTAAAGTTGCCAGAAACGATTTTTTTTTCTTTATTTTTATTTTTTATTTTTCATTTCATCCAGAATTCATGTCACTTAAAATGTTAAAACGTGAATAAAAAATAAAATGGAAACTTTTTCTTACTTCTTTGTTTATTTTACTCACTCCCACTTTCTCTTTCTATTTTTTTTCCTTATCCTGAGTTGTTTAAAAACAACTTTGTAATTCATAACTTTGTTACATCGGCGGGAGTAACTTTAACTCGTTGTTCGTTAACTAGGACACAACCATATATACACTCTTCTTTCTAGAGTAAAAAAGTCAAGGAGATCACCCTGTTAGTATATAAACTTTAACTAGAGATTTCACCCGAAGGCTCCCCTTACTAATAAGCATTCGTGTGTTATTACGCAATAAATGCTTGTGCTTACTTGAACAAAGTAGTTTTAAGCTCTCCGCTTCTTCTCGTATTTGAAGGAAGAAAAAAGGATCTTTCATGAAGTGGCGAGGTATCTTTATTTACCTTTTATTGAGGAGCAGGGAACTTGGTGGTTATGTGCAACAAACTACTGTCCTTTCTGGGTTGCTCAAATTAAGTAATAAGCACCAAGTAATAAAGTAAGTAAGCATTAAATAAAACGTCATCTGTTTCTGCAAATTTAATGAAGTTATTTAATGAACTTGTGTTACTACGTTGATTAGTTTTATTTTAATGAACTTGAGGTTAAATTGATGCATAATAGTAATAATAATAGGAGTGTCATAGTCTGTACAACATTGGCAGCCACTGGGACTTAGTACTGTCCCGGCCGCCACTGGGAGTTAGTACTGTCCTGGCAGCCACTGGGAGTCAGTTCTGTCATGGCAGCCACTGGGACTTAGACCTGTCCTGGCAGCCACTGGGAGTCAGTTCTGTCCTGGCAGCCACTGGGACTTAGTACTGTCCTGGCAGCCACTGGGAGTCAGTTCTGTCCTGGCAGCCACTAGGAGTCAGTTCTGTCTTGCAGCCACTGGAAGTCAGTTCTGTCCTGGCAGCCACTGGGACTTAGTACTGTCCTGGCAGCCACTGGGAGTCAGTTCTGTCCTGGCAGCCACTAGGAGTCAGTTCTGTCTTGCAGCCACTGGGAGCCAGTTCTGTCCTGGGAGCCACTGAGTGCCTCTACATAAGCATCTAGCTGCTCTATCACCAGGAAATGACCATTAAATTAGGAGCCGATCCCACTTGTATGTGCCTCAAGAGTATTCTGAAGAAGAGACGTATTACATTGTATTAGGATACGCAAATCGTTACAGATCATAAAATAGTACACAATAAACCAGATATTTTTCTACTGTATCTAGAAGCTAAGACTGCTCCGCCATAACGGCGGATGACAATGTCCAGAAGACAATATCAGCTAAAATCAGCCGTTACAAGGATTTTGCGGAAGAAGTGAAAACTATATGCCGTCTGGGATAAGACAGAATCCTGTAGATGGTAACGGATTTGTGCCAGAGTCACATTCCACCTAGAGGTTAGGATCCTACTAATGAGACTGGAGGAAGCACAGAAGGCCGCCCTTCTCGACCGACCCAGCCTGTCAAAGTCGATACATATCCTGACTGGGTTGTCTAAGTCCTCAGATGCTACTTATTTTCTTCTAACTGAATGTGCAAACTTTAATAATAAATCCAAGATCAAGAAACTTTTGCACCGCGAACTTACGTAGAATTTGGGCCTAATTCAAGACGCCTCTCCTTACTTAACGTGTGACCTACTGCCGGTCATCGTAAACGCAAAAAAAAATTGCTATATTGGGATCGTGTAATGCTGACCGACCACTCCATCATTAATACTCGAAGACCAAATCTAGTCTTGTATGACCACAAAGTGCTGGGCCGAGTATTCTTGATTGATGCTCTGTGTACCGGTGGCTGCCAACATTGCTTGGTCTTACGCTGAAAATAAAATGTCTAAATACAGAGCAGAAATATAACTGCCATAAAAAGTCTCGCTTTCGAGATGCAGCAGGCAGTGGTATTTCACTTTTACACATTTGAATGTGTTAACATGAAATATTGAAATGTAATTTGTGAGATACTGTTAACACTCAGCAGATAGTGCAACTGGTGTATTTTACTGCCGCGGCAATATAGAGGGAGCCAAAACTTAACAATTTTCCTTGAAAAAAAAAATTTTTGGGAGGTTCTGGCGGGAACAGTGGCGTTATACATTCCTCTATAATACCACTTCATTGCAATGTGTGGTTTTATCACCTACATAATATTAACATACATTAGAAGCATTCATAGAATTCATAGAATTTGCATGGAAATCAGCTAACCGGACTCTATAGAACAGGTTTGGGAATTTTCTCGAAAACGGCTGAAATGATTTTCTTTAAACCTCTCACTTTTATGTGATACATTTTTCCATAGAACAATTGATCTTTAGATAGTTTTGCGCAATTTGTGATGTTGAATTTCAAATATATGTGGCTGGTTCAATGTTATTGGCGCGCTCTTCACTTTCCTACCTGTTTGGGTTAATAGTACAGTACTGTCATCCTACTAACTAATTTATGTTAAGACGTAAATTTATGTTAAGAAATTTGAAGTCTAAAGAAATGATGTCATTTTATATATAATTGTATTAACAGGAGTAAAAGAAAGTCGTGTGAGTGTTTCACGCCAGATTTTTTTTTTTTTTTTCTAATGCTAAATATTTAGTTTTTTTATTTATATTTACACCACAACAAATATTTAGTAGTCCAGATAAAAGGAGCGACATCTCTGTACCGCTGCCACATTCAGGCGTCCAGATTTCCGACGTTTGTTCGTCACACATGATTAAAAAAAAGAAAATTAAAGAAAATCTGTGTGAAGCATTCACAGAGATTACCACCACTGTTGTTCTCACAATTCTAATTGACAAATTTAATTCAAATTTGAATTTTTATGAAATTAATTATTCTAAATGTTTTAGAGATAAATATGTGTATGAATATATGTCTGTGTGTGTCGTGTTTCTGATTTAATATGTATTATGTCTGTTTCTGTTTGTAAATTGTTAATTTATTAAATTAATTGAGGTTAGACTATACTGCGTTTCAAAGATAATATTAAACAAATAAATGTTTATAACTGTGGTTATTGCGTGTTAATATTTGTGACGTAGTGGTATTATTGTGGCTTCAAACTCTACAATTTCAAACAATAACAAGCTATGAAAGTTTTACTTAGACTGAATTATATATAACTTAAGTGTAAACTTTAAATTTTGTAATTCTATATTATTATACGAGTATTATATAGATATTTTGTTTAATGTTGTAAGCGAAATGATCAAGTATTAAGTGAAACAAAAGTATAGTGATTTTTGAAATTGGAATAAATAATAAAATATATAGTTGTCAAATGAAATGATAAAATTATTAAGTAAAAAATATATGTTTTAAGGCACAATTTTTTTTTTCAAGATGTTTAAGCGGTCGGTCGGTACCGCGAAATGCACCTATTCCAGAACCGCAGCTTGCGCGTTGAAATTTTAAATTTGATATTTCTGTGCAGTTATATTATCAGAACTTATGATATGATAGTTTTGGTCAAAATCGGTTAAAAAAAAATACCAAGGTCTTCGAAATTGTTTAATTCATTTTTTTTTTTTTTTTTTACTTTTACTTTTACTTAATCGTAAAAGAAAATAATTTGAGCGTAAAAAGTTTTCGAAATTTGAGTTTTCAGCAAGACCTTTAAATCCATGTCGGAGTGGTTCCCATAGCACCCGTAAAACCCAAATATGTCTGCTTCTGGATCTTACCAAGCCTTTCCGCTGCCGCTTTCTCCAGAGTTTTGGTCCACCAAACCACCACTAAGAAAACCAGTTAATCAGAACTACGACTCTAAAGAAAAGGTATGTTTTTTTTTTTCAGTTTTTAGCGATGTTCTCGAATATGGATCCAAAAATTTTCATTTAAATTACATAAGAATATATCATGCATCATACATAAACCTACATTTACATTTATTTGAAACGTTTTTTTGGGAAAAACTGATTTTAGAAGGACTGTAACGGGGGGGGGAGGAGCTGAAATATTTGTCTTCCTTCTTTGTTGCTGTAGTAGTTAATAAACGATTCCAATATCTGCTCTTAAGATACTCTTAAGTATCATAAAATACATCTTACACCAAATATATAGGATCAATTCGAACTTTTAAGAAAATTATACATAATAAGTATGTTATACATAGAGAGAAATGAGAGTGAAAACTGCTGCCTGCAGATGAGCCTTTTCCTATTTCTTATTTACTGTAAGAGGGAGTATTATGATGGTATTAAATTTTCGAATTTCAATTTTGGCTTCCCTCTTCATTGCCGTAGCAGGAAAATAAACGATTCCAATCTCTGATGGGTGTTAAGTGTATCGTACTAAATACATTTCAATATTTCATTTTAAACACACTTCAAGATTAGGGAAATTAGCTCAGTGCGCTAACTTCCAGCACGCTTGGATTCCCACGCGGAGGTCTCGGGTTCGAGTCCAATGCTACACTTCCTAGGAATCTCTACAGTTCATCGTCCGGTAAATGGGCAGTCTGTAACCAGAGAACACTCCGGCTACCAATGTGAAGGCTCCGGGCGCCAATCACCATATATGTTGACGTACCAAAAAAAAAAAATAGACCTTGAGACTTTCTTAAGCCCTTACTGATTGCCGAGCATTTTATCCCAGTCTCCTAACTCTTTGTGAGAACAGCTAGAGACAGCTTCTTAGAGGAAACATGGCTCTGAAAGTGTAGTCCATTCTTCCCATACAATGCAGTAGGGGTTGTAGAGAGCGTATTGCTTAGTTCAAGTGTGCCTGAAGTACCTGAATTTGATACGGCTGTTTCAGCAACATGGTATTCAGCATTTGTGTGGCGAATTTCTTCAACAGAGCATCGATAACATTTCTACATTTCTTACTAAGGAGAATTGCAAAACACTTTCCATTCCGAAGGAAACTCAATTTCGAAAATTTGACGAGATCTCAAAAAATACTCCATTCTTACGTATACTACTTGAGAGAAAGGAAATATCTCTTGAAATAATTCATATAAATCAGAAAATTTTAATTGTTTAATTTGCATGAGAACAAGTGAAAATAATTACAATGACGTAATTACAATAAATAAAACATGCAAGATTTCTTGTTAACAATGACTGCCAATATCTAAAAACCAATAAAAAATAAATATATAAACTTGTTCGTTTATATGTTTCATGTAAAATGGACGAATATAAAATTTAAGTAAATATTTTTCTGCTTATTTACTTTCAATCAACACATACAGATATATATAGTGAATATTTTCAATCATATTGACTTTGCAAGTTCAATTGTTTGACCCAATCAAATATTTAAAATATTGAGATTTTTTTATTTTTATTTTTTTTATTTAGTTTAACAATTTAATTCAAAACGAGTTTAAAATGAATACATTATTTATGTATTCCAAACAACTTGTATATATGCATTGGTTATCCATTAGTTGTCAATTTATTACATGAGTAGAATGCAGTTAGAGGATGCCGCTAAGTTTGGAGCCAAATATACTGACTTAGCGAATTAGGAACTTGGATTGAAAATTATGTTTGAAGTGTTCTTTTCAATAACAGCTCGGTATAATTATTAAATAATTTATTTCCAACGAAATTCGTCGCTTTATAGTTTTGGAAAATAGTCTGCTAAAAGATTCGACTCTCTTTTTTCGTAATCACGAAACGGATCCAAATTAAGACATTTTAAGTGATATAATCTTGAAGAGCAATGTTCAGTAAAGCTGAAAATGGAAATCAGGTTAGATTGGACACGCAGTATGGGGAGTTTGGAAGATTTTTACATTGTAGGCACTTTGAATTCTTTGTTGAATTGGTTCTTCGCTTGGTTGAGCCCCGAACTTTAACCTCATAAGACCACATTGGTCCCAAGATTGGGTTGCATATGAGTAGTTTGTTGTTTAATGAAAGTTTGGAAAGTCTGTCTAGTAGTCTAACAAGAAGTCTGCATCCGAATGTTTTTCTCTTGAAAGTTTTAATCTCGTATATACCTAAGGGTTTCACGTTAGTGTTTTGCCCAGGTACAGGCATTTCACGATGACCTCACTTGCCCATGCAAGGTCACATGAAATGGCCCTCAAGTTTACCTGCCATTTATTAAATACATTATTTAGCTTCGTTTCCCAAATTCTGGATTCAGTGATAAACTTTCTTCTCAAGTATTATCATTATAATATAATTCCATCACGCACTTAATATTAAGAGCAATAAATAGTTGGAAATTTCCCGAACAAAACGGGAATATCAAAAGAAAATATCAGTTTTATTTCCAATGCATTTACTCAGCTAGTTTTCTTTTAACAAGACTACATCGTGAGGTAAGTTCTCTACAGTTTTGGAATTCCTGGCGTACATTCTACTAAACTCCATGACCCATTTCATTGATTCTTGTTATCCATGCTGTCAATCCCCTGCTTCTTATCAGGCTTGGCATTATTCCTTCTTCTTTTCTATTCTTTAGGATTTTCTTTATCTTTTTATTTTTTTTTCTGTTTTTAATTATCTAAGATATACTCTCTTTTCTTATCCTCCTGAGGAAGTTCCCATAGACATCAGCCACTTCTTCTTGTATCCCCCCCCCCGGAAATTCCAGCCTAATTACGCAATTAATACTGACACTTCCGACATTCACCAATATCCAAGTAGGGCGTGCAGAGTTTATGCGCTACTACATAGGATCTAACATCTATTAAGCCCATTGGCAAACTACACACTCACAGTATACTTTATTCTAGGATTAAACAAGGAGGATTTGGCGTCTTTATACTCTCTTCCTCGATACAACTAACAGCATCTTTTTATTCCAGAGTCTCCTAAGTCTGTCTTCTATATCAGCGGGCTACGAGCGCTCCTAATCTGAAAAAATACTTTTCTTTTAACTTATGACATGGAGACATGGAGTTCAACTGCCCCCATATAGTTAGTTTATCATCTTGCTCTTACCAACCCTTTGCAATAGCAAAGCAGTTTGTGGAGCCTTGCCCTCTTTCTCAGCCAGTTCCACTAGATTTATATGCTTCCTTAGCCTACATTGCCCTATTTTATTAGCCCTTAATCCCCCACATGAAAAGGAAACTATTTGCAAACGCTTTTTTAATAAATACATTGGGCCTATTAAGCAACGTGACACCAGAAAGGATCTAGGAAGTGACCACTTTAAAATTTCCCAACTAACATTCTAGTTCCTTCACTGCTCTCTCATTGTTTCATTGATTCAATATCTTTATTAAAGAGTCTATGCAGACACCTTTGCTTGTCTGCAGCGCTTATAAGTAAACTTATAAGGACCAGGCCATCCTCGACCATTTTTCTTCTCTTCAGCTTACATTGACCTAAAAGAGTCATACACATATTATCAGGTGATAAATCTATTAAACAATGCCAACTAATATGCTATCGTCATGCAAGTCTAATACAGGAGTCACTTTAGGCAAGTGAATCTGCTCTAAACTACCTGGCGGATCTTTAATGAAAGTTTATAAGATCCTGTAACTCCTTTAGGGGATCTCTTAATTGGACATTTGGTTTCATAAACCGCTTAGTAACTTCCATTAAACCATGAATTATTAATCTTAGTAACATTGTAGCTAATGCTTTATTATTTTATAAAAAATTTACCTTGACCCCAAAAAGTAGTGCTTCTCTAAACTATTGAAAAAGTCCCTAAATTTACAGGGAAGATCATAAAAACAAACGAGCTTACCGTTAACTCTCCATAAGCCCATAGTACTGATCGTAGTACCTAGTTAAATATAGAACCTTGTAGATTATCTAGGAAGAATTGATGAGACACCATTATTAAAATATTCCATACTACTCTGTAACCTCCAACTACCAAGCTCCTCTGTTTAGTTTGGCTGGCTTTATTAAAGTTGTTTCAGTTTAACTGAACACTGAACCCCACGGGGGCTGAACGCTATATCCCTCCATAGGAGGTCTCATGGCAGCCTTCCCAGCCCATACTTACGATATATAACTAGTAAAATATTACAGAAGGCGGATTACTTTAGTAAAAGTTTTATTATATGCTTTAGTTATTATAATATTATATTATAAATAATATATAGTGATAATATTATAAATCAAATATAGTGTTTAAAATATTAAGAATGCATATGCATCATAAATATAGTCTCTACTGCCGTTATCATCGCGGTCTGCCTTGTTTCCATACTTATTTTTTTTGCAACGCCGATTTGTGTTGGCATCAAGCCATTAGCTGACGAGCAGTCCAATAAAGGGCAGCTATCCGCTGCACCAGGTCACTGGATTTCATCGCGAGCATCTTTGAGCGAAGGTCACTCCAACAGATGCTCGCTCGTCATCTTCGAGTCGGAATTGTTTTCATACTCTTACATTTATAATAGTGTTACAGAACAATAGTTTTGAAAACAGCCGTGTTTATTTTTTAACTGTCGTTTCCTACATTAAATGAGGAAGTAAAGAATCCTGTCAGAGTATCGAAATCGAAATTTCATTAGTTAAAGAAACATAATACAATGGTTTCGATTAAAATCGGTCGATCTGCAAAAAATACGATTAAATGGTCCTGCTTAAACTGACATAAACGCTTATTATTTAAACATGAAAGATTTCTTTCGCATCATTCAATCCTGAAAACCTACCTTATTGATAGATATTTCTAAGTAAGTCAGGGTATCACCTCTTTCTCTATAAATTCTTATAAAAGTTAGAGAGCAACTTCAAATCCATTGAGTAAAATGGTACTTCCGGTTGACTGATTTTGTCCAAAACCTTAATATCAGGAATATAAACGAAATAAAAGGTTTGAACTTTCTACAGACAGACACACATACATAAACACTCACACCATTGGTAAAAACCACTTTTTCGGACTCAGCGGACCTCAAAACGTTTATTTCCGGAGAATACTCGATTTCGAAAATTTGACACGAAAGGTACTTTCTTTTACAGTAATAAGAGAAAGTACAAATATAGTAGAACCTACTAATAATATTATGTAGGTGGAAGAACCGTGCATTGTACTGATGGCACCACCAGAATACTGGAAACCAAAATTCTGTAAGAATATTTCATTGAAACACCACAGGAGTTTATGCATATTGATGGTAAATATGAAATTTAAATGAGAAATGAGCGTTTCTCTTTTTTTTGAGAAAAATCACGAAAAACCGAAAGAAACAAAATACTATCAGCTGATCAATTTTGACCAAAAACTGCGGTGGTGGTAATAAAACGTAATATCATGGTTGCGATTTCTCAGTTTATTAAATATTTTTTTCTCTTACAATACGAGAAAATAATAAATTTGAATTACAAACAAAACGATTCACTAATAAAAAGATCGAAAGGAAGTAAATAATAAAGTAATTAAAATTAATATTTATTTACATAGAAATCGACTGGGATTTTATAGGAGTTGTGATAAAGAAAGAGGGTAGAGTATTATGAATTAGAGAGATGATGAAGACAAGTTATTCACGGCTTCCGGAGAGAATAATAACTGATAATGGTGGGAATAAGGGGAAGGAACAGCCTCTCCATTTAGAGGCACAGGCACGCTGGAGAAAACGAGAGAGAGAAAGATTACAGAACAAAGAGAGGGTGGGAGAGAGAGAGAGATAGGAATTGAATGAGGATCTTGATTGATATATATATATATATATATATAGCACAGAGCCTTAATGCTAGAAAGACCTGGGGGGGGGACATTGCTATGACGTTGTGATCATTATTACAGGGTCCTTTAGTAATGTGTGTAATGGATATCTTAGCAATTGCCTCATACTACTATATACCTTACGGATACCATCTGGTCGAACACAATCGATAATCGACAGTGTTACGGTTTGTTTCCAAATATCCTTCGTGTCACTAGGTAGAATATGTAAATTGTATCCTATTACAAAGTTACAATATTGCAAATAACCACTTATAATTTCCACCAAATATTTGAACAGCTTTTCAGTTTCAGGTGGTTAATATAGATTTCATACTATTATACCTCGTGGAAATTCAATGCCACAATCAGTTCCGCATAAAAGAATTTGTAAGATAGTGTAAGAGGTCCGATTTTAATAAAAAAATCTTAAAAATGAAATGTCATGTGTCTGTGTGTGTGTGTGTGTGTGTGTTGAAACACTCACACGACTTTCTCTTACCGTTGTTAACAGAATTATGTATAAAATGATTTATTTTATTTAAACTTCAAATTTCAGTCATATGTGGTAACAAAATTATAGCGGAAGGAGGGAGGTAGTTACAGTGTAATGCGACATCAACGTTGTACCAACCAAAAGTAACATCTGAAATTTAATGGCACAAATTTGGCAGAACCAACTAATGTCTACTTTTTATTTCGGAACAATATTTCATACAATAGTGATACGTTTATATCTGTTTAGTTAGCATTCCAAGTTGGGAAATCGCTATTAGCCGTTTTCAAGAAAATTTAAAACATAATTCCTCAAAGTCGCACTTTCGGTTAACCGAGTTTATTCAAATCTGGAACTCTAAGCAGTGCTGTATCTTAATGTTGTAGAGTTGATAGTACCATACATTGCATTGAAGTGGTAACACAACTCAGAAGAAAGTTGAATTACTGTTCCACCAGAACCCTCCCCACCAGATAAATTATCCCGGGCAAAAGTTTTAAATAAAAGTGATAAGCATTTATTTGTGTGTATGTATGAGCCGCATCTGATATTAAGGTTTTATGGTTCTGAGAAATCAGTGCTGCTAAATTTCTAATGTTAAAGACGCAGTCTTCTGGACTACAATGTAATCACTTCAACTACTACCTGCCTTGGATAGATAAATGTACCATTTTTATATTTATGTAAGGAGTAAATGAATAAAACTTCAAGTATAATGAAAATTTGTCATTTCAAAATTTTAATAACAGCAATAAAAATAAAGTCGTGTCTTAAGGAAGATAAAGTCGGAAGAGCTATTAAATAATAGCAACAGATTATACAACAGTATTTAGGAATAGAATAAATTAGCGCATTGATGCCAAAGAACTTCTTTGGTTGTAGTAGGGTTTCCCTCTTTTACTTCTTCCTGTTTTTGCGGCACCAACACAATTTATTTACCAACATGTTTTTTTATTGTAGACGGTGCGCTCAATTTTGATAACTGTTGATAAAAATTGATAATTCAATTGATTAATAATTAAGTAGGTAGGAGTGTATTTGGTTCAAAGTGAGAATGGTTTTCATATAATACACACGGAAATCTCGAATGAATTCCCACCTACCACCTGAATGCGCGGGTATTATACTAGTGGTAGAGGCGTTGGCAACCAGTTATTAAAATGTGCGACACTCGTCAAACTCCCATCGATTAATTTAGTCGCTCTCCATTTCTTTTGATGTAGAAACTTCGCCACTCTCGCCTTCCACGATCCAGTTTATTTTCACTATGTAATTAACTTCAAACAGATATGTTTTCCACCATTTTTCTTCTCCCACTCCTTCTCTTTAAAATATTTATTAAATAATGTTCGTGATAAATTAATTTTAAAGAACATTCCGTTTTTTATTTTTTCCATTTTCTTTACAAAAGGGATTACTGCTGCTTTTTACAAAATTTCTGGCTATCTCATTACCTTCCATGCTTTAGCGTCGAGAAGGTTTATTTTCCAATGTGTTTATTACATTCTCTTACTCCCGGCAACAACAGGAAGTATTGCGATCATGGCAAATTTTCACCGGAAACACAAGTGTTGTGACTCTGAGTACAAGAAAATTGGTTTTAGCAATGGTCTGTTTGTGTGTGGGTGAACAAAATATCTCAAATTTTCTTTAAATTTCGAACATTATTTGCACCATAAATACCTATCACTTTTATTTAACATATTTTCCCGGAAAAATTGATTTTTTTTTTAGGTTTCTGGGGGAACAGAAGGGTTAGGCTTCCCTCTAAAGTACTATTTCAGTGCAATGTATGGTTCTGCCACATCCACAATATTGATAAACATTAGAAACATTACTAGAAATCCAAATTTGAAAACCAGAAGTGCGATTTCACAGAATAGGTTTTTGAGTTCTTTCCTATTTCACTCAAACGACTGTAACGATTTCCTTAAACTCCGAATACTAATCTGCCACAGGATAAATTTTCCTCCGAAATTCCCTCAAAATTTCCTTGAAAGAAAAGTGCTTTCAAGAATGGGCTAGCGCTTCATCATGGTGGAAAAGCACATGCTGATGAAGCATTCCTGGCCGTTTAAGAATTTTTTTTTTTAATTTTAACATAATTAGGCACTATAAAACTTTTTTGTCTGATCTTTCCTTCTTGGACTATTTAGGCTGAGCGCTTTCCCTTGGCAGCCATTTTTTCGAATGCATTTTGATTTCAGGATCATACTGACAGATCCCCAATTACTATTCGAACAAAATAAAATAAAAAAAACAACAAATACAAACCCATCATTTTTATTTGTAAAATTTTCCCATAAAAGATGATTATATGTGGTTCAGAGAAATTAAAATATTCAAATAGGTTTGTTTAATATTATTGGCTCTCTCTACAATGTCACAAACATTCCCATACAATCATTCTCTATCGGCCTCGATTGGTCGGTTGGCACTTATCGCTCTCCGCCGCTACTTTATATTTATGTTAGGACTAATTTATATTAGAATTAGCAGTTGTGGAAGAAGATCCTGTTACGCATCCTGTATAATGTCTAAGATGTCGTACAGGTATAGATGGATTCTGTGTATCTGTGAGTCCATCACATTAACCTGTACCGAAGAGGCAAATCCTCCTCTAGTTATCATGCTATAACCATTAATGCGGTAAGAAAGAGTACAAACATTGAAGTTGTTAAGAAACATTAAGATTGTTAAGAAACAATAACAGTGTGTTAGGAAACATTAAATTGTTAAGAAACATTCACAGTGTGTGCTACGCTACCCCACAGCAAAAGGAACGCTTATTGCGGCCAGATTAGCTCAGGAGACGAGTGGATTCTGCAGATCAACCTCTAGAAAAAAAAAAGGAGGTAGGATAGTTTTAATAGGAATTAGGGAGATCAATACACGATGATGATATAAAATTGAGCAGGCAAAAAAAAAAAAAACAATAAATCAATAATACTAAAATAAACAAAAATAAGCCAATAAAATGAAAGGAGTGAGACACGAGGGAGTCATTAATAATCGTAATTAAAAAAGAAAAATAAAGTATGAATGGATCGGATTTGAACTAGTGATTCTCTGTCACGCTCGTGCTTGATGGTCAGCTAGTTCTTGGTTACTGTTCTGTTACTAGTGACAGTAATTTAACAACCATGTACCTTTTAATATCTTGGCTATTCAAAATATAACACAAGTTTTGCAAATTTGTTTTACAAATTATTTTTAATAGAACATACAATCCATGTCACCAATAATTACAAAAACCAGGTACCAACACCAGGCCTGGTTTGCTTTCTTAATAGCAACAAAAAATGGAAAATTAACAATACATTTATTAAATCTAACCTATCCATTAAACAGAAATAAAAGATTAATGAACTAAAAAGAAAAATAAACAAAAGGAAATAAAAATATTTTACACTCGATTGAATTATTTGTCCCTCAAAGTATAAATAAACGAACTAAAAAACAGGTTACTTCCACACCAATCAAAAACAATTAAAAAAACACATTTAGCTGCACCATACAACTGCCAGGACTTATCTTAATTTTCCTATGTCTCCTCTGGGAAACTGCTTTTCTCCTGTCCCTCTTTGTACTTTTACGGCTCCCTCTAGATTTCACCTGGAACCGTTAAAAGAGAGTGCTGCCGTGAGGTGAGAAGAGAAGTGAAAATCCGATGATCTTCGTTTAGTCGTTGTCTCTGACTACCTTTCTTCTCTGAGTAAAAAGAAAATCCCACCACGTGGTTTACCTTCACGGGCACAACAACATCAGTCCCCTTAACCTTCTTCTCCGTTTCGCAGTGTTGCCACAGCAGTCTCGTAACAATTCCCTAACTGCTTAATAATTAAATCCTAAAAAAACTACTAAAATCACATCCTGTATAATGTCTTAGGTGTCGTACAGGTATAGATGGTATAGGTATAGTCGTACAAGTATGGATGGTATAGGTGTCGTACCAAAAATTAAAATTACGAACTCGCTAAACTTAATTATTAAATGCTAACTTATTCTATTAACCTAAGAACTAGCCGAACGATTTACTATCTAACCGAGGCCACGATAGCTGCGGAAAGTAAAAGAAAAGAAGTGGTTGGACCAAAGAGGGAATTGAGGAGTTTATCCGTTTTTTCCTCTTAAACTTTACAAGTAATATGTGCTAGGAAACATTAAAATTTTTAAGAAACATTAACAGTGTGTTAGGAAATATTAGGGTTAGCGCTTCTGTTAGATATTCCTTGACATATATTTAGAAACTTTTTTTTACAATTAAATAAATTCATTGAGAGGATTTAATTGATAAATTTAATCTAGATCACAAGGATGTTAATGATAGTCTTCTTTTAGAACCACCAAACGGGCAAGTGAACTTTCCTTTTTTGTCCTTTTCATGCAATTTAAGTGCATTTTACCTCTTATCTACTATGAGAAAGTTATTTATTGCATTTGTCTAAATGTAATTTATAGAACTACGTCGTCCATAATTTCAGCATTTCCTGATTGTTTTGAGAGAAAATTAGGAACATCTCTCCAGTATTCTTCCACCTTGTTCAATTAACAGATAAATGACTGCAAAAATCTCAGTTGGCTTTTTTTTTAAACGAAATTTGTTAATTAATTAAGAATTGTATTATAGTATACTTTTTACGGTTGAAATGTGACTTCACACCATTAGCAGTTCTGTTCAAATTACTAAACCTAATTTCCTTTAGGTAAATTTATGAGACAGGAAATGAAATCCTACCGGGATCTCCTCTACAATTAAATCTGTGCTGAATTCTAATTACAACATTTCCTTTATTCCTTTGAAAGGGAAAACATTTATTGGCTTCTATTTCCAAGTACCGGTCGCCGGAAATATCTTGCGAGATAAAAAAATACTTTACATAGATAGACAATGATTTTTCCGAATATTATCGCTTTTCATCGTTCAAAATAATGGGAATATAAAAAAGTTCTGCTTCCTTTTTAATGTTAATGTACTGGAGCTTTTTTAGCGCTTGGTGGACAGTGAAATCTAGAATGGAAAAGTTCACTGAATCACTACCGAATTTATTGTTTGAGCAAAACCGAGTACTGCAAAGAACTTTACACTAATGATATAGAAAGAGAGTGGTAGCGCGAGAGAATGACAGATGAGCTGGCAGACTGTTGGTGATGATGTTTTCTTAATGGCTGCATGCGCAAGACTGAATCACAGTCTTCGGTCATGGTTGGGTGTAGCTAGGCGCTTATATATGATTTGAAACTTTCCCATATTTCTCCTTAATTTATCCTTCCTGATTCACTAAGGTGTTAGCTGATCTCCTATAGGAGGCAAATTTGAATAGCTTCTGGCAGGGAAATATGTTACGCCTTCTGTGACGTATTGAGTGATGTTGATGTGAGCGATGCCTTATGATAGGCATTTTATGTGAGCAGATAGTATATGAAGTTTAAAGAAAGTAGTATCCATGGGCATGTGAGCACACGAAAAAAAAAAAAAACAGTGTGCCCAAAACCTTCGTGTGAGATGCGGTGATACCAAATAGAACTTCCTGCGTTGTCCAGATATTTTATAAAAACACACACAGACACAAAATACAGACTATTCGGTAAAAAAACATTTTTTTCGAAACTCAAAACATGTATTTCCGGTGAAAGCTTAATTTCAAAAATTTGACACAATCACATCACTTCCTCTTACTAGGGGTGGAGGGTGAGAGAATGTGAAAATAAATAAAGTAGTTTCTATATAGTATGACATATTTTCATTTCAAAATTTTGTTACGTGTTTAAAATAATTAATTATTTATTATAATATTTACTGTAAAGTAATAAATAATATGTATATATAAATGTGGTTTAATAAAAAAAGGATGCTGTCCAAACTATTAAAATAGTTATCTGGCATGATATATAACCAAGATGGATAGATATACACATATACTCATGGTATGTTGTTGGAGGGGGAGGCCCATTCATGATTATTATGGTAGGAGCATAAATCATGATAAATTAAGGCATTAAACTTGGTTTATATCCATGGGGACGTTGAGTGAGTGTGCATGTGTTTGTGTATGTGTTTTAAAGTGAGATAGACAACTACAAAACTAGCGGACAAAGTATTAGCATTACCGCAGTAACACCAGTATTAGTAGTAATGGCAGGATGCGAGCGAACTTTACAAAAACTACGTAGTTTGAATATAAAAATTTTTCACCACTAAACTGAGTAAAAATATTACAGGGAAAATTACTTTGCCTAATATGAAATTGGGGATTTTTTTTTTTTAGTTTTTGTTTTTCTAATCCATAGAACGTTTTTCTTCATCGCCATCGTCAGCATCAAGTTCAGTGTAATGATTGAATATTATTATTTATCATGCATTAGTGATGCTGGGGAAAGATTTTCCTGAATATTATTATTTATCATTCATTAGTGATGCTGGAGAAAGATTTTCCTTTAAGGCCGAAAGAAAGTTTTACCACTTTCCTATATATTTAGAAGGCATTGATGTCATATTCCAAATTTGAATAAAATTGGTTAGCCGAAAGTGTAATTTTACAGAATAGGTTTTCCTCAAAAATGGATATAACGATTTCCTTTAAACCTGATATGTTGACTGTACATAAACGTAACATTGGCCGGACATGAACGTGACATTGACCGGTCATGAACGTACCACTTTTATTTCAAACATTTTTGCAAAATAAGTGGGTTTTATGGGCACTTGGGGTGTTAAATTTCGAAAGTTATATGCAGCAAGAGAAATACCTGAGTGAAGCAAGGCTGCTCAACGATATTGAGTTGCTAGACGACACAGCAGACAATCAATCGACAGACATATGTTAAAACATTTGATTATTAAGTAAAATATCTAATAATAAAAAGAAAATAATTTCAGGTACCTCATGAGTGACTGAAACAGACGGTATGTTACTGAGCAAGAACATATTAAACATGTAAAACATTTTCAACCGTGCAAGTGCTGGGATATTATGCCCAGGCAGTCAACAATAACGCCCTCCACAATCGGAAGCAAGTCATCAATGCTGATGCCAACGCTGCCCAAAAAGTCGGATGTCTCCCTTGGAATGACATCTTTCGAGCCAAACCATAGGCCCTGCACCCTATCGGCCCTGTCTCCAAACGGGTCTCTAAATTTTTCTTTGGAGTGGGGAATACACTTCTCGTAGATTTTGCTCTTCTCCTCGTGGACCTTCTCCGCTTGACTCGGATCATTACTTTCGCATCTAATCGTTGGGTCCAAAACAAAAGCAATGCCACTGTTTTCTTGGAAGGTCACGATGTCGCCATACCTGACTGAACCGTCCGTATCGATGGCATAAACTTCCTCAAAGCTTGTAAAACCCCGTTGATGCAGCAAATCCATAATAGCGTGCTTCACTCAGTCATGGCGTCGGGTTATTAGGATCATGTTATTCGGACATGTACCAAGCACATCTACTGGGTCTTAATCACTTCTCTACTTCTCAAGATTAGTAGGTTGGGTATTTGACTCTCCGCCACCTTTATAATTATGTTAGGACAAATATGTAAAATTGGAGTATAAGAATATTTGACATTTATATACAATAATTGTAAACTAAAAGAAGTAAAAGAAAGCAAAATTATTTACTAAATGTTTGCTTCCCTTCCATTTTTTATCAATTTCAGAATCTAAACTTATTAAAATGTCTTTATTGAAAGAAAACATACACTCCTCCCACCAAACTACTTTAAATGAACTTTTTTGGAAAAAAATTACCAACAAAAGTGATAGGCCTCTATTTATATATTTAGTGTGAAAAAACCAATGAAATCCATGGCCGTTTTTATGGATAAAATCGCAGAAAACTGTTCAGTGAAAACGCACTTCTGGCCAACCGATTTCCTTCAAGCTCAGAATTTTATGTAACTATTTAAGTCCAATTAATATTAATTAGATGATAAAATTGTATAATAAACTAAAATAGCACTTTAGAGGAAATCATAACCTATTTCTCACCCAAAAGCCTCCTTACATGAATTTACTATGAGAAATGTTTCAAATAAAACTTGGTATCTGTTAATATGTTTGTATAGTTGAGTATCTTTGTTTAAAGAAAATCGATAATGTCATGTTCGAGCTTGCTAAGATGTTTCGTTTTTTAAGCTACTTTATTCTATAACACGCAAATCACACATATTTATTTAAAGTCACAAAGGAAGCTCAAACACTATAATTTTTGTTGTGGTGGTTGGTCCCGCAGTGCTGGAAAGCATCAGAGACATTGACCACAAAAAGAAGGAGGCTACAAGAAAATGTCTCTGATACTATATTTTTTTCTGGTAACACCTTCATGTCTAAGAAGAAGATTTCAGTCAAAGTCGTAAAAGATTGAAGTGCAACTTCATTGAATGGTTTCTACACTTTTGAAAATGACTTCTTCGATTTTCTTTAATCATAAAGGGCTCTCACATTTTGTTTTTAAACCTATTTCAAGGAAAACTGGTTTTTGGTAGGTTTCTGGTGTAGTTACAATGTAAAGCTTTTCTCTAAAGTGCAACTTACTGTGCAATGCTAACTAAATTCCCCATGTTTGATGAAATCAGTTATCCGGAAATGCGAATTTATATAATGGGGAGGGGATTTCTTGAAACAGTTTCGATTTTCTTTAAACTCTGAACTGTACAAATATAAATCTTTCACTTTTATTTTAAACATGGTTCCCTAAGAACTGACTTTATAGAAATGTGTGAATAGGCATGACTTTAAACTCTTTGCTGTTAGAATTAGCTGCCTTATAATTGTTGTCAGGTAAAACTATGCCCTAAAAACCAACAAGTATGATCTTCAGTATCTGTGGTAAAAATCTGGTGTGAATCACTCACACGCCTTTCTCTTACTTTAATTAATACAATTTAATCAAGGCATTTCCTTTAAAACTACAACGTTACAATGCTTGTTGGGCTGGTCATAAACATGGTGGTGGAGATTTTACTTGTATACCTGAATGGCTTTATGTGAAGCGATCTGTATCAAAACCAACAAATTTTGTTCAAATTCAAATTTAAACTAACTGACCTAGACAAAGAGATAAGATTCTATTGATGCAGCAGACATTGCAAGTTGCAACCGTTTACGAGAAAATTAAAAAAAAAAACTCAAAAGTCTATTCCGTAAAATTGCACTTCCGGTTAATCAATTTTCTTAAAATTTGGAAGTTCATGCTTCTATGCTTATTAATATTACGTGGATGGTAAAATATATATTTTACAGAAGTGGTACTTTAAAGGAAACCATAACGCTACTATTCCCCCCCAGTACCACCCAAAAATCTATTTTCTTGGGAAAATGTTTCCAAATTGAAGTGATTGGTATATATATATCTATATATATGTGTGTGTGTGTGAGTAGATAGCAAATGACATTTAAAGAAAATCATTGGAGTCGTTTTCGAGAAAATCATTGGAGTCGTTTTCGAGAAAATCAAGAAAAAATGAAAGAAACATTGAGTAAAATCGCACTTCCGTTTAATGGATTTTACCCTTCGTTTATTAGATATTCTGTTAAAACACACACACACACACACACACACACACATACAACAGATACAGTTTATTCGCTAGAAACATTTTTTTAATACTCAGGGGAGTCCATAACATGTATTTCCGGTGAAAGCTCGATTTCTAATATCTGGCACTTAATTGGAGTAGGAGAAAGTAAAAATGAAAAGTTTAAGAACAAAATATTGGAAAAATTAGAATTGAATAACTGCAATAAGAGAAAGT
The DNA here is from genome assembly GCA_011037195.1 of Triatoma infestans. Taxonomy (NCBI): domain Eukaryota; kingdom Metazoa; phylum Arthropoda; class Insecta; order Hemiptera; family Reduviidae; genus Triatoma; species Triatoma infestans. Next base: position 236,409 of record JAAEAF010000050.1, read on the forward strand.
CATAATAGATGGTCTAAAAAAAGGTTAAAGGAAAATGACTTTAAAGAAAAGTTGTACGCTGTAGCTTCGGAAAAGTGGAAATTCCTTAGTGACTGACTCTTGAAGTCATTAATCAAATCTTGTTTTAGCGTGTTAGGAGGCTGGGAACATGGGTAGCCTTGGAGGGTGAGATGGAATGAATTGCCTTCTTGCATGCTCTCCTCTCCTCGTACTGAACTTCCTTCCTTCTTCCTGGTTCAGTTCGTCTGTACTTGAGAATTAAATTAAACGTTGACGTCATAACTAAACAAGTTAACTGTGTAGATATCTTGTTTGATAAAATTATAACAAATTTTCATTAATTATTACTAATTATTTAGGCCGTGTAAACTACTTAACTTATATATATAAAAAAAAAAATTGAAAAAAGTGCGGTTATGAGTATTTGCAATTCTTCTAGAGACCATCTTGATATCTTAATTCTTCTCTTACTCCTAGTAAGGGAAAGTTATGCGATCGCGCCATATTTATGAAATTGAATATTCACCGAAAATACATGTTTTGGGGTCCCTTGAATACGAAAAGTAAATGTTTTTAGCTAATGGTCAGTGTACAGTATGTATGTATGTATGTATGTATGTGTGTGTGTGTGTGTGTGTATTGTTTAGCAGAAACGAAAAGTCGCAGATAGCCCAATCTTGATATCTCGTTTAGGCAAGGTTGTTCTCCTGACAATGCTATTTCTGGGAAACAAGTTGCAAAAAAATTTAAAGTTAAATAAAGACCGTTAACATTTTTTAAAGGAATATAAATTTAAGACTCAAAATGGGGACCTCCCAGTTACAAGCCCATGCGCATAACCACTAAACCAAACCCACCCCATCTGACGTTAAATATTCAATCTACTTTCAGGGTATTGCAACTATTACTCAACTTATTGACTTAAATTTGCCAATTTTTGCCGAATTTCTTCTTCTTTTAGAACTCTTGTGCCTTTCAACGTCATATTGCAGATAGTTTAGCCTCTAACAAGCGCTCGTAATTTTCTTCTTAGAGATAATCTCAAGAGACTTCTCTTTTGTTCCAATCGGTCAATTTAGTTCTAAAAAACCCAACGTCTCTTCCCAATCTCTTAATCTGCTAAGCTTCTTTATTAGTCTGCGATCTATTATTGTGCATCTAATCTTCTCCTCTTCTCTTCTTCTGCAAACGTGGCCACAACAGTTGCACTTTCGATTCTCCTATTTGCTTACAAAAGGTTGAATTTCCAATTTGCTTCTTATTGATTTATTTCTTAGTTTTCCCTTCTACGCGAAGAAGGAATCTAATTTTGGCAGCCATAACTGTGAGAGTTGCTCCATTTGAGCACTTCATTCCATTGCATGCATAGTCTTCGATTCAGCCCTGTACTTGAGAAGAGATAGATTGTTTTGGAAACTCATCTTCACTTTTTCCCTTATTTCCCTTTTACTGATCAGGGAGTCAACTTTGTTGGCTGCGCTCACTCTGGTCAGTTCTGCCATTCCAGCTAATCACAACTTTTAAGCAGTGTTCCATGAACACCCCATCATGTTCTATTCAGTTTTATTCCTTTATTCCCTCCCAATGTGCATAATTTCGTAAATATTCACATTTAGCGTCATTTCTTTCCATTTGAGCATTTCATTCCATCCAGTAACTGAATTTTGAAGGTGCTTATTTGAACTTGCTATCAGGACCACATCATTCGCATATCACATCACATCTGCCTCATTTCCAGAGACAAGTATTACTTATGATGTTCTCCTTTTGCAAACTTTATGTATCTTCATGTCGTATGCGATGGTGGTACCAGTGGAATATCAAGTTAAAGCTTCATTTAGCCATACACACCATACATGTTTCCGGTGAAAATTTAATTTGAAAATTTTGATACGATCGCAACACTTTCTGTTCCAACACTAAGAGAAAGTAAAATTAATAACTCCAGCCACTATATAAATTTGATTATGGAAACTGGAAATCAAAGCATATTGACTCATGTTATTCTTAAACTGGGACATGCCATTCAGAATGTGTCAGCTCATATGTAGCTGAATAACAAATCCCTTAAAAAACTTGGGAAATAATTTTTAGAATGGTTATCAAGTATTTTTCGAGAAGCGAGAATTATGATTTATTATCATCCACAGAATTTTTAAACTAGTTTCTCTAGTTTCTCTCCATATGATCATTTCTATCTTGTTTTCCCGCAAGGATTTCCTCAAGGGGTTCATCTCTGAAGCATTAAACATGGTACTTAGCTCAGGATTTATCGATCATAGGTTTCTGATCCAAGGAGAATACAACTTCAACTATACTTTAAAATTTTCCCATTATTTTCAGAGAATTTATTTTTCCTTTATAGTCTGTTTCCTTTTATGGTTCATCGACCAGTTTCAGCCCCCGTTCGCCCACCACCACTATTTCTAGAGCGATAACACATGCTGAGTGCATAAACTGATTGTTTTTTTTTGCTACAAGTCTGTGGTCATCACACTGTTAAAAAGACAGGCTGATGATGAACGAGAAGTTCCGGAACCCGTCGATGATAAAGCGCAAAAATGAAACCTATCATGGAAAGTTGCTGAAGTTTTCTAGCATTGCTAACCCAATAGCCTTGATTGATAACCCGGTGAACCCAGAATATTAATTTATAATTTACATATTTCTAAATTAACAATTATATAATAGATAATTAATCAATTAATTTATCTATAATTAATAATTAACAAACTAATTTCATTTCTAAACTAATAAATAATCAATCATTAATACCTCAACATTAATAATTCATTACTATTATTTATTATGAATTAGTCATAATTAATTTATATTTAGAACAATCACTTATTTATCACTTAAATATTTTTAAATAATTTATCATTTATTTATCTATATTTATTTTTAAAAAGTTAATAATTATTTTCTTTAAACTTGAGGATTCATCTGGGATTTTATCATGCTTAGTATCCATGTTTTTGTTGATCCTGACCGGTTTCATACAACCTAGTGAGAATTCAGCTTACTTTCAGCATTCATCAAGCACTTTCTTTTACACCGACGGCTATTGGGTTAACTTCCGTTCATCTAAATCTCAACGGTGATCGAACAAGATTACCTTATGCTGTTGTTGAGTTTGAAGAGTGTTTGTCTGAATTTTTTTAGCGAAAAAAATCAGGGTCATTATGGCATTTGCTGTTGTGTTTGATCAATATACCTATCTATATCATTTTATACAGAATTTAATTTAGAACCGCTCCATAACGTTTTGCAAAATTTAAATTTTACCAGAAATACAAGTTCCGATAGTGTCTGATCTGTTTATGCAAATTTTCGAAAACGCTAAGTCGTTTATTGTTATACTTCGTTTTGTTATGACCACGGTGTGATAAGGCAGGATCAAAATCTGTCAACCAGCAATAACATTAATTTCTTTATTTTCTCCTCACAGCTGGAAGAAAAAGTGTTACGTGTCAGGAACGTTACGCTAGAATTCCTTAAACCGCAAGGAACCGCAGATTACTCGATACATATTGCATTTATTTTGCGAATTTCCCTACAAATCGGCTTCAATGATTTTCTTTAAACTTTATATATACAATATCCACTCTATTTCATATTTGAGAGTTCTATCAATTATATTGGAACAATATTACTTTTTCTTCTGAGAAAAATTTAAGAATTCTGTAAAAAGTAGCTAAAATTATCATTTCAATATAGCGGGTTGTGTCGAACTTATGGCCCGCCACCGACGAGATTTTTTGTGACCTGCATTGCCTTCAAATAAAATGAAATATAATCACTACATTTGATATGTTGAGAGCGCCTATTGTCTGCTTTTATTGCATTGTAGTGTTGGGAACTTTACAACTATACAATTGGTCATAGGTACTTTATTTTCGTAAGTTTTGTATAAAAGTTGACTTGGTTTAAAAGACCATTTACAAAAAAAAAAGTTTCGATCAATTTCTCTATACGTAAGCAGCTAAAAGCGCGCTAATAAAAATTGTGTTTTTTTTTGCAACATTTTGATAAAATTGAAGAAATCATAAAAGAATTTGATAAGCGTTTTTTTTAATAGTTCATGTTTTATAATGCATTACAGCATATATTCATGCTCTTTTCATGGGATCCTTGATCTTAACTAAAAAAGCTTCTACTTCGATAAATCTGGAACTAATTGATTTCTCGGATGATTAAATTTTGAATAACGAGACGAAGAAATCCCAAAAAATATATTTTTATTTAGAGAAACAAAATCCAGCGATAAAAAAAGTTTGCTGTTTTTTTTTTTTTTTTTTTTTACTTACCATTCTGATCTCTGGCCTACTGTTGTGTAGATACCCTCACTTATATAACACAAAAACCCCGAGTTGAAGAAATATAGCAATTATTTAACTACTGAATAATGCGCCTTATAAACTCAGTTCAAACACATTTCAGTTAAAAACAAATTGGAAAAATTAAATCATGAATATAGAACGACGTTCAGAGTCGTCAAAAAACACAACTCCTCGTTAACGTTTTTAATATTTCTAATTAAATGGCAATTTTAATTTTAATTAAAAAAAAATTCTCTCTATATCGCTGAATATTTTCTAATTAAAAAGTAAATTGTCTTAGCAATAAAAATATATGTGTGTGTATTTTTTAAATGGTGTGCCAATTTATTTTCAATTATAACTTGAAATATTTTTGTTAGTTTTATGTTTCATTAAAATGGAAAACTGGGAACTTTTATTTTATAGCTTTTCATTAATTAACTAGAAAATAGAACTTCGCAATCACCACCCGAATGAAAATGGCTTATTCAAACTGTCTCAGTTTTGGTTAGAGTAAAATTTCTGGAGTAAATCTGGACTAGTTATGATTTATAAAGAGCTATTCCTTAGGAGTTTTTATGTCTAAGGTTCGTAACAAATCAATCGGCCAATGTGGGAAAAATCAGTGGCTAAAATGCTAGTAAAAGAGTTCATCCGAGAATCCTCGCAGAAGCTTACGGCAGGGCCTGCTCAGCGAGGACCCTGTTGCCATAAGGATTATGGTGAAGTCTATTGACTGGACATTGTAAGTATATGAAGCTATTGGGTATGACTGATAAATGGTCATTACAGATTCTGCTTAGCTAGGCAAGAGAGAGAGCTCTATGTCCTCTACGATGATTCCAAGTGCCTGGCAAAAGAGAGACGCTTCCTCCAACTATAAGGAAGCGGATTTCAACGGCTTTGAGGCCAGGGTCTGAACAAATGTCTGAGTGTGTGAACAGCATAGCTCAGAAATGAAAAACTGCAGAATGTTTATACTTGACATTCCTTGCGCGTATCACCATGGAATCCAATCGGAAGTTATCTGCCTCAACCGAAACTAACCAAATTACTGAATGAATTTTTCATTTTTTCCAATTTTCTCGAAAACGACTGAAACAATTGTCTTTAAACCAGAATATCAACTAGACACACTCAGATAAAGAGCTACAACTTTTATTTAAAATGTTTCTCTGGGATATTTCATTTAAGGGGGCTTTTGCGGGATAGTTTGGGTTAAGTTTTTCTCTAAAACTGCTTGTTTCATTTATTATACAATTCTATCATCTAAATAATATTAATTAGAATTAAATATGTTCATAAAATTCTGAATTTGAAGAAAATCGGTTGACCGGAAGTGCGTTTTTACTGAACTGTTATTTTAGGTTTTTATGATTTTATCCATGAAAAACCCCAACGGATTTCATTAAATTTGTTACATTAAATATGAATATGGTGACCTATCATTTGTTTGCAACTTTTTTCAGAGAAAGTTCATTTAAAAAAGTTTTGGGGAGAAGAAAGTGTATACTTTCTCGAATAGTCATTTGATTGACATTAGATTCATCCATTTAGAAAACACTGAAGACAAACAAACATTTAATGAAAGTTATAAGTTTGAAGAAAATGTTTCAATTAAATCTGAGTCGACTGTAGTAAGAGAAAGTCTGCCTGTGAGTGTTTCACATCAATAGTTTTTTCCTTTCGGTTTCTATGTTAAGCTGTTTCCAACATGACAGACAGATAGATACATAGCTTGTAATCAAGCACTCGGTGAAACTTCATTTGGCGAAAATTCGAATTTGCAAACACTATCATCATCATTGCGCCTTATGAAAATGTATAAATATGCTTTTAGGTTCCTTAGAGTGCAGATCTGAAGTAATACGCGATTTATAAAAAGAATACAATTTACGGTTAAAACCAACAACTTACTAATCCAGAAAGATGTAAAGATAATGACCTAGTAATTCAAAAAGAAGAATTAGAAATATAATAAAAGGATGGGCAGAGAAGAGAGAAAGACAAAATACAAGAAGGGATAATGAAGGCAAAACGAGGCGCAGTTGATAAGACTGGTTCCCCGGTCAGGGTTTATTTACAACATTTACAAAACAATAAGCCGCTGTTAACACTTACTTGACAAACAGCTGTTCTTCTTGTCCTTGGTCTGGCATTACAAAGTGAGATGAGACTCATTATCCGCTGTCCTAGCTGTTTAGTTTAGAGAACCTCTGTTGAAAACAAAAGTTTTTGTTATACGGCAGTTTGCTGAACATCTTATACTGAGAGATAATCAGTTCTAGACAAGCCAGAGAACCATTATCTGGCCGTAAAATAATAATAATAATAATAATAAAAACCATGGTGTGAAATATCTCACACGACTTGAAGCAATTCTTACAAATTCTACTTGAGAGATATCTGCAAATTTGGAAATATTACTAAACATTTAGATATCCATAGTAGTTTGTAAGTGATTGAACCATATATTATACGGAATGGTGAAGTGAAGAAACATAAAAGGACATTGTATTGGTAGTACGCCAATAAACTCCATCAATACTGAACTAGCACAGAGTTCTAACTCGAAATCAATAATCTTGTGAAAATGAAATCTACGCTAAGTTAAAGAAACTCTCTAAACTATTAGAGAAAACTGCGATAAAGTATAAAAACAAATCGTTAAAGTCGCAGCTGATGCATGGATATTGAGCGAGACCTTAACACCAGATCACATAATGGTGCCTGAGCGGAATATCAAGTGCGAACGTCCTACGTTTTTTCAATTTTGCGAGCTTTTGTTTCTTTAGTAAACAGCGCGCGCAAACACATGCTCATCAATCGCTAAAAACTTCGTTTTCTTGTAAAAGAGAATAACTGAATCCCCCTCGTACTCTTTTAAGTAAAGTTGGTGTCAGAGATATTTTCCGTGATTGCCTGCTTCTTTTTGTGGTCATCTGTGAAAATATGTCTGATGCTTTCCAGCTTTGAGGAACCAACCACAATAACTGTAAAGTTCGTACTCATTCAAGCTCTCAGATGGTCGGCTTTACATTCGATTTATCTTAGGTGTGATGCGTAGCTGATGTGCACATGGTGGCGCCGTAATGCGGCTGCTGGGGGAAACATTGTGTCCAGCTTTTTCTGTAAGGAATGCTACTGCTCCAATTTCTGTACCGATTTGGTTCAGATTTGGAATTCTAGAAACGTCGTTAATGTCCCTTAATATTATATACTATATGATACGGTAGCACAAATTGTACTGAAGTGGCATTTTAGACAGGAGCGTTAAACTTTGCTGCTCCCCCAAGACAAATATCAATTTACCTAAACAAAAATTCAATTAAGATGATTGAGCATTTCTGAGCACAGACAGTATTCAAAGTTTAAAGAAAATTTTGGAGCGGTTTTCGAGAAAATCACAAAAAACTTGAAAAAGAAATCATTCAGCAAAAATCGAACTTTCTTTGGACAAATGTGGCCCTAAATCTCCGTACGCGATGCAATAGTAGTATTTAAACGGATTATCAGGTTTGTACTTCCCACATTTTTTATTTTTTGGACACGGGAAATTTGGAGCAATCAAAGTTTAAAGGTTCAAAGTTCAAAAGTTTAAACGTTGGTGCTTGAAACTAACAGAATTACATCTTATTTTATTAGAAATATTAGTCGAATAGTCATTCTTATACGCCAAAGCACTTCAAAATAATAAATTTTAAACGAAATTGCTGAAACAATGTAACAACTTGGAAGTAACCCTTACTTCATTTTATTATAAATAAATTTACAAAAATTATGAAATAGTGAAAACAAGCTTGAATACTAGTAAACATTATTCATATGAATAATGTTATATAACCTCTAATGTATTGTTTTATTGGTTTATGGTCTAAAATAAGTAGGAGGAACCGTTTGTTGGCCAAAGATGTCCAAAGAGATCGCTCCTCTGGGTCCGATTAATGTCGACAACTACTATATATATGTATATATGACATACTGCCTCTCGTATGAACACTATAATATTTATACGATGGCCTTCTAGATATAATATCAGATTTTCCTCAACTAAAACTTTCATATGTATTTTTGCTCCGTTCAAATTGTATATTAGGTGTATGTGTGGAAGTGTGTGTGTGTGTGGTTTGTGTCCATTCACAGATTCTCGGAAAATACACTTTCATTTTTATTGCTACCCAGTTTTGCACATATTCTTTATGTATTTTATTCAATGCCTTTTATTTAAGCGATCAAATTTAACAATTAATAATAACGTGTATTACAAACAATACTACTATTTTGTGGATTGTACGGTTTATTGAAACGAGATGGGACTTCAGAGAAATGCTTAAGCAGTTGCTGCATCCTCAGTACCTATCATAAATCAAACATTTTAAAAAAAAATGTGATTGGTGTTTATGTGTGCAGATAACAGTTTAAAGAAAATCATTGGGGCCGTTTTCTAGAAAATCGGAAAAAACTGCACACGCAAAAAATGTATACCAGTAAAGTGATTTGCGGTTTATGGATATTGACTGAAATCTGTGGCAATATCAAATTTAACATTCCTGAAATTTTTCGTTTGTGATATTGTTCGCACAACACACACTCGAAACACAATATTCGCACAATACCAAACTTACACTTAGTAAGAGGAAGGATTGTAATAGTGTCAAATTTTCGATATCGAGTTTTCAGGAATCCGTTTCCGATTATCCGATATCCGTTTTGAGGTCCCCTGAGTCCAAAAAAAGTAATTTTTAGCAAGTGGTCTGTGTGTATGTGGACAGCAAGCTGAAAAACAAAAAATCGCAGAATGTTCAAACTTGATATTCCATTTAGGTATCACCATGGGATCCGACAGAAAGTTATCTGTCAAATTCCTTTAAAGGAAGTACCACTTTACTAAATAGTTTTTTCATCTTTTTGCAATTTTCTTGAAAATGGTTCCAAAGGTTATCATAAAACTTGCTATATTAACTAAACATACAATGATCTACAATTTTTGTTGTGGTGGTTGGTTCCGCAGAGCTGGAAAGCATCAGAGACATTTTCTGTGGTAGCCTGCTTCATTTCACAAAATGAAGCAGGCTACCACGGAAAATGTCTCTGATCTACAATTTTTATTTGAAACATTTGTCCGGGAAAATGCATTTAAGTAGTAGAGGGATGGGGTTAGGTGTTATTTCACACGATGCTAACATCTAAATAAATAATATTAATTAGAACTAAATATTATGTTGTTGAAATTTCTAGTTTGAAGAAAATCAATTGACCGAGAGTGCGATTTTACTGAAAAGTATTTTTCACTGTTCTGCTATTTTTCTAAAACGGCTCCAACTATTTTCTTTAAACTAAGTATGTGAACTACACCTATAAAATGTTACAACTTTTATTAGAAAAATTTCTCCGGGTAAACTCATTTAAGAGGGCTTTTCTGGAAGAAGTAGGGTTATGTTTTCCACTAAAGTGCTATCATAGCTGATTATACAATTCTACCATCTAGACAAAATTTATTAGAAATAAATAGATGGCCACAATTCCGAGTTCCAAGAAAATTGGTAACCCGGAACTGAACTGTTCTTTAACTTTTTGTGATTTTCTCCATAAAAACACAGACGAATTTCATTAAATTTGATATACTAACTATAAAGTTTGTCAATTACAATTTGAAAAATGGAGTAAGAGAAAGCTGTGTGAGTGTTTCACATGAGATTCTTTAATATGGTTGGTCATAATAGCGTTAAATCAAAAAAGGATTATACAACAGACTAAACCAACAACACAGGCCTGCCATCCGCGTTCACTGTAGTTACTTCCTTCCCATGGCGTATATTGCGTATATTGGACAATGATACAAACAAGCACATAGTGATCTTTTATAGTTGGTTGTAAAATTTTGTAATCTGCAGTAAGAGAAAGAATGTTGTGTGAGAGTTGTGTTCACACCAGATTTCTTTTACTTTCTCTTATTGCTGGTAAGAGGATTTCAAATTTCGGAATCGAGTTTTCACCGGGAAATACAAGTTTCGAGGTCCCCTGAGTCTGAAAAAGTGGTTTCTAGAAATTGTGAATGTGAAATGAGTGTGTACATATGTGTGTTTTCGTCAGCATAATTGAAAAATGGAACATCGCAGAATGTTAAAACTTGATATTTCTTGAGTTCCACCAGGGGCACTGACTATGAGACCCAATAGATCTTTCTCTTTTTCTCAGTTAAAAAATCACTGGGGCTTCTTGGGGAGGGGTGGTGATATGTTTTCCTCTAAAGTGTTATTTCAATTTATTGTGTGATATTGAAAGAATATTAAATATAATTAAATATGTTGCCAATATTCTTCCGAGATTGAAGAAAAAGGGTTGACCGGAAGTACGTTTCTATTGAATAGATTTTTTCCTGTGATTTTCTCGTAAACGGTTTAATAATTTTCTTTAAACGACTACATATACAATGAACTACAACTATTATTTCAAGCATTTCTCCTGAAATTTCATTCAAGATGGTTTTTTGATTAAGGGACGTGATTATGTTTTCCTTTAAATTGCTATTTCAGTTTATTATACAATTTTATCAGCTAAATAATATTAATTAGAATTATTTAATGTTGTCAAAATTTGTTTGAAGAAAATCGGTTGACCGGAACAGCATTTTTACTGAAGTTATTTCAGTTTTCTACGATTTTATCCATAAAAACACCGACGGATATTACTAAATTTGTTACACATAACTATGATTCATTTATCCCTATTTATCCCAATCATTTATACTGGGACATTTTTTCCCGAGAAAGTTTATTTAAATAAGTTTTGGGGGAGGAGGACTTTATGGTTTCCTCAAAAAAGTCATTTTATTGACTTTCCTTTCAGAAGGCCTTAGTACATTATTTTCGGTGAAAACCCCAATTCCATAAACTTGAGATGATCACAATATTCTCTCCTACTATGAGAAAGAGAAAGTGAAAAACAATTTTGTTAAAAATACTGATTTATTGCGAATTCGCGGAAGAAATAAATATTTATTTTATAAGATTCAAAGTTCACATTCTGAAAAAGAATTATTTTAAACAATTTTCTCATTAAAAAAATTTAGAAAATAATTGACGATGTTCGCCAAATCTTTAGTAAAGAGGTTATTTATTGATAACAAAATACAAACTTCGACATTAGAATTGAGATGGATTTTGTTGCTATCATTAATCTTAACGCAAATTTCATGTAAAATTAAGCAGGACTAAAGATCTTCTCCAATAGAAAGTAAATTATTTGTAATTAAACGTTATTGTACATAATTCAGGGTCCGATTTAATAGATATTTATGAAGACTATTTACCGGTCAATTTTCTGGTGTATTTAGTACTACAATAATAATCTGTACAAATGTTTTATGATTAACAACGTACTTATATATATTTATATCTATATATATAAAAATTCAGCATCTGTATGTTTGTGGCCGCAAAACTCGCAAAGTAGTCAATGGATTGACTTGAAATTTTTACACAACGTTACATTTCTATATAAGAGTGTTTATATGTACTTTTTATTCCGATGTTCCCACGGAAACGGGAAATTCCGAGCGTTTCGTGAGTTTGGCAGAAATAGACAGACGCAGACGCGTTACGATCTCTGCACAGAATACGTCAAGAAAAGCCATCATGGTTTGGATTTCACAGAAGAAATAAAAATACAATGAAGCGCTAATCTTAATTGAGGATCTTTGTCTTGCAATGTGTGGCAAGTTGTTGGCAGTATTGAGAGTAACAGTACCGAATAGGTCGATCAATGCAACATTCGAGAGAGAACTGCTCAGAGAGCAATCATACACCAGAAATGACTTACATCTATTCGTCCAAGATAATACACTGAAACTCCTTCAAGAACAAAAGATAGCATTTGATACCATCATACAAGCTGTGACCAACCAATCCGGTAGATTTACTTTTTGGACGCTCCAGGTGGAACTAGAAAAACGTTCTTAATTTCCTTAATCCTGGCTAAAATCCGTTCAAATGGCCATATTGCGTTAGCACTTCCTTCTTCAGGTAATGCTGCTACATTGATGGAAGGAGGTAGAACAGCACATTCAGCTCTTAAAAAATTCAGTTAAAAACATGTTTTCTTTCTTTCCTTTCAGTTCACAGCAACGCAAAGTAGGATATTAAATTGAATGATGTGTTTTCTTCCTGAATCTATGTTAGCTATCCATACTTCTATTTACTTCCCTAATAATTAAAATCAGACTGAGCCACAGCTAAGCGTGGCCGGGTTTAGCTAGTATATATATAAAAATAAAATATCGGGTGGATTTTGTAATGTATAATCAATCAGCTGTTTAAAAATATTAGGATTCCTTACTTTCTCTTACTCCTTAGTAACAGGAAGTACTGCGGTCGTGTCAAATTTTAGAAATTGAGTTTTCACCGGTGTATATATATATATATATAATATGTATATATATATACATAGGAAAACCAAGTTTCAAGAAAATGGTAATCTTTTTCCAAAAATGTATCATTTTATTTGAAACATTGTTCTGAAAAAATTGACGTTAGATGAGTATTGAGGAAGACTGTCAGTTAGTTTAAATTGAAATTTGTTCAAGCTTTCCTTGGTTTCGATAGAGCGCTCTCCACATAAGCAGGTATACAAGGTAAGCAGGTATACAAGTAATATGTCCACCACCATTTTTATGAACGACCCAATTAAATTATTATATAACATTGCAAATTTAAAGAAAAGTTTTTGATTAAATTGTATTAATTAGATTAAGAGAAAGTTGTGTGAATGTTCCACACCAGATTTTTTCCCCTGATTCTTTGAAAAAGAAGCTCCAATGAATTTCTTTAAATCGGAAATACTTGTCATACACTTTCTATACTTTACATACTTTTCAGTTTTGTTTGCAATATTTTTGGTTCAAAGAATTAATTTTTTACGAAGAGCTGACGTTTGGCTTACCAGTTAGGTAGTAATCTGGTAAAGTGTTATGTCAACGTCCTACATTTTTTTATGAGAAATTTTAATTTTTCTGTTTTTTCACTGGATCGCAATACTGTCTTTTAGAGCATTGAGAAATATTGGATAAATAAATAAATTCTTTCCGTTTTACAAAAGGATGTACTTTTTATTTAAAACAGTTTTCTCATGCAAAAAATTATCCTTCAAATTCCACCACAAATTCAACGATTTGGCAATTCAACTTTTATAAAAGCCAAATTGTATTTTGGAAAAAGTTTGACGCTTAATTTTTTACATGGTCTAATTATTGAACTGCATGTTTCTCATATGATTGTCGAGAGGTGGTAAATAGGTGAAAGGGGATAATATGGTGGATGTGGCATAATTTCATAATTTTGATTTCCACGAATCTTATCAACATGAGGTTTAGTCTAATCGAACAAAATGAACGAACAAAATGTTCATCCGGTTCGCTAGAGCGTACTTGTTTTCTAAGCAATTCGCCTTGAACTCTCTGCAGTTGGCCACAGTAGATGTCCGCGTGAATGGTTTCTCCGACATTCAAGTATTCAAGATGAACAATTCCGGCAGCCACCAAATACATACAAAAAATCTTTGGCCACAGCCAACTAATTTTTTTGCTTGTTTCATTAACGACGGCCAAACAAAAATCTTGTTTACATTCACACAAAAAATCGTTTCAGCTATTAAATGAGTTCTGGTGTTGGTAACATGGATTGTTTTGACAACAACCAATGATGATACCTCTTCATATTAGAGTACAGAATTCAACTGCATGTTCACCGCATGTTAAAATTCTGTCTAAAAATGCCGCAGTCTTTAACCGTGAAACTAGTGAAGCGCTAATGATCAATCGCTGCAATTTGTTTACTGATGTCAAATTGTATGGCATCCTTTGACAATTTCGCTTCCTGTTCTCCCTAGTACCATGGAGATGCTGCAAACTAATTGTTTCATCTTGTAGTGATTCAGCTCCCAAAGCAATTTTTTTAAACCGAATGCAGATAGTTTTATCCATTTACTGCATTCTCTCCAATGGCTTTGAGCACACTTTTCAAGAAGGTTTAAACTTAACATAGAACTTAACGATAGAATCAAGTTTAAAATCATACAATCAACAAGCAATAATTACATATTTTAGGAAAGACATTTCAACAGATAAGAACGAATTAACAAATTCAACTACATCGGTCGAAATGCATTTATTGAATGGGCTAAAGCATCATCAGTTTTAGGGCAAATGAATTGCTATTAACATACTTAAACAACTCAGCTATTTGGTTACCAGAAGTAAAAAGTAAATAATGTAATTAAAGTAATAGATTTAAATATAAACCAAATAACAAGACATTCTGCAGTTTGTAAATAGTTTGGTAATACTACTTACCAAGTAGATGATGGTGCTTATTGAGTTAAAAACAGTTTCCTGAGAGAACCTGGCACAGATTTGTGCGCCGGAGGCGAGCATCGACGGCCAAAGGAATGAGGGGTGTTTTTAACCCTAGAGATGGGGATGCGCGGCGGGATATCGTTTTGTGAAGATGGGCAAGTAAACAGCTTTCTTGGGTTCTTAAGTTCTCGTTTTCAAATCCCTTAAGTATTCTCCAACTAGGTTTTTAGTATCGTTCGGGGAATTACATTCGTCTAAGAAGGGGGTGGGGCAGCTCGCCGTCCTTCAGACACTAAAGTCGACCAATACATTTTAAACACTTCTTTTACTCCCGCCCTTTTCCCACAATTCACCTAGTTTTCTCTCTCTCATTCCAAAAAGAATTCTTCACCATTTTCTTTTTCCTCTTCTGTTCGTTCCCTCTTTACTTTCTTCATTTCCTTCTCTTTCTGGCTTTCGCTTTCTTCTTTAGGAAGAGCACAGCTAGCACATAGTATGAAACAAGAAAACTTATTGAAGTCAGCAGAAAATCTAAAATAAACATGGAAGTGAGTGAGAGAGAGAGAGAGAGATTGCCCGCGCGTATGTATGTATGTGCTCAACATCGAACGCCATCTCTGGAAGAAACCAACCCCTCTCCATTCCCGCTTCTACATACATGGCAGCCAGCTAAAACTTACAGTAGGAAGCACATTTCTTTTGCCCCCTACTCCTGCTTCTCATGACTCCCCATCTCATCGTAACCAGTGCCTTACTTTTATTTGTGCTCCTCCCACGTCCTGTACAGAATTATTCCTAAACACTATAAACCTAGTTTTACTCGTTCTCTCTGTTTCCTTCCGAAAAATACAAAACCTAACATCATATATTTTCTACGCTTTTTTTTTAATCTACTACCCGTGCATTTTTATTATTCTAAAATTGCTCACAGAGATCCATTTATTACTCGAGAAAAGAAGAAGAAGAAGAAGACTTAGGTATAATAAATTTCAAGGCAATTTAATAAATAGTAAATAAAAAATTTCAATTTGCCTGTATAAATACATTTTAAGTTTAGGAGTATAGGATAATTAGAAAAAAAAAAAATGCACTTAATATATTAATTTTATTTGTAATCAATACAATGGAAAATAGTTACGATTTCGTTTATTAATATTTAATTATTAATGCATTTCTTTTCAACGTATTTATATCAAATTAATCTTTTTTGCCGGAGCCTTGCCAGCATTGCTGCCTACAAAATTTCTAAATATTTGGATTTAGTGCTAGAGAATAAACTATTTTCATGATGGCAGAAATATATTTATCATTTAATCTGGATCTGAAAATTGTTTTATTTCCACGCACGAAAACAAAATTTATTTTTCACACGAATATGCACTCCAGAAGCAGCGGAAAATTTGTGTAGCAAACATTTTTATTGCAGTATATTTCATTATTTTCTCTAAATAAAATATATTTTTGGGATTTCTATGTCTTGATATTCAATCATCCGGGAAATCAATTAGTTCCAGTTGTATCGAAGTAGAAACTTTTACAGTTTCAAATGAAAAGAGAAAACATTTCTTATAACATTTGAAATTTAAAAAAAAAACGCTTATCAAATTCTTTTATGATTTCTTCAATTCTATCAAATTATTATGAAAAAGCACAATTTTGATTTTATGTTTTCACCTATTCACATTTAGGAAAGTAGATCAAAATGTTTCTTTGTGTAAATAATTTCAATTTTTATACAAAATTTGCCGAAAAGAAAGTATCTCCAATTGTATAAGTTACAAAATTCACAACACAATGTAATAAAAGTAGACAAGAGACAATCTAATGATACCAACTGTTATTAAGTAGTGATTATTTTCCATTTTATTTGAAGGCGGTGCCAGCCATAAAAAAAGGCGTCGGAGTGCCGCATGCGGTAAAATTATAATAATATAAATATGAAGTAAAGTAAACAATACAGATATTTCTGTAAACAAGATGGTATTTTTTAATTATTATTACTATCTTTTATTTAATTGGTACAGACATACAGACTGTGAGTTAAAGGAAGTAATTAGTAATGGAAGGAAAAGATACAAACTAAAAGGAAACAGAGACTATATAATTATGGAATTACAATCAAGCTTCTTAATTACCTCAGATATTTTCTGTAAAAGAACACCGTGGAACTTTCCTTTTACTCTCGTAGCAGAAAAGCGAGGTGGTATTTTAAAATTTTCTTCTTCTTCCATGTCTTTCTTAATTTTCCTCTTTTGTTGAAAATTTTAAAAGACCCCTTTGAATGGAAGCGAGGTATATATTTCATTTTTCTTTATTTTAATTCTTATTGCATTTATTTCTTAAGATGTTTTTATAAGGACAAAGATATGAATTAGAGTTGTACCCGTTGGGTTTATTAATAAATATATTACGTTCTCTAAGGCGCGTACCCCTGAGGTAGATAGTTCACTATGATCTTGATGATCCTAGTCTTCTCCATCAACTAGGCTCAGGGGAGACATTAAGTTCCACGTCCAGCTTCTTCAGGTGCCTATTCGGAGTTACAATGCCCCGTATGGAAATCCACGATCATAAGTAATTTATTTTTCTTCACCGTTGTATCAGATCTTTTCTGATCTTGCCGTCATTGAATAAATAATAAATCTAGTTGAAACAAACCAGCAAATCCGCTATATAAATGCTAGACTCAGTACCTTCAATACTATCTTCAGCAAACGCCTACAAGAGCACTTCAACTAAGCATTTCATCCAATGTCACGTCCACTGCAATATATTGTCCAATGAGTTTCAATTTGAACAGCTAAGTATCTAGTTCCCACAATGAGCTAAGAAAAAATGTGAGCTTGAAAACAGTATTCAGATCAGCTTTAGTGAGTCAACTAGTCCTCAAGATCAACTTTGAAAGTTTCACCAAGCTACCATTAGAACAAGCAGACAACTACAAGCGACTCCCATCAGCCAACGTTACCATTTCTATATTCATCAAGCTACAAACAATAACAACTCTTTGCTCGGTCACGCTATTCTCCATTTTACTTTCTTCACTCCTTTCAATTATTAAACATTGTGTTTAAGTGCAGGTAGTCAGTTTGTGTGTCTCATTTCGCCAATCACTATGATATTGCTACCATTATAGGTCATATAGGCTAAAACAATGGCCAAACAGCTGTCTCAAACTTATTATTAATATTTATTTGATTTACAAATTGTCTCTTTACTTATTGTGAATAACCCTTGTATAATATTAGACAGCATGGCAGTGATAGAATAGAATAGAAACGGGGGGAGGGGTGAGCCTCATTCCACTGCGACCATGGCAGTGATAGACCGACGTGACATGTCTCCTTACCATTAGCTCTCACAGATGGAGAGCTTCTCCTAGTGTGGCCATATACTTCTCCTTAGAATCACTGGAAGGAGAAGTTAAAGAGAGCAGAGGCTAGTCAAGCCACTCGCTTAAAAAGGGTGCCAAACCACTCATTCAAACACCATTTGAACAACCATCAATGTTCAACGACCATCGTTCTTACACTGTCTCTCTGGCAGTCAGATTGCCATTCTCTTGCCACGCTATAATTTTAAATTACACAATGTAAAGTCCTTGTTTTGCTTAATAATATTCTCATTCAATATAAAGAGTGTTCAGTAAGTCTAACTTATAACTAAAACTAAGTTTCCTCTTCTTTCAACTGCCCGAAACATCCAACTGCCCGCAACATCCAACTGAACACGAGTTTGAAAGAAATTTATCAATTAGAATTGAGAAAATTGCAGAAAGGAAAAACATAGTGTATTTTGTCACCTTAGTTCATCACCTTGGTTCCCATTTTTTCACCAAATCTTATTCGCTGAATGAATTAATATCGTTCGAAAAAATTAAATCGATCGACATCGTTTTGTCGCAATTAATAATCAACCACTAGATGGAACCTAAATACAACATTCACAAGCAGAGAGTTATTTAGAAAGCACTCCGTTCTAGTTTCAATCTCAAATTATAATGCAATTTAATTTCATTCTGTATCTCTTTCTCTCGTCAAGAGCAATAATCTGTATCTCTCCTTTCCTGCCCTTCCAGTTATAAATCATTTTGATTATGTAATTTTTTTGTGCATGTGTGTGTTTCTCAGTTTCTGTTCGCTGAATGAGAAAGAGTATGTATGTGTAAGTGTGTGTGTGTGTGTGTGTGTGTGTGTGTGTGTGAGAGAGAGAGAGAGAGAGTGATGAGATGCGAGAGAGCCTAAAGAGCGAAAAACCAGGATGAAATATAGTTTCCCGGTTTCATGTATGTGTACCGGATATACTACGTTTGACTGTATAACCATCACATATTTATGTTGCAGTGGTAGTAAACTTAGACTAAAACATTGTAATAGCCCCGTCATTCTACGATGCCCATTATAATACATAAATATGCATAGATATGTTGATTATGTGTGTGTGTGTACACGTCATGGTTGTGAACTCGGCTGGTCAGACAGCAGGACAACAAGTTTTATCCAACCAACCAGCTCAACGTACCAAAACCAATTCTATTTTCATAATTAACCACTTTAATTCAGTATAATTAATTATCCAATGACATTATTCCCTATTTTTTTAATGGCTGTCCATTTTAGCCTCTTCTTTTTTTTTAATATATGTATTATATTATAAATCTCTCGTAAAACACGACTTTTTAATACTAATTGTCAAAATATTTCAATATTTAGCTCGCCATAATATTATATGTAAATGTAAAAAACATAAAACGAAGTTTCTGGTCAGTATCGGAGAAAAATTAGGGTATATTGTAATTAAAAACAGAATAACTACTGCAAGCTGATTGTCTTTGGGCACTGAAGGAAATATTTAGCCTCCGAGCTCTTTCTAGAGAAACGAAACTGGTAGTGTGGAAGACAATATTAAAGCCCATAGTTACGCACGCCAGCAAAAGCTCGCTAATCATAATGGAAGAATAAATCTTGTTAAATGATCGGAAAAAGAAGAACCTATAGTAAATCTTTGGCCCCTTAAGAGAAGGACATAAGATACAAAATAAGGGAAAACATTGAATTCAGGGAATCAGAGCCTGGTTTTAGTGGGATGGATAAAAAGAGGAAGAATGGAACATTGGCAGGTTTCCCTTGAAGAAAACTTGATCGTTCATGTGAGGCTGGTAAAGGAGAACCTCTGATACTTAGGATATGAACTGGATAAGGTTGAACTAGTTCTAAGTAGTTGTTATGATGGTTGGTTCCGCAGAGCTGGAAAGCATAGGACATGGGGATACGAAGGTGAAGAAGAGGAAGTTTTGTGGGAGGAATGGCAGAGAAGGGTTGAGAAGACCCAAAAAGAAGAAGAAGTATGGGGAAACCTGTCATACTTTATACTTTTTGACGAATATGACACATTACACACTACCATGCAACGCAAGGAGAAATCGCAAAGAAAGAAAGCAAAAAAGAAAAACACAAGTCGCTGTTGATAGGCCATGTTGGGCATGGAAAGTAATGAGATTTGCCTTGACAACCAGGAAAGACGCAATAATCGAAAACTAAGGTAGTTCATTGCCTTGACAACCAGGAAGACGCAATAATCGAAAACTAAGGTAGTTCATCGTAACAATGCAATGCAAAACATGCGCTGCCAATGAAAACTCAATTACAAAAATTTGTCACGATTACAATACCTTCCTCTTGCGCAGGAGTAAGGGAAAGTACAATATATAATATTTATCGCTAGCGGAAAGACATTTTACAACTTTCCTTCATATGCTATACTCGCTTTACGCTCATGTTGAAAATTGAACTCGAATATGTAACTCTGGCATTTACACTCTTGTAACAATTTCAATGAAATACTCATGTTTTTAGAAAATCCGGAAGATGTTGAGAAATAGTTCCACAGACAGCCAGGCAGAAAGGAAATTTAAAAAAAAAAAGTAATTGCAAAACTTGATAGCTTCATATTTGCAACAATATTTTCTTCGTCTGCTCTAAAATTACCAGTAAAATCACTCAGTTAGGAAAAAATTGTATTTCTACTCTCATTTTACATATTGAATGTATTTATTAGAAAATTGAAAAATACCAAAACATTAATACTGGTTGCGACATTGAGTCCTACGTATTTTATTTTCTTTATCCGTGTATTATTTATTTCAAATTATGTTTTATGTTTTTAACAGGATTTAAAAATATATAATAAAATTTCCTTTGTCAAACACATCGATGGATGAGGTTTATTTTATTTTTCATTTAATTATTAATTGTAAAATGACTTTAATACTGCTGGTATTAAAGTCATTTTACCAGAAGTATGGATCGTGTCAAATTTAAAATATCCAGTTTTTCCATTCGAAACACAATTTGAGAGTACGAAAAAAGTTTTTATCAAATAGTCTGTATGTAAGCATGGTGCGCGCGCGCGCGTGTGTGTGTTTTATTTTTAAATCTCAAAATCAAAAAAGTCGCAGGAAGTTCAAACTTGGTATTCCAGTTAGACACCACCATCGGCCATCAAACACGAAGATTTCGGGCAAAATCCATCAACCGGAAGTGCGATTTTACTGAAAATTGTTTTTTCCTCAGTTTTTCGTAATTTTCTCTAAAACGGCGCCAACCATTTTCTTTAAAATTCGTATACAATCTATACATATGATACATATTTGAAACACTTTCACTTTTATTTCAAACATTTTTCTTTGTAACTTGTGGCGTTAAATAGTAAATGTTATATCGGATTTTTTCAATGTTATTAGCACTTTCTTCTGGACTATAATGTAATCTATTCTATACCTGCCTGGGTATAGAATACCCCACCATCCTCACCATCTTTATATTATTGTCAAGACAAATGAGTAAAATTTGCAGTTCAAAGAAAATTAGTTATTTAATATAATACGTAATAATAATAATTATAATAATAATAATAAAGCCTTGTATTTCGTTTCAAATAATTCATCTGTTTGTAAAGTGGTTAGCTAGTGAAGGTTATCAGTGTGTGCGCGCTGTGAAGGGGGCCCGTGCGTGCGCTCAGAGAGCACACACGGCAGTATATGTGACAGATGGCCCTACTGACTGGAGTACATTTTCTTTATTTACGTTGTTAAACTATTAAGAAATACTAGTTTAGAATTTGATTATTTTGTGGGTTATATTTCTTAATAATTTCCTTGATTAATGGGTTGCGAAGCAATATATATTTTAGTATGGTCCTTATAACTTTAATTTGCAATTTATTATCAATATATATTTTAGCATTTGTTTTATAATTTTGATTTGAAATTTTACTATTGTTTTGTTCAATTTTTATATTTATATTATATAACTTGTACAATTAGACTGGATTCTTTTTCATCTTCTCTCTCTACCTACGTGCCAACTCTCTGGACCTCTGATTCCCTCCCAGCTCCCGTCCCATAACCCCTCCCCGCAGTAGCACCTTCAGTGGGCCGAAGGTTACATCCTGAAAATATTAGTACTTAAAAAAAAAATGGGAAAATTGTAAAGGCTAGCTAAGATATATCCTACTGGTTGGGATCACTTAATCTGACTCCAAAAAATAATACACATCCGCTAACCTACGTCTAAGCAAATCTTATTAAATTAAACCACCCATACCACTAATTCCTACGGCGGTGCGTTACCCCAGAGCGCTTGGCAATACAGTGAAAAGGCACTCACCTACGCAGCAGAATAATACCAGAAACACCATGAGGCGATCTGAACGTGTGAAACCACGAACTCACACTGCTAGCTGCTCTCCTCATTATATAATTTTTAATTAATTTATCTCGCCGTCTACTCCAGTCAGTAGAGGCATCTGGCACATATACTGCCGTGTCAGTTCTCTGAGAGCACGCACGGGCCCTCCTCACAGCGCGCGCACACTGATAACCTTCACTAGCTAGCCACATTACATGTTAATATATAATTAAATTACATAAATAAATAAGAGTTTGACTCAAAAAGAAAATAATGAAATTATAAGAAACTGTTAATAAAAAAATTAATTTATGAAAAAAGTGAATAAATATATTTATTTAATTTAAAAATATTCTTGAACCCAGGCCCACTGCTGGGCGTTATTCAATATATACTTTTTTATAAACAGCAATAACAGAAAACAGAAAAAGTTACTGGATTTTTTTTTCTATTTTCTAAAGCTAAAATTAGAATTTGAAAGGTTTATATTCGAAATTATTCAAAATTTTGTTTTGAAATAGAAATATATAGATAGAACTCTCCTAAATATGAAATAAAACAGTATTTTGCAAATGGTCTGTATGAAAAGTGTGTATGGGGGTATATGGTGAGTGAGTGAAAGAATGGAAGCAAAAAAACAGAGGACTGCATAGCTCAAAAATCGAAAAATTCAATCGTGGTACTTCATTAAGGTATAAATAGAGGATTAATTAGAAAAGATTGCGCTCAAAATTCGCCAAAACGGAAGTACAACTTTACTGATTTTTTGTTTTTGTTTTGAGAGGTCAGTTTTCGCGATATACTTAAAAGCAGCTTTAAAGATATCTACAAAATATTCAATACGTAAAAAATTGAGACTGTAAGAGTTTCTCGTACGTAGTAGGGTTTCTTTCCGCGATATTAGGGTTTCTAATAAATTCTGCTCAAGAATCTCATGCAAACGCTCTCACTCTTCCTGGCTGCCACCCACTAGTTCTAAACAATTAAGTCTTGCATCATTTGCATCGCCATCTATCCATACAATTTTCGGCTTGCCGACCTTTCTCTTTCCTTGTAGTTAACTGCAAAAAAAGGCAAAAGGGATCTCATTTCTGCATATTAGATCTGTAATGGAACTTACAAAGCTAAGTCAATTACTATCTAAAAGATTTATTCTGACACCATAGGGTATATATAAGGAATGTAATCTTATGGGAAGTGTACATTGCGTAAGACATGAATGAGTAGTTGCGTTCACATCAGCTTCTCTGCAGGCCCAAGGTGATTATGTGAGTGTTGCGGGACGTCAGTATAACTTTGGCTCCTGTTATTTGAGTGTAATACCCGCAAAAGAAATAGCTCCACTTCCTAGTACACATCGTACCCTATAGGTGAGCATATGTAGAAAGAAAGAAATTTCTTAATTAAAGTCGTATATGGCACACATTTTTTTTTTTTAATTGTTTTTTTCAACAAAAGGACTAATTGGAAAAATTAGAAAAAGGAATAGTTTTTATACCAGGGTAAAGAAATATAGTAAGCCAATGAATACTGAATAAAAAGCCCGGAACTCGGGAGTGAGCAGAACAGAATGGGTTCCGGAAAACATGTTTTTATTTACTTTCTGTTTTTACATTTTGTACTATTGGGTATAATATAAAAACGTACAAGTTTCTGATTACGTTAACATTCGGTTTTGTTTATTGTACACTGTATTTTGGGTTGTATTGAGTAGGCAATAGTGGCTATAGCAATGGTGTGCCTGCCTTGATAACAGAACTAGCATGTTTGTGTGTACATGTAGAGAGTCGTTTCAGAGAGAAAGTGAGAGAGAGAGAATGAGAATGAAGCGGGCTCTACTAACAGCTGATAGAGAGACTGGAGCGCTCTCTAGTGTGTGGCCTGTGAACATAACCCATCGGCATACTAAACAGGTCTATCTTTGATTAGCTGCTGATTAACATTGATGTACATATATATACACACACCACAGAGACTTGTTGACCTCGACACGTACACACATTAATTCACATACACAACTTGGCAACACATATTATATGTAATTTTTAATTTCACTGACACAGGAGGAAGTCTTGCATTCCTGTAAGAAGTTCTAAACTGAGTTTAAGGTTAAGCGATTTTCTTTAGATTTGCAATGAGTCTGAAATGGTACTTTAGGGCAGAGGTACTTAAAGTTAGAAATAGTGTCTAAAATGCATTTCATCAGCTGCTACATCCAAATTCTAAAAACTATGCCCAAAAAACTAACAGGTATAGCGTGTAGGTTTTCCCCATCACCTATCCAGAAGATAGTGATTACTCTGTAACCCAGAGGAGAACGCTACTAATAATGAACAAACAGATTTGAAATTTATCTCGGCAGATTAGAAGAAAAAATGTTCCAAATAAATGGAAAGGTAATATCTGTGCCGGTAGTATTCCAAGTTTAAGGGAAATCGTAAAAGTTGCTTTCTAAAAAAATGCAAAACAACTCAAACACCTAATTTACAAATCGGTTTTCTTGCGGGTTACAAATTTTCTTCAAATTATTGGACTGCCCGCAATGCTGCTAAGGGATATTAATATAATTAGGTTGCACAACCATACATTGTACTGATGTTGTACTTTAATGAAAAGCTAAACGCTACTGTTCCACCAGAACCCCGACAAAAACATAATTTTTCCAAGAAAATGTTCCAAATAAGAGTGACAGATGTCTGTGCATGTGTGCAGATAGCGTACCAAGTGACAGATGTCTGTGTATGTGTGCAGTTAGCGTACCAAGAGACAGATGTCTGTGTATGTGTGCAGATAGCGTACCAAGTGACAGATGTCTGTGTATGTGTGCAGATAGCGTACCAAGTGACAGATGTCTGTGCATGTGTGCAGATAGCGTACCAAGTGACAGATGTCTGTGTATGTGTGCAGATAGCGTACCAAGTGACAGATGTCTGTGCATGTGGGAAGATAGCGTACCAAGTGACAGATGTCTGTGTATGTGTGCAGATAGCGTACCAAGTGACAGATGTCTGTGTATGTGTGCAGATAGCGTACCAAGTGACAGATGTCTATGTATGTGTGAAGATAGCGTACCAAGTGACAGATGTCTGTGTATGTGTGCAGATAGCGACCAAGTTTAAAGAAAATCGCTAAAAATTACCAAGACAACATTCATTAAAGTCACACTTCCGGTTGATGTATTTCGTCCGTAACCTTCGTGTCAGATGCGGTAGTAGTAACCAAAACGGAATACCAAATTTGATCTGCCTAATTCGTTTTTGAAATAATTTTGTACACCAAAAAACATTTTTTTTTTCCTGGCACCGTGAGGGCACCTCAAAATATGTATTTCCGGTGAAAACTCAAGCTCGAAAATTTGACCCGATCCCAACACTTCCTCTTGTTACTAAGGAGTTAGAGAAGGTAAAAAAAAAAAAGACATCGTAGTTTATGTAATAAAACTGCTTTATGAAACAAGTTTTTGAATTAAACTTTACAACAAAGTTTGCTAAAACTTATACAATAATAATAATAATAATAATAACTTTCATTTGTAAGTCCTTTTTGAGAGTTAACATTTCATAGTTGTTTAATTTTGTTTCTTCCTTTGTATTGTAACTTTATAGTAGTAAGAGTTTTATGAAATAATTAAGCTCATTCTTACTATTTATTAAACATTTCTTTTATTTAATTCTAGCTAATTAAATATTAATTTTTTTCTCATAATTAACATTATATATTTAATTTTTCACTTTTCCAGATTTCTTGTAAAATTTTAAATATTAATTACAATTTTCTACTTCTTAAAAAATTTGTAATAATTTATTATGTGCCTATATACTTTCTTTTATTTTGTTAATATTTCAATAACCGCAGTATACCCAATTAAAAATAGAAATAGTTTCTAAAATGCATTTCATCAGCTGCTACATCCAAATTCAAAAAACTAACAATAAAAATTGTACAATAAATGCTTGGAACAAACAAAAGAAGTAAGTGACAAATTTTAAAACCATATTTTTATCAATTAATATAAAATATTTTTGTTAATTTGTGGTTTCTGTTACGGTGTTAAGTGAAATTATTATGATTGCATCAAATTTCCCAATTACCGATCTGTGTTCCAACTAAGATCTGGTGTGAAACACTCAAACAACTTTCCGTTACTGCAATTATTAATACAACTCAATGGACAAATTTTCTTTAAAATTACTATAATATTTAAAAACGTTTCGATGGGCTGGTCATACAAAGAAGTTGTAGCGATTATGAGTCTAAATAAGTACAGAAGCTCCCCTCTATCTCAACTAGTAAAGCTCTTAGCGGCAGTTAAAATTTTAAACTGACACGATCCTCATTGCATCCCCCTCCATCCATCTTATAGAGATATGTTACTATGTGTGTGTGTGTGTTTTTTTTTTTTTTTTTTTTTTTTAGTCTTCCCAAGAGTAACCCTAATGGGAAGGAGTTTATTTTACAGCATGCTCCGTATTATATACACTACATGCATTGAATTAAAATATAGTATAAAAAGAAGAAACAAGATAATTAATTGTAAATACAACTAGAAGATATTTAACATAAAAACATAACTAAATATATACATCAAATTTAAATCAAAACAGAATCGAAAGAAAATATACTTCATAAAATAAACAACATAAGATAAGGTAAACTAAAGAACCATATCACTGCACCAGCAAATCAAAATTTATAGAATTAATAAAATCACAAAATATCGAGCAAAACTTTTCCTGTAAAAGGCCTTGTAGGTGTAGCGGGGGCCATACCTCGCCTTGCAGAATTACTGCCCGAATAAGGGGTGCTCTGATCTGCTCTAACATCCTGCAGTTCAAAATAATGTGCACAACAGTTTGTAGCTCTGCTGAACAGGTACACTCAGCATCAGGTATAATGTGGAAACGGTGGAGGTACGACTTCATTCGACCATGGCCATTGAGAATCTGAGTTAACATGTACGTTAAACAGATCTTACTTCGTTTCCTTGCCCACACTGTCGGAAAGAAAAGTTTTGTGGTATCTCCTTTATTGCAGTCAAGCCACTCTAGATTCCATTCTTCCTCACACAAGCGTTTGACGTGCTGTTCCAGGAACGTGATTGGCAGTCGATGGTATTCTGTTGGCAACGCTGACATTGCAGCTTCTTTTGCCGACACATCGGCTTTCTCATTGCCTTGTAGCCCTCTGTGCGCTCTGATCCAGGCGAAGTGAATAACCCAGTCCAGATCTTCACATAATCGCCATAGTTGTTTTCTAGCTTCTTCGATAAGAGGCGTGTGATTATCATAATTTTTTAAAGAATCTAAAGTAACTTGACTGTCGGTCATTATGCTTGCTGTCCCACCATGAGGTGAAAGCTCTTCTAAAATGTTTAATGCCTTGAGTATTGCCATTTCTTCTGCCTGATTATTGGAACAACCAGCTTCCAGTTTATATTTCTTAACTAGATGTTCCTTGTTTTGTCCCGCTCTGAAGACTACCACAGCGCAACCCACATTTCCATCCATTTTGCTGCCATCAGTATAAATGTTGAGAGCATACACAATATTTTCTTGCACCTCCACTATCGATGTTGTATGGGCGGGATGAAGCCAATTGTTTGGCGAGGCAGGAACATCAAGCGGTATATGAATATCATCAATACTAACTGTAGACTGCTGCTTAGACTCAAATATCATAGACAACTCCTTAATCTTCAGATGTACGGGCAGAATATTTCCGATTACACACGCCGCCTCATAAGAAATCGTTCTGAAGCTCCGGATAACTCTAATCGTTATCAACCGGTGAACTCGTTTCAATTTCTTTTTATTTACTGAACTTTTCAAAGCCTCACCCCAAACCGGACATCCATAGGTAATACACGGTATAACAGAGCAGTCATGAATAATCTTCATAGCCTCGCAGCTAAAACCCCAATAAACTCTAGCAACTCTTGCCAAAACGTTTGTAAGCTGGAGAGCATGGTTCGACACATTATCAATTGTGTGTGTGTGTGTGTGTGTGTGTGTGTGTGTGTGTGTCTGCGCGCGTGTGTTTAATGACAAAATGCAATTATTATAAATTATGATTAGACATTAGAAAATAGTGTATAATAAATAGCATGTTTTGAAGGATCCTTTATAACTAAATTTTAATAGTGGTGTTAATTTATCGTCATTTTTATTAGGGGGGGGGAATAAGAAATTTCAGGAGTATACTATAGTAATAAGAATATATAAAGTTAAAGAAAGGCAATGCAAAGTTTAAGGTTAGTCAAAAGCTTCTACAAATAATAAATGAATAAGAAATCCAAGCAAGAAAATATTAGGCAGGTAAAGTGATACATAAGAAGATTGGCAGCAAACGGCAAATGGAGTTGATATTGAAATAAACAATAGAAAAAATCAAATGTATTCCTTTTTACTTATCATGCTTGTTTTTAAATGATGTTTATTTATGTTTGAATTACATTAAGAATATGTTGAGAGAGATGCGATGATATTTGTTAAGGTATTTTATAATAGGGTAGTTTTAAATCAAAAGTGCATTATACAAATAATCTGTATTTTAAACGGAGAAGAAGAAAATCTGGTTCCACAGACTAGAATTTAATAAGAGGTGCATCCATCATGCATTTTTTTTTTTGTGTATATGTGTGAACGTGTTAACATATATTTTATATATATATGTATATATATATACATACATACATATATATATATATATATATCATAGATATGTCTTTTTTACTAGTTGGTGGTATGTTTGTAATATAGTTAGATGTGAGGAATGACCTTAAAGAGTGTGTCTGAGTTATAGTTTATTTGCTTGTGTTTGTATATTTCTATTTTTTTATAATATCTATTGGTAAAGATGTTCGCTAACCACTTCCGTCCACGACCACTGATAGGCAGTTGGACATAAAGTCCGCCAGAAAAAAATAGGCATTACTACTACTTTATTTTACTATACCATAAGTTCTACAGAAATGGTACTTTAATAGAAAGCTTAACGTTACTGCTCCCCCAGAAACCCTCAAAATCCAATTTTCCCAACAAGGGGTTCAAATAAAAGTGATAAGTAATTACGTGTATAGGCAGTATACGAGTTTCAAAGAAAATTGTTAAAACAGTTTTCGAGAAAATCGTGAAAAACTAAAAAAAAAAGTTCAGTGAAACCAATAAATTTCGGTTGATGGATTTTGCCAGAAACCGAAACTTTCTTGTCAGATACGGTTATAATCGTAAACGAAATATCAAGTTTGAGCTACCTGCGATTTTTCATTTTTGAGATATTTTATTCACGCACACGCACACACACACACACACACACCTACACACACACACACACACACACCTACTCGCACATATATCCATAAATAGCGATCATTGGGTAAAAACGTTTGTTTTTCAAACTCCAAACGTCTGTTTCTATGAAAAACCTCCATTTCGAAAATTGTACCCGATTGCTGCATTGCAGGAGAAAGAGAAAGTAAAAAAGTAGAGCGTTTAATACTAGATTTTTTTTTTAATATCTAGAAACTCATTTGTAAAATATTGGATGACACAGGGTAAGGTTGAGTCCTATATATTATCTAATCACTACCACTCGGACTACTTCTATACTTCAGCCATTTATCAGCATTATATTTTTTTTTTATTATTTATTGTTTGCAAGTCTAGGGCATGTTACAATAGAGCCGCCCTAGCCAAATTACAACATTTTTAAAACATACCAAAATCACATAGAAATATAAATATAAAAACGCAATTATTACAGCAGCACAACAGACCTGTAAATAAAATTAAACAAGACATACTAACATTAAACCAATATGACACTGACGAAATAATTGAATCAGTCATTAATGTATCTTTTATTTCTTGCCTTATGTTTAAAAAGACTTTTATAAAATAATATAGGCTTTTGATCTGTTTCACTGTGTCTACCGACAAATTGGCTGTAGAGTTGACAAGAAGAAAGTGCGTTGGAAATACAAAAAAATGATCTCTTACGCGGTCAATTAAAAAACTATATAAATGAAACGGGAAAACTTGCGAGCGAATAATAATATCAGCTGTTATCACTGACAATTGTAAATATTACAAAAAAAAAAACTAAATTTTATATATATTATATAGATGCTAATTGAGAAATAATGAGCATTTTAATAGCAAATATCATTTTAAACAATTTATAGAACGCGTTTCAATTTGCAAGAGAGTTTAGTGAAGGCAATTAGGATTAGGAGATTGGCTGTAAGAGTCAACAACGGTTGGCAGTTGTTTGTTTGCTTGAGCCGGGTCATGCCGGAAAAGCTGGATGATAAATGTAGATTAGGATATTCAGTTGAGCCCCACTACACGACCTCTTTGCTTTCTCTGTACTGGCTGCTTATATACACTTGGAAATTTGTACGAAAACGTTTTCCTTATACCAACTTAATTTACTGACAGACAAACACATTGCATTTTGTATATTTTGGGGTTTCTAGATAAAAGATAAAGAGGAGCTTCCCCTATAAAAATATTGATACTATTGGCCTTAAAAGCATCTATACGATTTATTGGAAATGTAAGGATATATTGTATTGGACGAAAGGAAAATACTGTTTAAAAAAATTATTGAATTGTAAATGTAACATGGACAGGTAAAATTAGTTGGAGCCACAAAGCGAACCAGAGTAATAGCGACAGATATCAATTGATAATATTTATACTACATGTTTTATAAAATGCCATGTATCTTGTCTTTAGGATTTACGAACTCAAGCTATTTTCTTATTCCTACTATTGAGTTAAGGGTGGAGAGCTCCATGTTGAGTTGAAAATTATGGTTCCCCGAAAGAAAGGCTATTGGTATCGACAGAAAGACTAGTGGTGGAAATCGTAAAAAGAGACTGAACGTTCCACAAACGGAAATAAACAAATCTCTGATGAAATGCAGCAAATAAAACAAAACAAATCTGGTGTGAAACATTCACACGTCTTTCACTTACTCCAATCAATACAATCAAGAAATTTGCTATAAATTGCAAAGATACAATGTTTAGTTGGGCTGACCATAAATATGCCGGTGAGGATTAAACTTGTATATGTGGCGGTCTATGAGGAGCGCTACGAAGAAAGCTTATGCAAATTTAAATTTAAACTATCTGACGGACCCCCTCCCAATACCCCCCATCTAAAACAATTTATTAGAAAAAAGTTTCAAATAAAAGTGACAAGTTTCCATCTAAGGCAGCACAAATTCCATGTAAAGTCCAAAAAAAAGCAAAAACCTATTCTGTAAAATCGCATATCCGGTTAACGGATTTTGTTCCAATTTGGAATTCTATCGCTGCTTATAAAGTGTATAAATATTATCTATATGAAACCGTGTAACAGAATAAAATGAAGTGGTACTTCAAAGGAAAACATAATGCTAATGTTCCCTCCGGACCACCAAAAAATCAATTTTCCCGGGAAAAATTTTCTGATAAAAGTGATAGGTATTTATGTGTGTAGATAGTATACAGTGATAGGTATTTATGAATGTAGATAGTATACAGTGATAGGTATTTATGTGTGTAGATAGTATACAGTGATAGGTGTTTATGTGTGTAGATAGTATACAGTGATAGGTATTTATGTATGTAGATAGTATACAGTTATAGGTATTTTATGTGTGGTAGATATTATCCAGTGATAGGTATTTATGTGTGTAGATAGTATACAGTGAAGTTATTTGGTGTGTAGATTATATACGTGCTAGGTATTTATGTTATGTAGATAAATACAGTGATAGGTATTTATGTATGGTCGATAAATACAGTGTTAGGTATTTATGTGGTAGATAGTATACAGTGATAGGTATTTAGGTATGTATAGTATACCAGTGGATGGTTATTTATGTGTGTAGATGTATAAAAACAGTGATAGGTATTTATGTAGTATATAGTATCATTGATAGGTATTTCATGTATATGTAGTATCCAGTGATAGTATTTATGTATGTAGATAAGTATATCAGTGATAGGTATTTATGTATGTAGATAGTATACAGGAAGGTATTTATGTATGTAGATAGATACAGATAGTATACAGGTATGGTTTTATGTGTGTAGTAGTATACAGTGATAGGTATTTATGTATGTAGATAGTATACAGTGATAGGTATTTATGTGTGTAGATAGTATACAGTGATAGGTATTTATGTATGTAGATAGTATACAGTGATAGGTATTTATGTATGTAGATAGTATACAGTGATAGGTATTTATGTATATAGATAGTATACAGTGATAGGTATTTATGTGTGTAGATAGTATACAGTGATAGGTATTTATGTATGAAGATAGTATACAGTGATAGGTATTTATGTGTGTAGATAGTATACAAAGTTTAGAAAAAAATCGTTTGAGCCGTTTTCGAGAAAATCACGAATAACTAAAAAAAAAAACTATTCAATAAAGTCGCACTGCCGGTTGATGGATTTTGCCCGAAATCTCCGTGTTTTCGGCGGTAATACCTCTCCCCTTTTCGTTTTTGAAATATTCCGTTAACACACATTCATACACTCCGCATTCGCTACAACCTTTTTTCCACATTCAGGGGACTCCAGAACATGTATTTCCTGTGAACATTTAATTTTAAAACTCTGTGGCACGATCGCAACACTTCCTGTAACTAGAAGTAAGTGAAATAAATAACAATTTCGCTGATATAATATTGTTAAGTAAACTAATTTGTAAAAAGTGCTGCAATAGTGTTTGGGGGGGGAGGAGGACTGAACACAAATTCCTCCTCAAAGAGAACAAAATAAAATATAAAAAAAAGATTTATGTAGGAGCGTAGCAGCAAGGCGACAAGAGTTGCGAGGAAGACAAGGAGTGGGTTAACATAATGGGGACTAGACTAGGCCTCCCATGATTCTCCAGCCGCGCCCTCAGGCCCTTCTTTTCTTTTTTTTATTATCAAACCCAGCGATAATAAACCCAAATGACCCAGCCACCAGCCATACTCACATTGTATAGGCTGAGAGGCCTAAAAAAAAAAAAAAAAATCTCCCTCCGTTTTAATATTTATAATTCAAGAAAATTTATTTGCTGACTTTTTATTGTAATTTTACGAGATACTAGGGCATAGTTTATAAGTTCAGTTGAATTTAAAAATGCTTAAATTTTGGATTATTTTATTATATTACTTCAATTTCGCCTTTACTTTTCTACACTTGTTTCCAGTTTTCCTTGAAATACTGTTTTTCATCAATAAATATTTAAAGAATAAGGTGTTTTGTCGGCACACTATTTTTGCTTTTTACCGTCTTTTATTGTCTAGTAAGAAATGAGAAAATCCATCAACAGAAAGGGCGACTATACTGAATTTTTTTTCCATATATATATATATATTTTTTCATGATTTTCTCCAAAACGGCTCCAACGATTTTTTCAACTTGTATACTACATCCATAAATCCTATCACTTTTATTTCAAACATTTTTCCCGGGAAAATCGATTTTTTGGTGGTCCGGAGAGAACAGTAGCGTTATGTTTTCCTCTAAAGTATAAGCTACTTTTCCTAACGATAATTTTGAATTATACTTCATTGCCATATTTATAATAATAATAACAATGGAAGATGCCCCGTAGGGGGAAGTGGACCAGCCACTTCTTCAGGGATCTAGGCGTCCCTGCGGGTTTCCCAGCCTAACAACACTATAATATACACTCATACTGACACCCTTAACACTACACACTACAGAGGTAGTTGATGCGTGCAGCTACTTGGGTTCTGCGCACCCACAGGTAAACTTGAGCTCCCCACCACACACACTCACTCACACCTGAAAACTCGACACTTTATAGACGACCACACTCACTGCATGAACAAGGACACGCACTCGTTGAGAGCTCGGAGTATAAATATCTCTCCCTCGTGCTTGCCGGCACGAGGCTTTGGAGCTAGGGTGGAAAAGGGGATCCTTGGCATTGAGGGAGACGACGACCTGCGGGCGTCCGATCCCAACACATGTCATTGGCCTAGGTTTCACCTGAGAGCCCTACCTGGGGGACAGCCCGACCCCAGGAAGGCTAAGGAATTCCGCCTCAGGCGGGTTCCTAGGGTTAGGAAGGGGGCCGCGGGAGCGCGGATCGGTTCTTTGGTATCGGAACGCTGTTTTCCGTGGCACCGGACTATGTCAGGGTGTGATGGTCTACCCGGGTAGTAACCGGGTGCATTTGATCGTCCGTGGAGGCGGGACCACGCGCCCTGATGAAATTCATATTATTATTATGGATAATAATAAACTTTTTTCTGGGCCTAGCCCACCAACTCTTCCCCACCTTACCTCCAATCCTACCCCTATACCAAATAATCCTTTCCCTTCACTTACTTCAACTCAAAACCTTTCTACTTCCATCACCCCCATACCCCCGTTCCCCAATCCTCATTCCTACATATTAGATCAAAATGGACAAAGACTTGGCATGGAAATGGACAATACTTCTGGAAAATCATCTTCTGGGATGCAGATAACACTGCAACCTTATAGCCCTTTTTCCCCGCCGAGAAAGAAAGCCAAGGGTGGCCACTGAAAGGAAAGCGAAGTTGGAATTAAATTCATCGATTTAGAAGAAGATAATTGGGGTAGATTCTTTGTAATTAAGAAAAAAGAAGGAACATTCTCAAATGAATGTTCCTTTAAACTGCATAAGTTTATTAAGAGTACATTAGGCAAAACAAAAAGTATTAGAAAGCTCAATGATGGTTCTATTTGTATTGAAGCGAATACACGAAGCCAAGTAGAAGCCATCTTGAAATTGCAGAAATATATGGATGCTGAACTGGAAGCCGGCCCACATAGTCGCCTAAATACATCTCAAGGAGTAATCACATGCCGGGACTTCCTTAATAGTAGTATCGAGGATATAAAAGAGGGTCTGGCCGATCAGGGAGTGGTAGAGGTGAGGCGTATAAAGGGGAGGCAGGATGGATCCCTAGTGGGCACTGCTTCCCTTGTCCTCACATTCGATCGGCCGAGGCCGCCACAGATGATAGACGCCGCAACTTACAAATTGAAAGTGCGCCCTTACATACCATCTCCCATGAGATGTTTCAAATGCCAAAGGTTTGGGCACACATCGACAAAGTGCAAGGCAATAGAGGCGGTGTGCGAGTGCGGGAAACCTAAACACGAAGGCGAATGCACACCACCAATAACTTGTGTGAACTGTGGCGGGGAGCATAATGCTAGATCCTCGGGGTGCCCAATTTTGGCAAAAGAAAAAGAAATACAGAAAGTTAAGACACTGCAACAATTGCCTTACCATGAGGCTAAGACAATTGTTGAAAGTAAATCATATGCAACAAAGGAAGTGTCCTATGCAGAGAAGATGAGGGCACCCCTATCAGTGGCACGTTTCATTCCAACCCCTGTAAATATTCAGGGGCAAAATATAAAAAGCCCATCCCCGGCCCTAAGGGGAACTATCATAAAGGTGGGAGAAATCCTACCACCTAGCTCTTCCTCAATCAAGGAAGGAGCTATTTCCAAGGTGGGAGAAATCCCACCACCAACAGTGAACGTCCCCCAAGGGACACCAGTAGCCGAAAGGCTACAAACAGCCACCCCCACTACTAGTGGGAGTGGTTCACAGGTGGGAGTGGTAACCCCACCTAAAAATGTGGCCTCCTCCGGAGAGGAGTGGAAGGTGGTATGCCCACGCTCCCCTAGGAGGAAAGTAGCAAAATCCATGCTAACTCCCCCGTACTCATTAAGAGTTAGGGGGAAAACCCTTAAATCAGCTGGAGGACCTCCAGCCTCCAGTATTGATGCCCGCTCCCCAAAGCAGCAATGGCAGCTGCTGGGGACGGATATAGAAGCATCAGAATCAGAGGGTGGAAATACTTCCGACCGCCCTTCCAGACGAAAAAAGAAGGGTTGGCCAAAGGGCAAACCTAGGAAAATGTGTGCCACTGATTAAGAAACTACATCATTAAAATTATATGACTCCTTGGTTCAGCATCCATATATCTATTTTGTTAATATATAAAATGTTCATATTTATTATTTTTAGTAAAATTATATATAGCAAAAGTTTTGTAAACAGTCTTCTAGTAGTCACTAAAACGATCCTGCCAGGTATACTTACTTCTAAATATGAATATGTGTGAGTCCATTCTCCAATGGAACATGCGAGGCTACATGAATAATACAGAAGGACTACGCCAAATAGTGGCGGAACACCGTCCATTTGGGTTGTGCCTCCAAGAAACGAAGATTCGCCCGGGACAATTCATTCGAATCCCTGGGTATAATACATATAGCAAAGAGGTGCAACCTGCCCCAGGTGGGAGGGCGCACGGTGGAGTAGCCGTCTGCGTACGGGAAATTATCTCCAGCAGACGGCTACCCCTCCAATCTGATCTACAAGCTGTTGCCGTGCGTCTGACTGCACCACTGCAGATCACTTTAGTTAGTATTTACCTGCCAGATATTTTTTGACGGAGAAGTGATCTGGAGAATCTGCTCTCGCAGCTCCCTGCCCCGATATTGTTAATGGGTGACTTCAACTCTCACAACACCTGGTGGGGTTCAGCTATGACTGATGCTCGAGGCAGAACTCTTGAGGAGATTATAGATAATGCTAACATGATACTCCTCAACAGTGGTGAAGCAACACGATTTAATGCACACTCAGGAAACTTTAGTGCAATTGACCTGAGTGTAGCAACACCCACCATTGCAGTTCGCTTAGAATGGACCACACTAGATGAATTATACCACAGTGACCACTTCCCAATCTTAGTATCGAGCTCCATCTCCAGGTCAGATTATGTGATCCCCTGGAGATACGACATCCAAAGAGCAAACTGGCCTGCTTACGCCGCTAGAGTGGTGACACCAGCCCTTACTGGGGATGTCACCCTCGATACACATATGTTTACAAAGGCGTTGCTGCATGCGGCCGGTAGCACCATTCCTAGGGTAGGCGGGAGGGTCACAAGACCCCCCGTTCCTTGGTGGACTCCGGAATGCAAGGCGGCTAACGCGGCAAAAAAGCAGGCGTTTAATAGATTTAAAAGGTATCCGACGGAGGAAAATTTAATAAACTTTAAAAGATTAAGAGCCAGGGAGAAGCGTTTAATCAAACAAACCAAAAAGGAAACCCTCACCTCCTATGTTTCAAAGATTTCCTCATCTTCAACTTTAAAGGAGGTGTGGAATAAGATAAGAGCTCTCTCTGGCAGTCGCAGAACCCCGTCGATACCGATACTACAAATCAATGATGTCGTCGTCACCGAGTCGGGAGATGTAGCTGGGGCCTTAGCTGGACACTTTTCTCAGGTGTCTAGCTCACAGGGTTACTCGGTGGAGTTTCTCCGGCGAAAAGGTGACGTGGAGCAACAGCCACTTGACTTTGAATCTGCCATCCTTGAAACATATAATGAACCTCTGACCATCCAAGAATTAGAGAACGCTTTAAAGAAATTCAAAGATACTGCTCCAGGTTTGGATGGAATCCCGTATGCTATGATCAAAAACTTGAACGCAGCTGGGAAGCAAAGCCTTCTCCAGTTGTACAATAGCATATGGGAGACAGGCCAATACCCTGATGGTTGGCGGGAAGCACTTATTATACCGATCCCTAAAGAAGGAAAAGACCCCAGTGATCCCTCTAGTTATAGACCTATTTCGTTGACCACCTGCTTGAGTAAGGTCCTCGAATCCATAATTAATTATAGACTAGTTTATGTGTTAGAAACGAGAGGACTTTACAGCCAGCATCAAGCGGGATTTCGCAGGTATCGTTCCACGTTGGATCAAATGAGCCGCCTTGAGGTCTACGTGCAAAACGCATTCATGCGTAGGGAGCACGTGCTGGCCGTGTTCTTTGACCTCGAGAAGGCTTACGATACAACTTGGAGATATGCGATCCTGCGGAAGTGTCACGAATGGGGGTTGAGAGGGAAATTGCCAAGGTTCCTTTGTGGCTTTTTGGAGTCACGAAGGTTCCGAGTGCGTCTGGGGTCTGTACTTTCGGACCCACACATATTAGAAAATGGAATACCACAGGGGTCGGTATTAAGTGTAACATTATTCACGATGGCGGTAAATAGTCTAGCCGAAGTTGTAGGAGATCCAATTCAAATATCGTTGTACGTCGACGACCTCGCCATTTACCTATCAGGAAGTGATCTAGGTGAGGTCGGAGAAACCCTACAACAGGCAGTAGACAAAGTGGCTGAGGAGGCTGAAAGGAACGGTTTCAAATTTTCCAGTACTAAAACGGTGTGCTTACACTTCTGCAGATTACGTCACGAGCACACTCCCCCCACATTATATTTAAAAGACAGATCAATCCAGTATTAAGAAAGCGTCCGTTTCCTAGGCCTCATCTTCGATACTAAGCTAACCTGGCAGGATCACACAGACTACACTTACAAAAAAGCAAGGAGAACCCTCGACATATTGAAATTTCTTGGCAGCTATAAATGGGGTACCGAGCGGGAAATCCTAAAGCGCATCTTCATTGCACTTACCCGCTCCAAATTGGAATATGGAGCGCCAATTTATAGCTCTGCACGCAAGTCACGCCTGAAATTACTAGACCGAATTTATAATGAAGGGATCAGATTATTCACAGGCGCCTTCCGGACCAGTCCATTACAAAGTCTCTATGTAGAGTCGGGGATGCTGCCTCCTCAGTTTAGAAGAGAACAGCTCACTCTGACCTACATCGCCGGAATATGGGGGAAGCGATTTCATCCCTTATTTCATACCATATTCGAGAGCCCACATGATGAAGAGTACCGTCAGCAACGTTCGCGGACGCGACCCCTCGGGGTCCGAGCTAAGGAGTTATTAGATGCGGAGGGAATACAATTTAGCCAAGTGTTGAGTTGGGGCTTTGCGCCTCTACCTCCTTGGTCTATACCCTCTGCAAGCGTCCGCATGGACCTGGCAATACATAAAAAAGAGGAAACACCACCCGTCGTCTATAGACAAAAATTATTGGAACTACTAAATTCTTATCATGACTCCCGCCCTGTCTTTACAGACGGGTCGAAGATAGACGACGGCGTAGGCAGTGCTGTGTACACGCAGGGAGGTACCCTTAGTTGGATACTCCCTCATTATGCATCAGTGTACACGGCTGAAATGTATGCCATTTTCCAGGCCATAAAGCTAATCGAAGATTAAAATTATAATAAATCATTAATATTGACGGACTCATTGAGTGCAATAATGGCTCTCCGGGATAAATTCTCGACGGACCCATTGGTAATAAATATTTTTAAATCATTGTACTATCTAAGCGCACGTGGTCAAGGGGTGACGTTCGCCTGGGTGCCGGGCCACATAGGAGTGTCCGGTAATGAAAAGGCGGACAAGGCGGCCAAACGAGCAGCCTCTACAAATACTATAGATGTCATCCCTGTACGTCCCACTGACATACAAATTTATATGAAGTATATTACAAACAGAAAATGGCAAGCACAGTGGGACAACACAAATGAAAAGTTAAGAGATATCAGACCAAGTGTGCGAAGTACTACAGTCGAGAATTTCCCGCGGCATGAATCAGTAATACTGACGAGACTAAGGATTGGTCACACACGTGTGACACATGGGTACCTCCTTAATGGCGAAAGAAGGCCGAGGTGCCCTCGATGCCGAGAAAGGCTAACGGTGGCGCACGTACTGGAAGGGTGTCAGGCACTGCACAGCCAGAGGGTAAGAGCAGGTCTGCCACATGACAAGCGCGCTATTCTGCAAGAGGGTTCTCCTTACATAAGGAGGCTATTTACATATCTGAAAGATATGAATGTATATAATAGTATTTAGACTAAAAGATAAGTTAGGTTAAGTAAAATGGGTGAAGGAATATCGAAGTACTTCACCCAATTAGGTTAGTTATTTTAAAGGGGAAAGGAATATCAAGTACTCTCCCCTTGAGTGAACCGAATGTATTTATTAGTGTGAATGTATTTATTAGTGAACGTTTAGTGTGAATGTATTTATTAGCATGAATGCATTTATCAGTGTGAACGTATTTATTAGCGTGAATGTATTTATTAGAGTGAATGTATTTATTGGCGAGAATGTTAGAGTGAATGATTAGAATAGGTTGCATCGCGGGGTTGAAAGAAAATTTATAAAAGTATTTCAACCCCATTAGGTTTAGTTTATTGAAAGATAAGTCCATTAAGGGTGTGCAGGAATATTTGTTAAAAGTACTGCACACCAAATTAGCTTATACATTAAATAGCCTCCTTAGGTTTAGTTGTTACTTATATATTACTTAATAAATTGATATAATATGTGTTAAAAAAAAAATAATAAAATAAATAAATAAATAAATAAAAATAAAATGCTTTTGGTTTTGCATAAATATACGGATTTATTAGGATAAGGGATGACACAAACAAGGTTCCACACTCCCCCTCGTCGATTAGTTTGATGGTATAAGAGGAGATGTGTCGAAAGAATTGCCTTAATCAAGTGCTCCACCCTACCTTGCTGTGCAAAGTACTGTGGTGGATGCCAAATGAGATTAACATGTGCCATCCCAGCTCGTGTGGCCACAGATAGAGAGAGAAATACTGTTCAAGGGGCGCTAATGGCCAAGGCAGTTGATGCGCCCAAAAAGAAAAAAAAAAAAAAAAAAAAAAACAATGAAAGATTCTTCTCGACCGTTCTTAAATGATGGATAAGAATAGTGAGGTTCGGTCTTTTTTAAAAATAAAAAAAAACTTAAATTTTTGCCAACGTTTCGAAAAATATATTTATTGTCTTTATCAAGGCATAAAAATAAGAAATGTTAAAAAATCTTCAAAACATGATAACTTAAATAAATAGTTGGGAACACCTCAACACCACAGAGAATGAATGATTTGAAGAAGATTTTTTAACATTTCTTATTTTTATACCTTGATAAAGACAATATATTTGTCGAAACGTTAGCAAATTTAAGTTTTTTCAGTTTAAAAAAAAAAACGAATTTCACTATCCTTATACATCAATTAAATATCCATATAATATCAGAGACATTTTCCGTGGTAGCCTGCTTCATTTTGTGGTCATCGACCGGTTTCGGACGTTCGCCCATCTTCATGATGCGTTGGTCAGACAGTGTGATAAACTCATCCTGAAGATGGGCGAACGCCCGAAACCGGTCGAAAGAAACAAATTCCAAACAATCTCTGCTATTAGTACGCTATCCAATATCGTCTACTATATATCTATTAGGGCATCGATAGTTTGAGGAAAAGTTTTAAGTTTAAAAAAAAAATGTATCAGTTTTCATAATTTAATTACTGCAGCAAAAGGAAGTCAGGTGAATGTTTCACATGTAACTCTCACTAGTGTGTGAAAGTTGAACTACGTATCACTAAATTTAGTGCAATAATCGTCACATTATTCAACAACTGCAAAAAAAAAATTATTTTTGATATTTTTAACAAATTTATTATGTTTCTTTTTTGTTTATTTATCCTTAATACAAAAGAGACTGACAAACTTCTCCACTTAAAAGATTTCCACTAAGAAAATTCAGAGGCCACCATCGGCACGCGGCAGCAGATTGTTGGATACAATTTTCCAGTCAGTGAATACCACAGCTGCTCTGTTTTTGCCTCTTTCCACCAGTTTTCTTTTCAGCGCATTTTGTTTTGTATTTGTTTTCCCAGCAAAGGAAGTGAATCATTTCAAATTGCCTACAATAAAAGTGTGTGTTTATTTTCTTTTCTCTCTCACTCTCTCTCTCTCACTCTCACTCTCACTTCCTGTTTTTCTAGAAATATTTTCGTCTTCCGTCTAAAATACTTCCTCTTATTATTTGATACGGTTCTATATTTAATATTAGGAACAATAAAATGAATACTCCAGATGTGGGGTATAACAAATTTTTACTTTCTCTTACTCTTAGTATGAGGAACTATTGCGATCGTGGCCAGCTTTTAGAAGTTTGAGTTTTCACCGGAAATACATGTTTGGGAGGAGGTCCCCTGAATATGAAAAAAATGTATTTAGCGAATTATCTGTGTGTGTGTCTGTGTGTATGTATGTATTAACAGAATATCTCAAACAAGAAAAATCGCAGAAAGCTGAAACTTGATACTCCATTTAGGCATAACCACCGTGTCTGTCAGACACGAACATTTTTCGTGATTTTTTTTCGAAAACGGCTTCAACGATTTTCTTTAAAATTTGCATACTATCTACACACATAAATATCTATGACTTTTATTTTTGGAAAGAAAATAGATTTTTTGGGCGTTCCAGGGGAACAGTAGGATTATAATTTCCTCTAAAGTACCACTTCTGTATAATACATGGTTTTTTACAACCTACATGGCATTTTAATTAATTTTAAAGCGCTACAACATCTATGGTCAATGGCATCTATGGAGCCTTCCTCCTACAGCAATATGCGAAAGTAACACAATATCATCAAAAATATCAGTAAATAAAATAGAGAAAAGCCATCCTTTCCTTTATTCAATTTATAGAGGATTTTATTGCTAAATACTTCTTTGTATTTTCTTGGTGGAAAATAATAATAAATAATAAATAAAATAACAAAATAAAGGGGAGGGGGGAATATCCTCTTTTGTTGCCACTGTTGGTATAAGCATTTAAAATTCCATTTATAACTGATGTAAGTGAGCTGTTGTTGGTGGGTTATTTTTTTCGGGATGCTGGTTCCTGTAGGATTGTTTCTTCTTT
Source organism: Triatoma infestans (assembly GCA_011037195.1). Lineage (NCBI taxonomy): Eukaryota > Metazoa > Arthropoda > Insecta > Hemiptera > Reduviidae > Triatoma > Triatoma infestans. The sequence goes on from JAAEAF010000050.1 coordinate 279,464, forward strand.
TTATTTTCTTCCGTTTGTTCACATTCTACAGAAATAAGGTAAAAAGCTGGAGGGGAAAACATCCAAATGCTGTTTACAGAAGTGGAGGAGAGTGGGATACGCACTGTGTGTCTGTAAACAGGAGAAGATTGTAATCCTGTAAAAAGACTCAACCTCCCCACACACGACCACAATGTCCTTTTCTAATACTAAGAAGTAAAGTCCCTGGTTTTCTTTTACTGAGGCCGTTTCTGTTATTGTTGTAATTTTGTTTTTATTACTTAGACATAATGCTGTAAGAGGAAGTAAATTCGCAGAGATCGTGTCAAATTTCAAGATCATGAAAAATTGTCTTGAGGTCCGTCTGAATGGAAAAAAAAAGTGAAAAGACGAGTACCTACCCAGGAAGTCGGTAGAAATGATTGCATTGTAGTCCAGAAGTGAACGCCAATAACATTAAACCATAACCATAAAATAATTTGAAATTCAATGTCGCAGGTTCCATAAAACCTTCTAAAAACAATTTTTTCCAGCAAAATTCTGTAAAGTCGCACTTCCGGTCTACCAATTTTCTCAAATTTGAAATTCTAATTACACTTCTATGTATAATAATATATAAATAACAGAAACACATTTGCTAGTGAAATGGTTGATTTAGAAGATAGATAAGCGCTACTGTTCTCCTAGTACGCCCCAATTTTTCCAGGAAAATGTTTCAAATAAAAGTTGTAAGCATTTTTATGTGTAAAAGAGTTTACAAAAATTTAAAAAATCATGGAGCCGTTTTGAAGAAAATCGCATAAACTCAAAAAAACATTGAGTAAAATGACATTTCAGATTGATGAATTTGCCCGAAATCTTCGTGTCAGATGCGGTGATAATATCTTAAAAGGAATCCCATTTGAGCTTTCTGCAATTTTTCGTTTTTCAGTTATTTTGTTCACTCGCTTGCAGACTATTCGCTAAATAACCTTTTTCTCGTACTCATAGGGGCGTCAAAAAAATGTACTTTATTTGACACGATCGCATTTTGGGGTGGGGAGCTGTTTTTCTTGGAGGATTTTTTGGCGAAAACTGCATCGTTAAGGTTTCCACTAAAGCAAGAGTCCCAAACTTTCTTCGGCCACAGACCCCTTTACCAAAAACTTTTAAAACCGTCGAACTTTTTCGCAAACGAGTCAATTGGTAAATGTTTGTTTGATAAAGACGGGACAAATCCTAGCTTAAAATAGTCGCAGCTGTACTGTCAGCATTTCTTTTTTGGATCAGCCATATTATTATCATAAGAGAAAAAAACCTTTTATTAACAGACAATTTCGACAGCCTATATGATAAAAAAAAAATCAATAAATGCTTTAATCGGAGCTTCATGTAGATTTTTTCTTGTGATGTAATTTTTTTTCTCTTTCTCTTTACGACTTATACTTCTTTTGTTTTAAGTATATATAAGGGGAAGGGATTAGCTCAGTGGTTAGCGCACTGGACTTCCACGCGGAGGACCAGGGTTCGAGGCCAGCTGTGCTGCCCTTAGATTTTCTCTTCCTAGGAGCCTCTTATAGCCTAAGATTTTCTCTTCGGTAATGGACAGTCTTGTCTGTAACGAGAGAACACTGTCCGGAGACCGGCAGTGCACTGAGAAAGCTCCGGCACCAATGACCATAGATGTTGACGCGCCTTAAATTAAAAAAATAAAGTATATTCTTGCTTGAAACAGAAGATTATTGTTCAAATTCGAATAAAAAGTGTGTACTCTGATTTTCTTTTTCTTAGTACTGCTGCTTAATAAATAATTATATTCGAAGTTCAAATCACAAATCACATCAAACTAACCTATTTATCCTGTTTTATAAAAGCATTATATCGAATATCGTCTCGTACCACCACTTGCCACCGCCTACATATTGGAATCATCGACATTTTGAACTAACAAACAAATAGCAGTAGTAAGGGAGTCTATTTTTGCTGTCGTCGATCCATAAAATTTTTTTTATTGAAACTATCGACTCCTAGAAAGTTCAAATCGACCCCAGGAGACCGATATCGACCACTTTAGGAACTCTTACTGTAAAGTGTCACTTCAATGCAGTGACCCTACTTATGTAATATTAAGTTACACTCCAAGAATTCCAAATTTGAAACACGTCGGACGATTTCTGAATAGTTGAGTGTAGGGAACTTATGGAGAATTTTTGACGTCAAATTTCAAGCATTGTTCTGAGATCTGTATAGGCGCTGACTATGGATTACAATATTTCACAGGTTATCCTGCTGTATGCTGCGAACCATTAAAGTGCCCCTCCTGCCATCACCTAATATTTCTCTGTAATGTAAAGAGGAAATTTAAACGAGTAATATAAAGTTGAATAAACAGGAATTGAAGAAAATTTATGAATTAAAAACCCTTAAGAATTGCAATGAGGAAACCTTGTGTGATTGTTTCACACTAGATTTGTTGTTGTTGTTACTTCTTAGTTGTTGGGCGCGACAGAAAGTATATGTTTCAGTTTTGAGCGTATAAATGCACAAAAGTAAGTGCTGTTTCTGAATCTCTACCTTTCGCTCCAATATTACGTAAATAATACTAGTGACTATTACGTCACAGTAGTGTATGGCTGAAAGAACTACGAGCTGTCTCTAGGAATTATTACAACCAAAGGATAAAGCTGAGAGTTAGCAAAATAGGGGTGCCACTACAGTGAGTAGTTTTGGGTACTATAGTTCCGGATGGCTGTAAAGGAGAACTCTCCCCCCCCCCCCCATGAAAGGAATTGTACGACAGATCAAGGAACAATGTGACTTGGTTAGACTTCCTTGACTAATCCCCCCAAGGCACTTTTCTCCTCCCCTCCGGCACCGAGTAATAGTTCTAACAATTCCTCCTTTACAATGATATTCACAAAATGACCCTTGTAGGCGGGGAAGGATGTTCTTTCCTTCCTTACTCTATAACTGTCCAACTCTCTCTCTCTCTCTCACTAGTTGTCTCTGCTATATCCGGTTACGGAACTGTTATACAAAATCTCCTCCTTCTTACGTAATAACAATAATAATAATATGACATTTTAGAGCGGTGGTAGGACGGTATTCTTGGCTGGTTCTCTATTTCTGTGCAAGATATATAGTTATAACTCCTTTTCAACTACGCCCACTACATCAACTTTTCATCGCATCCTATTATGGTCAATTTGGCACTTAAATACTACGACTTCCTTCCTTGTAGAACCGCTCTTGTTCTCTGCACTTGCTAAACATCTCTTTAGTGACACGCCATTTGAATTGAAGAAAAACCTAGTGTCATACACCCATACCACTTTCTCTCACTGCATTTATTACTGAACGGTTAGTTAACTTTAGCTTAGAAATACCCTGAATATGGAAATAGACCAGCAGCAGATGAAAAATATATTTATCTACGCTGTATGCACATGCAGTATGTGCACCGAAGCAGTGGTTAAACGCCGGGAGGTGTAAGGATTTCACAGTACATCCTTCTGGGTTGTTATGATTCCTGGACTATTGAGTGTATTCCCTCTTTTTTTTATTCTCAATTTATTCAATCCTCTTTTCTTTTATTCAGTTTCGTCACATCCGCTTTTAAATTCTTTTGCATCTTGAAAAAAATGATATCATACAACTAGAATCAACAGGCAATATCTACATATAATATATCTTTAATTTAGGGCGCGTCAACATCGGGAGCTTCCTCAGCGCACCCGACCTCCGGACAGTGTTCTATCACTACAGACAACACTGTCCATCACCAAACAGTGAGCTATGCAGGCTCCTAGGAAAAAACAATCTAAGGGCAGCACTGGACTCGACCCCGATCTCCCTTCCCTATATTATATTTCATTAACATAATAGGAGCAAGAACTTGGTAATAGTTTAAATTAAAATTGCTATTTGAATAACTTTTTAAAAATCCTTTCCGTGCCTTTATTATTATATTATTGTTATTTTTAACTTTTCCTAAAGGGGAGGAAAAGCAGTTTGAAAATAATTTAAGTTTAGTTTTTCTTGTCTCCTACCACAGCCGCTATTCCAGTTCGGATGAAGTACAGAAAGGAAAGGACTTCTGGTTATGAAAAACTTTTCTTTTTTTTTAACTAGAGCTGGAAAAGTCATAATAGAAAGTGGATGGAGTAAAAGAGAAGGATCTCTGCTCGTATTGTCACTCAGTTAGAGAGAAAGTTAAAAATTCGGAAGGGGGGATGACATTTTTATTTTATATTCATTAGAGAAGGAAGGAAATAAGACAGGCGAGAAGCAAAAATTCTGCGGGAAAGTAAAGGACTCTCTCCCCAACTACCACCCTGGCTGGATAGAAGGCAAAGTAAAATTATTACGTTGTCTATAAAAAAAGTACAAGAGCCACAGCAGGCCGCGGATGAAGAAGAAGACTTAGTGAGAGCGTCTTCAAAAAAACAAGTCCATGATTGTGAATTTAATGTAGCAATAATCAACTTGGCCGGGAGAGTCGGTTGTCGGTTTTTTGTGCTTCATGGCGGGAGTCATTTTTTGCGGGAATGATGAAAAGTTGACATTGATGGGAAGTTTGTTTTAAGTGAAAAGTTTTCTCCTCCTCTCCGTGATGTTTCAGTTTGATATTTTCATGTCCCTGTTTTTCTATAAGTTAACTACTTCTGGGTTACTATTGCTAAATTGTTGACGTTTTCCAAACTATATTATGAAATTCAGTGAGAAAAAGTTATCTAATATTCTGCTATAGTTGTATTTTTTTTTTTTAATGATGTTTACACAGTTTTAATGTCAAATGACTTTCAATATCAAAGTGGAAGGTCATGGAAGAGGAGGGTCATTCAATACCTAAAGAGAAGTATAATAGTTTTAATGTGGTATTTAGATGAATCTCTCAATTTACCTTCTTTTTTTTCTACTTAATCCTTTAATACAGTGAATCCCAAAGTGGGCGTATCGCCTTCTGGTTGAGGGCTGGAACGCTTCAGAGGGCGATAGCGACCTCAGATGATATTTAAGAAGGCGTTGAAGAAAACCAGAGGTGGCGGTGAAAGAAGAGAAGATTAGAAAATTTTGAAAACCATCTTCGTAAGTTTCATTTGTTATAGACGTAACACATTTAGTCGTAGTGGATGATTAGGAACTTGATTTTGCTAATGAACACACAAGATGCAAATTGTAACAGATTACGGTCAACTCTGCCGACAGGTCCTTATCACGCAAGTGTTGCCCCGCGCATTGTCAGGAAATCCAGCATATATCAGCAGAAATATGACTGTAATTTCTTTTTTATAATACATACAAAAAAAGGTAATATGATATCAAATTGTTGTAAGTCTGTAAAATAGTTCCCCCATTTGTCAGCGCATTGTACAGATTTTTTTTTTTTTACAAAACCTTCATTTGACCGTGTGATGCTTCCTAATAATTTATTTCCGGTTTTTAAAATAAAATGGCTTTTAATCAGTTTTAAATGAAATTTTAAATGTTTATACTGAGTAGTATATAGGGTTCAATAGCGGCAGCAAAAGAGGATAATTTCCATACCTCCTGTATTTTGTTATTGTATTTATGTAATGTGTTGTATTAATTACTTTCCATCGAGAATATTAAGAAGTGTATAGCAATAAGATTAAGTTCAGGAGTGAAAGTGGGTTGGTCCGAATGCCCAAGCTCTGCAGCTAGTAGACGCTTATTGTGCCTACCCTTGTAAGCGTAGTATGGGAAACCTTCCATCTTCATGAGGTTGAGGGCTTTCCCAACCAGCTCTTTTTGCGCTATTATCATCGCTTTTGGTCAGTTTGCCAAAGTTCTCATAGCGCAATTCAGCGATTGCAATACAACCGACCAATAGGTGTGAGGCCGTTTCCTCCTCCTTGTAAAGGTGGTTTTTGTACCTAGACGTACTCAACTTTTTGAGAGGATCTCAAGCGTTTCAAAGAACGCAGGGAGGAAGGTCAATGATGATAAACGTTCAGGGAGACCAACAACATCGTGTTCTAAAATTCAGGTAATGTAAGACGGAATTAATGTCACGGAGTTAGACAGAAAATTGGACATCTCCTATGGATCAGTTTGCGCAATTTTAACTGATAATTTGGAGACTTTATACCAAGCTTAAAGCGCCTAAATGTTTGTCTAAATGTCCTAAACTAAAGCAGGACATTAAAGGAGTAAGTTGGAAGTCATTAAGCGACGTTAAACAGGTTGTTTTAAGGTGCTTTACTTTGTAAGACTTTACCATTTTATAGTGGAGCTTTGGAAAGGTGGCAAAACCGGATGTAAAAGTGTCTCGTTTGGAAGTCTCATATGTTGAGAAATAAAATTTTATTATTTTGTGTTTTATTTATTCAGTCCGGTTATTTTTTGATATATCCTCGTATAAGTGACCTCTATCTCTACAAACATGTCTAGCAGTAAAACATACTCACACGACTTCTTTTACTCTTGTTTAAGTAATACAATTTAATTAACAAATTTTATTTAAAATTACAGCGTTTATAAAATGTTTAGTTGGACTGGCCGTAAAAAAAAGGTTACACGAGATATACATCCAAACGGACTTGTGTAAAACGCCCTTTGTCAAAACTAACAAAGCTTGTGCAATTTAAATTTAAACCTAACAGATACCTCGTAAAGGTTTAGTTCAAATAACTAAGCTATTTAATAGTATGTTCTTGTTGAGCTACTTCCCTGATACATGGAAGAGATCAAAAACAATACTAATTCGAAAACCTGGTCAACCTGTCTCCTCCCCTCATAGTTATCGTCCAATCAGTCATTCTCAGTGCCCTCAGCAAAATTTTTGAAAAATTTATCCTTAACAGATATATGGACTTTCTAAAATCCAACAACATTTTAATAAATGAAGAGTTTGGCTTTAGACCGCTACTATCCACAGAGCTACAACTCACCAGAACAATAGATTAGATCACTGCCAATTTCCATAGGAAAAAAGCATACAGGCATGGTACTAATACATATGGGAAAGGCATTCGACACTATCTGGCACTATGGTCTATTGTACCGTCTAATCGAGTACAACATCCCTCCATATCTCCTAAAATTAATCCGTTCCTACCTTTCCAATAGACGTCCTACCTTTCCTGAAAATCCTGTGTCGAAAATAACTGAATAGAAAATCCTGTGTCTCCATAAACTCCGCCTTATCTTCACCTTATCCCGTCTCTGCCAGAGTACCCAAGGCTCTATCCTTGGTCCTGCATTATTCATTACCTATCTAAACTCCATCTCTAAAACCGAACATGTCAACCTTGCCTTATACGCTGATGATCTTGCACTGTATACTACCTCATTAGGGCTGATACAATAGCCAACAGACTCACTGAAGGACTGAAGAAGATCTCAAAATACTGCCGAAAGTGGAAACTTCGCATCAACAATGACAAGACTGAAGCCATCATGTTTACTAAACACAGATCGTACATTACACGTTACGTCACAGCTAACGGAATTACAGTACCTTGGTCCAATAGCATCAGATACTTAGGCATATTACTCGACTCCAAACTTAACTTTACAGCACACATAACTGACAGAGTAAATACAGGTAAAAAAGCAATCAGGCTCCTTTTTCCACTTCTGTCCCGAAATTCAAACATGTCTACCGGTAATAAACTGATCCTCTATAAAGTCATGGTCCGTCCAATGCTAACATATGCCAGTGAGCCTGGAGTTCCACCTGTAAATCTAATTTCTCCAAATTCCAAATTACCCAAAACAAATTCCTTCGTTTTGCCACAAACTTACCTCGCTATACCCGTATATCCCATCTTCATGACATCACGGACACCTCTACTATAAGTGACTTTATTAAACCAAGACTGAAAAAACTACTCGCCAGAGTCAGGACGCACCCTAACCCTCTCTGCCAATTCATTGCTCATTACGATTCTTCACAGACCTACCGCCATAAAAAAATAAAACATATACTTAATTCATAAAATTTAATCTTGGCAATATTCAATTGTCTTTATAGACTTTATTTTTCAAATGTCACGGGGTTTTTAATCAACTTTTATCCCCAACTAGTAGTTAATGTTTGTATTATAATCTAATGTTAGCTATAGGAAGGGTGTAATATAATTATATATTTGAACTTCCAAATAATCTGTGTAAATTTGTATATATATTTGGTAAATAAATGTTGTACCTATCTACCTAAACCTAACAGACAGACTTCCAAAAAACCTCATTAAAATCAACTTTCCATGGAAAAATGTTTCAAATAATTTTTTTTTTTATATAATACTTTTATTTGACAAAGAGAAAAGAAAAAAATACAAAGAGCAATATTTACATAGTGCAAAATCTACATGAAATTACACAGTATTTACTAGGCATGGCAAAAGCCGTCTGCCGGAGTTTACTTCTACTTGATAATTTTCTCACAAAAAGAAACAAAGCAAAAGAAAAACCTTCTATAAGAATAATATATAAATGAAATACAAAGGTGATCAACTATAAATGAAGCATAATAAATCATTAAGCAACAACAAACAAACTTAATATGGGCTTCTATATAATGCAAAAACAGATATATATATATAAAAAGGAAAAAAAAGAAAACCACTACAATAATCTTATTATAATATACTACAATAAAAAACGGGCTTCTATATAAAGAAAAACTAGATACGCACCCACTAGAGTCTTATTACAATACAATGAAAAGAGAAAAAGAAGTGAGCTAATAATAACGTGACCTTAACTTTAATGCATGGCGAGTAAACCTGAGGATCGGGAGGCAGTCAGTGGAGGAAAACGTGCCAACAATCTCACCGGTACTGAGCGTAGGGGTACCCAAAAAACGAGTTCTAAAATCACATAGATTAGGGCATACCGCTAAGAAATGGAACATGTCCTTTAAGCCCCAAATTACACATAGCACACAACTCACTAACCTCATCCCTCAGAAGCCACGGTACACAATTCAAGTGTAATAGTTCCCCCCTTAACTTAAACAGGAGAATCATGTCCACTAGATTCAGTAACTTTCCGTTTCGGGCCCGAAGAACACACCAAACTCGCCCTTAACCTCTAACAGCGCACTATACAATAAGAACCGCTTGTAATCCTGTGCACGCAGCAGAGACTGCTCTCTACCGCGATTTTTGATAGATTCATGTAAAATGTTTCAAATAAATTTGATAGATATTTATTTTTGTAGATAGTACAGCAATTTTAATGAAAATGGCGAAAAACTGGGAAAACAGAAGAAGTAAGAAACATTCAGTAAAGACACACTTCCAGGTAATGAATTTTGCCCGAAACCTTCGTCTCCGATGCTGTGGGTAGTACATTCTTTTTTTCCCAGCAAAACCTTCCTGTGGGACTCGCTAGTGATTCCCAAACGGGATATTAAATTCGACCTTCCTTTTATTTTTAGATGCTATTCACAAAACATACAAAACACGCACACACACACCGCATTTGTAAATTATGTTATTTATGAATAAAACATAATATAAATATTTATACAAAGAAATAAAGATACAACAGTTTGAAGTTAAACCAGGCATTCAAAACTATTTAGTTTAGAGGCAAACACCTGTTAGGTTGGCAGATTTAATGTAGAATAGTATCGGAATTGGAAGAAAGAGCGCGTCATACAGATTGAAACAGTTGGCAAACTTGTTATATAATTATATTCATCAATTGAGATTGTCGGAGCCTTGGTTGGATTGGATGTGGGTAAAACTTCATCTCCGTCTCTTTAGTCAATCTGAGCTCAATATAGAGAGTTCCCCCTCCCCCACTCAGTTATACACAAGCAAGCCTCAAACCTTCTCCTATACGCGCGAGATTTACTCGCTGTCACTTCCTGTTTTATTCACGCATCACTTGAACCATATTTCCAAAACATCCTGTCTCATTTAATTTCTCCTAAAGTTCCTGGGTTTCTTAATTCTGTTGCCATCAGTTTAGGCGCCGCCTTATAGCATATTCATCTTTAATCACTTTAAAACATATTCACAAATGTCAGACTAATTCAATATTTCTGTTTAATTTCATTTATTGAACTCGATAATTTGTAGCCGGCAGCGATGGGAGAACCCCTCACCAGCTGAAACGTGTTTCAACTTATGAAATTTCAAAGTTTAATTTCGCCTCGGAAATGCATGTCTTCAGCGATGGGCCTATGATTTTTTTGTTTCCACTCTAAAGTAATCCTAAAGAGGTGGATAAACAGCATGCAACGTATTAATTTGAATACATGCTTTAAATACCGGCAGTGCTGCCCTTAGATTTTCTCTTCCTAGGAACCTGTGTTCCAGCGAGCTGTACAGTGATGGCCAGCGCATTGAAAAGGCTCCAGACGCCAGTGACCACAAATGTTGACGCGCCTAAAATTAAAAAAAAAAATAACTATAATTATCTATAAAAATTAACTATCTAGTAAACAATAATGCAAATTAAAAAAATCTGATGTGAAACACTCACAATACACAATTTTGTGGGTGTTTACCATCAATTTTATTTTGTTCCATTAGTATAAACGGCCAAATACAAAATATCGGAGTTACATTCGATCCTATATTTATGCCCAATTCTGTTTTGCTTTCTTTTTCAACAATGGAATGAAAATTCTGATATTTTTCTTTAGAGCTCACATTAATTTTTATAAAGTAGTAAATATTATATTATATTTGGCATTTTTTTTATAAAAAATTTTTACTGCACAATTTGATAATTTATAAAATACTTACGCAGGGAAAATTAGTAAAATAATTCTAAACTGTTTTTTTCATAGAAATAATTAGCTATTAATAATTAACCAATCACATTGTAGAAGTAAAAGTGTGAAATGTGGGCGTGGTCAAAATGATGGTTGTAAATTTCTGATTGGCCTAACATACACACACATTTCACAAAATTAATTATATAAAATTAATGTGAGCTCTAAAGAGAAAACTCTGAATTTTTAATTCCATTGTTGAAGAAGAAAAAAATGTGAGCTTCCAGCGTGTTTTTTCTTTTTTGATATTCGTGCGCACATACACAGACATTTAGACCATTAACTGGAAACATTTTTTTCGTACTCAGGGGACCTCAATGAAAACTCAGTTTTGAAAATTTGTCACCATCACAATCCTAGGAGTACAAGGGGGTCGGACAATAAGGTGGAACAGAACGTAATAAATAATTTTTAGTATTTTCCCCGCTGATAGCGATCTGAACAGACAGACAGACCAATCCGTTTTAATAATTTTTATATAGATATAGATCAGATTACTAAACAGATCAGATTTCAAAATAACTAATTTTCTTCTTTTTCAATTTTTTTTAAACAAATATACTGTTCGTATTCTATTAAAAGAATGCACGAGATGGAGAAAATAAATCCAAAGAGGTAAATAAATTATACAATACATTTAATATTCCCTTTTAAAAGTAAACATAATATTAAAATGCTTCTTTTCCGAGTAAAGGAATTTCCAAAATGAACTTTTGCGAGGGGCATCATGCCTAGGGCGGAATGATTAATAATTTCTGAAAAGAGATTTTTCTTAAGCGGGGGAGGGGAACCGTGAAAGATACTTTTCTTTTCTTTTTTTTTAGTTTTTTACCCATCATGTTTATATTATTATCCATGTGAAAAGTATTCATACAAATATTCATCCTTGTATCTTTATTCTTATGATTATAGGTGGGCATAAAGAAGTGGGAATTTTTTGTCTCCTAATAATTTATCAATTCGAAGATAGCATTTATTTATTCAGAAAGTAATAATCACTATTTCACAGACAATATTCCTACCTCCTGTTTTTTATTTTGTGTATTTTTATTTTTATTTGAATATTTAAGTAATTAATCAGCTTAATGTTTAATTTTATAAGCCGATTAAAATGACGCTAAGTATATACATAACACCTAAAGCTTGCATTTTATATAGGGTAAGAACATACAGACAAAGTTCTAACAACCACACTCTACTGGTCGTCTAATAAATCCTAAACATGTAATCCCCTCCTCTATTTTACAAACTGTGTGTAGAGACTTGGTTTCTAGAGACAACAAGGAGGATTACATGCCCAAATATATATAAAGCTGTTTATTAGGTGGCATAGGCAACAACTGCAAAACAGACGGTCACTATTTTAGGGTTATGTAAATGACAACATGATGAGGGTGAAATGAAGATACACAAAATCCACTAAAATTACCATTTAATGATTTTTATCAAAATAAAATCACCATAGTGTAGAGTAACCGAGCTGAGTGATGTAGCGTGAAAGTATGATGAATGTATAGAAGCGTGTAGCGTTGGCTGAAATGAACTGCTTGAACAATGATGTGACTCTTTAGAACTCAGAGCTTGTTCTAACGCTGGTGAGGTGTAGTTAGTCTGTCATGTTTTGAATGTAATCATGGACATGTCATTAATGTCTATCATGTTTTGGTGTTGATGTAACGACTGATGTGTACTCTTATCTAGTGACTTTATTTTATTTCTCTTACTACAACTAGATGAGAAGATTAGCTGTGAAAGTTGAAGCCCATTCACCAATAGATAGGTAGTGAGCATGACAGAGGGTGTAATGCGTAGTAGACGTACGCTTGCGGCCTCAACGGTGGCGCCCTGATGCGGTTGCTAATAGAAGTATTGAATCCAGCTTTTGTGTGGTGAATTTGCCGGCAATTGCTTCCATTAGATTGGCTGAAGTATGTACAGTAGCAGGACTGCGGAGAAGGATTGTGTCGTTCAGATTTTAAACTTCGTCGTTGAAATTGAATTAATTATAGCATCATGAATAGCTAATCTGAAATTCATTTATATGTTAACGCTTCAGTTAACAAACTCTTACTATTTGTAAAGAGGGTGGAGGAATGATTTTTTTTCAAACTTGGTATGTCAACTACACATTCTAACGTGCTACATGTTTTATTTGAAACAAATTTATTTAAGGGCACTTTTGGGGGATTGGTGGGTTTATGTTTTCCTCTAAAGTGCTATTTGAATTTATTATATAATTGTGTCATGTAAATAATATTAATTCAAATTAAATATGTTGAAGAAAATCGAGTTAACCGGAAGTAGGTTTCTGCTGAACAGTTTTTTCTTTTTCAGTTTTCGCGGTTTCTGCGTTAAAACACTAATGAATTTCATTAAATTTGGTACATTAACTGTGAATGTAGAAATAAGGGGGAAAAAAAACATTTCATTAATTTTAAAATTTTCCATTGATGGAAAACTGAGGAAGACAAATATTAGGTGAAAATTATAAGTTCGATAGAAATTTATCAATAACAGTCTTGTAAACTGCAGTAAGAGAAAGTCGTGTGAGTGTTTCATACCAGATTTTTTTTTAATTAGATTTAATAGAAGTTTTTAATTGTCTCATTTGTATGGAAGACGCTACGAAGGTTGTAAGTGTTTAAAAAAATTAAATAAATAAATAAAAATTTACATCCAGGAAATAAAGATTATAATCTTCCCTTGGGAAATTTATATTTTTATCCGCCAGCGGCGCGCGGTGGTAAAATATTAGAGTAAAATATCAGAGGACAGTTTTTCCTTCCAACGCGCGCGGCGCATTTGTTCCCAAGTGTCATTTGTTAGAAAACTCTTTAGCCAGCGGAGGAAAATAAAACATTAAAAACGGCTACAAAACCAACATTAAAATAATTTAAACTGTGTGAAAATGAATGGCTAGACAGATAAAGTGGGGAGAGAGAGAGAGACAGAGAGAGAGGACAATATAAAAAAAAGAGATTTCCTTGATGAGGAGAGTTTTCGCTTTTTATTTTATTTCCTCTTTGCACAACTTGTTCTGAAATAGTAACTAACAAGTAGGGGAGGGGGGGTCTAGCAGGAGTACAAGTTGGAATTGGGCATCTACCGGAATTGTATGCTTTCAAGATCCGCTGTGACAATATAGAAGTGTGTGAAAATTGAGTATTGAAAGTAATTTCCATTAAAGAAAAATAACTCTAATATCCCTGATGATCCAAAAAACAATTTAGTATCCCTTATTCTCCAAAATTGAAAGAAATAATGTTCTACGGTCTAGGTAAATAAAAGGAAAACCAGCGTTGGGAAGGTATAGGGTTATTGGATCTATGTAGTTTTCTGGAGCAATTCCCTACAGCCAATCATTTGAAGTTAGCCTAAACAAACTTCTATGTGGCGCAAGGGAAAGGATTAGCTCAGTGTTAGCGCGCTGGATTCCCATGCTAAACGGACTCCCGGATTCGTATCTGCAGTGCTCGCGTTTGATTTTCTATTCCTAGGAGCCTCTATAGCTCACACTTTCCGTTGGTGGACAATGTCCTACTCTTAAAAATTAGATATCAACTATAATTACGCCACAAAGAATATAAAGAAAAATGTTGAAGAGTATTTCATTATAATCGATTTATTTTTACAACACAAAGTAATAATTTTATATTTTTGTTCAAATGACATATCTGTTTTTTACTTTGAAAGTTTAAGGAAATGTGCATGTATGTGCGTTTATTGTTTGCGTGAGTTTGTGTGTATGATACAAAGACCAGATGTGCAATAGGAAATGTCTGTGACAGTGTAGGTCTAAGTACCGGATATATCGGTCTGTCTACAAATAAAAAGTTTTACTCTTTGTAGCTCAGTGTGTGGTTGTAGTGCAGTTCACTCTTACAGATAACCAGCTATCTCTTACAAAAACATACGCACACACACACACACACACATCGATCTAAAAAGCATGTGCACAGTTTTATTATGTTTAATCTCTCCTCCTCACATTCACAAACTCCCTAGATCGATTTATCCTGTCGATCTTAGGGTCCTGGACCAAGCCCCTCCATTTTAGAAAGATAAATTCAATTCTACACCTCAGTGCACATTTTCCTTTTATTCTTGTTAGATCTCCCCTACAGCCAACATTGCTGCTGTCTGTGACAGTAAGCAAAATTAATTTTTATCGGGTTCTTTTTATTTCATTTCATTTTAGTTTTAAAATAATCTTCAATTTTTCTTTCACATCTGTTTTATTTCTTCTTTTTTTTTTAAACATCACAGTAATTATGACACATCATTTCGTTGGTTATCATCCAACCTATCAGATTTAATTTTGCACCAAAGTAGCTCCACTTAGTTTTGTAGCTGTAAGTTTTGTTCAGAGAGTGGCAGTTCTTCAAAATATTTTTTTGGTTATCTACTCTTGAAAACTCTATATTAGAATAGCTATTACATGTATAATATAATATACTCGGACATTTCAGAAAGGTCTTTGGAGTTACAAAAATTTATTGCAAGAAAAAATATTCAGCTTTCCGCACCGAAACCAGCATCATAGGAAAGAGGAACTCAGTCGAGTTTTATTTTTTGTTCAATATGCACCACGGGTAAACAGAGCACACATCAACTCCATGATCTACGTCTTCCCATATCTTGTCCCACATAGGTCTATCAATAGAGATCACTGCGGGCACTTGTTTTGAGCTGCCATATGCTGTTCAGTTCGGCTGAAAATCATGCGGAAGCGCGGGAACGAACGCTGTATCTCTTATGTAGCTCCACAACAAAAACTCATGCGGTGTAACGACCGGGAATCTAAGGAGTGCGCCACAACATGATGAAGCTCGTTTGTGTAAAATTCCAACCCACAAAATTACTTCTTCACACCAGTTCGGCTATTTACGCTTCACTTCTCATTAGTTTACTGCTTTAACGCTGCCTAGCGGAGGTGTGTGCACTATAGCGTTGGGACTCACTACTTCACGACTTTAACGCCACCTGGTGACGGTGGGATCTTTCCAAGATAAAAATGTCTTTGAGTTTCTATTGCCTATGATGCTGGTTTCTGTATACTATCCGCATCGCATTGTTTATCTCCAGATTTGTTCTTCATCAGGTAATGACATGGTTGCAAACGTAAAACAAAATGTACGCTGACCTCTATTGCTGTACCGATGGACAGATTTTTCTTAAACCGTAATTTTACTCAATGTTTAGTTCCCTTAACTACCGCCAGGTACTGGAATTGTTATTGCTCTGATTGGCTCTAGAGAGGGAAACTTCCTCAGTCATCCTTGAAATCAACTTTTTTACATTCTTATATTACTGGTAAAGTAAATTTAAAATTATAAAGATATAAGATTGTTTAGTTCTATTATATTTATATAACTGTGATCAATATATTAATCGATTTAGTGAAATTTATATAATGTTACAATTATTAATCATTCGTGATTTAGAAAATTGTATTATTTGATTTAATCGATTTCTTGTGCGTTTTATTTTTTGTATTATTTAATTAATATGTACATAATTTCAATTTTTTTATGGACGGAGTATAGATGAAGATACTAATAATATCAGTATCCCCGGGGAAAAGTGATAGTCTTATATGTGTATACTTAGTATGCAAAGTTTAAAGAAATACGCGAAATACTGAAAAGAACTCCGGGTTATCGTATTTTTGCCGAAAAATTCAAACGAATCCGATGTATATATAAATCATATAATGTGTTAATATTTGATGTCATCCTATTAGAGATCCTCAGATCATTTTGTAATAAACAGATGAGCAACCTAGATGAGAGAATGAAAGGGTGTTAGGAGGAGAAGGGAGTCATGGTAGGACGGTGGATAGTTAATCATAACTATTTGTAATTAAGTGGTTGGAGGTAGAAATAAGCTTTACAAGTTTAGTGTACATACCCTATATCTGCTATATTGCGTCATTGATATCTCATAGCAGTTTAGTACTAAGGTGTACTACTGTACAGTCTAGTAGATTTCATAATGACTTTGACTTGCTCACTTCCTTTCTGTTGCTACTGTAGCGGTGTTTGGCTTTACAACCCATTGCTTTTTAATGACTGTTTCGTATCGGATTCACACGCTTCCCTAAGCTGGCCTCTAACATCACAGCATCATGTTTATGACGTCAGCTGTACTAAGATTAGAATTGTGACTAATCTCAGCGTGTGTCACATCCATTCCTCCGCCTCACCCTGCCCACTTTTACCTTCGTATGTTTATATATTTGTTCATAATCGTAAATTTCATTGATGCACGTGCCTTACATATATTTTATCTACTATTTATTATGCTTTTAAATATCCAAGTTTGGACCTCTTACATTTTATTAGATGTCCCTTACATCTCATAACTCAATTTTATAATTGGACACTGACAGTTCCTTGTTAGGGAAGTATCTTTTATTTAGACTAAACTGGAAATCGTGGAACTAACTATTGCCTATATACGCGAAGTATACAGAGACAGTATTCTGGATACAGCGACAAATCTTTTAGATCTAAAAGAACTTTGTGTTTTCAGAGATTTTTCGTTATATCCTGCTTCATTATGTGGTCACCGACCGGTTTCAGGCGTTCGCCCATCAGACGTCTTGATAAACAGTAACATAATACACAGTTTTACACAACAAAATCAGTTTATGCATTCTGTATAATTTTGCTCTATGCAAGTCTGTATTATTAAGACAACCTGACGATGGGCGAACGCCTGACCTGCCTGGGTGGGTGTCTGTCCTAGTTATAGCAAATTTGTAAATTTTGAAGTTTAAAGAAAAGTTGTCATTCTATACAGGGTGTAACAGCAACCTCTGCCAATACTTCGGCATATGGTTTTTCACTTCATTTGGAACAAAAAATTTCTAATAAACCATGGTCCGATTCGTTCGCCTTCAAAAGTTATTCTTCATTTTAGAAAATGATCAATTCAAAGTTTATTAATTGTTAAAATGATGGAGTTGAGAATGATAAAAGAAAATACGAAAAATATGATTTAATTAACGAAAAAAATCTTTTCTATCTGTAAGAGGGTTAAAAATTTAAAGATACACCAAAAAATTAAATAAAAACTTTTTGCACAAAAGAAAAATGTAATTTAGTTTAAAGAAAATGTTCAAAATGTTTATCCTCTGCGTAGACAAAGTCTACTTCTTCGAGACACTGACGAAACAGCACTTAGCACTTCACCGCGCTTGTTTTTAATTTCTTCCGCAGCTTCATATATCCGGTCCTCCAGCTCTTGCCGAGCATACTCAGCTGCAGCTTCCGACGCGCTGCCGTTACAAAATCCATAAATAAAAATCATATCTCGGTATTCTGTCAGAGAACTGTGGCATTTTGAATGTATCACCAGCTAAATCACGACTTAATGTTTCTGTTAATTAAAATTAGACGGATTTCCATCGTGAGATTACAGTTCCAGAGTTCATTCCAGTATTATTAATTAATCTTAGGATATTTTTATAACAGTTCTCAATTTGAATTTTGTTGTTTTTTACATTTATTTCGCATTTTCTTTAACAAAACAAGAAAGAAACCCCATGATATTTATTATCGTTGGAAAGCTGGTGAAATGTAGATATTTTTTCTGTAACCGGACCATACGCTTGCCTTAAAGAAATTTATAAGAAAATACTATTGAAAAGTGGCTTTTAATTGTCGAAGCGCTGTAGGGTTGAGTTTAAAGTCACTGAAAAACCTTATAATTAATTAAATTAAAATAAAACTTCTGTTTCTTATAGGAAATTTAATGCTCTTTCCAAAGGTGTAATTGAATATGATTTATGTGAAAAACTTTTTGAGATATAATCAATCTTATGAGAAAAAGTAGGAAAATTGAAAATTTTCCAAAATGGAGAATAACTTTTGAAGGCGAACGAATCGGACCATGGTTTATTAGAAATTTTTTGTTCCAAATGAAGTGAAAAACCATATCCCGAAGTATTGGCAGAGGTTGCTGTTACACCCTGTATATAGATTGTGTCTTCAGCAGTAAAAGGAAGTTGTGTGTATTTTTCATGCCATAGGTTTTCTTTTTCTTTGACGTAATTCTTACTCCGTAAGATGCTAGAAACTCCCCCATCTTGATTTATCACATTTTGTTCTTTTAATAATCTTTTTATTTTATTTGATTCTAGATCCTGAGAGATCCCGTTTCTGCATCCTCTAACTCGAAGGTAAGCCATTTACATTTATATTTCACCTCACAATTTATTAATCCATTGCACTGAGTCTCTTCTTCCAATCCAAGGCTTTTCAAACCCAGTAATTTCTTTAACTTGCTCCAGGCTTTAGTTACTCCTTTTTTTCGTCTCGGCCAGCTAGACAGAGGCCGTTATTTTAGGGGGAAACTACTTTTTATGTAACTCAGAGGGGATCTCAAAATAGATATTTCTGACAAAACTCAATTTTGGAGCATCACTTCCTTTTCCATCACAAAGTGTTGATAAAAATAAAACAAGTTCAAAAGAACCTCATTTGGGGGGGGGGGGCTGTATTTATTTATTTCTTTTTAATTTAAAATAGAAATTCGGGTAGGTGCAAGAGAGAGAGAGAGTTGGGAAAATTTGTCTGGTAAGGTTTTCTAATGGTACAGCAGAGATTTATGAGCCATATGGGGATGCAGAACTGTGGCGGACGAGCTGTATGGTTAAAGCGATTTATCTGAAGTGACGTATATTCCGGTCGCTTTTCAACCCAGTTTTAACTAGAAAATGAATCATCCAATCTCTCCCTCTTACTGTTGCGCCTTAAATCAATCCATATATGCCACACCATGCCCCATACATTCACCTTCCTCAACCAAAATTGTTCAGTCTATAGGTATATGATTTTTTTTTTTAGCTAAAAATATATTTTATCAACTTGAAACCCGTCAGGTGTTTTAATTAAAAAAGAAATTATCAAGGTAATAAAATACATCTGACGGAAAGTATTTTTTGTTTACAATAATTAAAAATCTGGTATGAAACACTCACGCGACTTTTTCTAACACAAATTAATACAATTTAATCAAGAAACTTTATTTTAAAAATTGCAACACTACAAGGTTTAGTTGGACTGGCCATTAAAATGGTGGTGGGGATTTTAATTGTATATATGAGTAGTGCTGTATATCAAAACAAACTAAGCTTGAGTAAGTTTAAGTTTAAACTAACTGACAAACTAAAACTAAACTAAACTGACTGCCACTCCAAAATCAATTTTTTCAGAAAAATTTGACAAATAAAAGTGACCCGTTCCTATTGATGCAGCAAGCATGCCAAGTTTAAAGAAAAATCTTTGTAGCCGTTTACGAAGAAATCCCCCCCCCCCCAAATTCAAAAACCTATACTTTAAAATCGCATTTTCGGTTGACCGATTTTCTTCAAATTTGGAATTCTATCAATGGTTCTAATGTGTATTAATATTATGTAGATGATAAAAATACAAAGTGAATTTATACAGAAGTGGTACTTTAGAGGAAATCATAACTCTACCTTTCCCTCAGAACCCCCTCCCCAAATCAATTTTCCCATCAAAATGTTTCATATAAAAGTAATAAGTATTTATGTGTCAAATAGTTTATAGACAATGAAGTGTTTTTGAAAAAAATCGCGATAAACTGAAGTCGAAATCACGAACAACAGTAAAGTCGCATTTTTGTTTGATCGATTTTGCCTGAAATCTTCGTGTTCAATGGTGGTGGTGGAGGGAGTACATAAATGAAATACAACTTTGAGCTTCCTGAGACTTTTTGTTTTTTAGATGTTTTTTTTAAACATCTTATACTATCTACCAAAATTTAATATCTACTTAAATAATTGACACTTTGTTTATTTGACTTTCCCAGACAAATATTGAGCTTTTAGAGAGATTCTGGGTGAGCAGAAACTCAAAATTATTATAACAGTGATCAATTACGCGTTTGACCTCTACAGTTAAAATCTATAAATATATATTTTCTTGTTTTTCGAATAGGGCTATACAATTAAGTTCTTTAAACTTGGAATGCTTACTGCACAGATAATAAATGGATCATTTTTTTATTTGAAACTTTTTCCGGAAAAATGGATTTTATAGCGGGGAGAGGGGCTCGGGGAAAACTGTTTTGGTAAATTTCAATTGTTATTTAGGGAAGGTTCATTGTTATTGTACGCTGTCTTCTGGATTACAATGTAGTTGCCTCAACTTTACATGCCTTCTACTAGGGATTGTATACCGGTTTACAGTTAAAAAAACTATCGGTAAACTTACCGGTAAATTTTTGAAATCCATTTCGGTAAATGAAAAATCTATATTAGAAATTTTTATGTAGAAAATATTGTGTTTATAGATATTTAAAAGGGCTTAAGGGACATTGAACATAAAAAAACAGGTAAGTGTAAGCAACAATATACCTAATTTTATTAATTTTATGTGAAATACTTTTTGTTTAATTTTAATTGAAACATCCTTGGGTTTGAGAGCCGCTGTAAATCGTATAGAAAGCGCTAGTTACTGTTAGCATAATATGTGATTTGTACTCTGCAGTTTTTTGAGATGTTTAAAGGTTTAAAATCTTTACAATCAACGTTTTTCATAAAGAGTAAGTAAATATCTCCGTTTTTAATATTTAAAAATAATAATATGTAAATATTTCACGTATTTTTTAAATTATTAGCAATTTTGAATACACCACATTATGACAGGACATTAATGGACAATATTATTGTAAAATAACTATAGTATTAGGTACTATATATTATTTCTTTGTATTGTTATTTTTATTATTTTATTTTTGTTTCTAAAAGTTATTATTATAGTTTATCAAGAATAACACTTTAATTTTTATATATTTTATATTCTATATCTCTGAAATAAAAAATGTAAATTGGAAATCAAAATGAATTATATTTTTTATCACCTTTATTTTATTTTTCAGGAAAATAATTTACCGGTAAACCGGTATTTTAATTTCCATTTACCGCATTACCGGGAAATGGAAAAGTCGGTAAATTTACAATCCCTAGTAGGTACATGTACCCCCCTGCATTTGTTAATTTTATATTGTATTAACTCCAGTAAGAGAATTATTGTGGTGTATTGTACAAGGTTTTTACTTTAGCGCAGCTTTTGCAAGCTCCAAGAATAAGTAACTTTTTTATACTTTACACATAACTAAGAAAATTCATGGCAGAAACGTCACTCGATATAATTGACCAGCTTAAAAAATAAAAAATAAAAAAATTGGAACATAGAGATCAATTTCATTGGGATGAAAAATTGAATTGCCTTTTGTAGCCCTGGCCAGTGCTACCTTGATAACATTTTTTTTTATGCTTACAATCATCTACGTGGATAACCATGATCCCTCTGTCAGTAAATCTGGACCAAAAAAAGAAAAAAAAAACTCCTTGTTTATCTGACCTATTTTTTCTCAATCCTAGCCCCCAATCACTATTTCTTATTTACCAATAGCCAAGCGCCTCTTGCAAACCACTAAAATTCGATGAAAACCTTGAAACCCTGTGATAATGTTTTTAAGCATCTTTCAGCTCAATCACATCACGTGATAATCGCCATCCCATCACCATAGCTTTGTTTTTTTTTCCTTTTTTGATGTTATTTCTTATGAATTGATAATTTTTGTAAAAATACATCGTAATGTTGTGGTTTGAAGACCAATAGAAATATAGAAATAGCGAAACCAAAGTTTGATATGAATATTAAAATTGAAGCCTAATTCAGTTTCTTCAGAAAATTTTAGTTTTTCCGGAATTCTAATTTAAAAAAAAAAAATTAACGGAATTTTTTTCGAGAAAAATCCAAAAATTCAAAACCTATTCTATAAATTCGCTCATTTTCTTCAAATCTGGTAATTCTAGTATTGCTTTCAAGTATGAGATATGAGAGGAAAATAGCGCAGAAACAGCGGAGGGGGCGTTAATGATTACGGCTGCATATAGAACCGTGTCGAGCGAAGCAACGGGAATTCAGGTATGAATGAAGTAAGGAAGTTGGGGATAGAAACAAGAAAAAAGGATGAGATATTATGGCTAAGGGAGGGCCGAGGTATGTGGGAAACGAGAACCCGTGGCCGACGAACCACTTTAGATGATTTTGGAAGTTAAACTATGGCTACCCCGCAGCAAATATGAAGAGGTTAGGTTTTTCCTGACTCAGGCTATATAATGGGGTTGATGAAGGAGAGAATGGTCTGGTTTGAATGAACAAATAAAATATGGCTAACACTGTATAATATAAAAAGTGACACTGACTGCCTGGACTTTACACCTACAATGGTAGAGTGGTAAAGGGTAATGATACGTTCTGACTTGCGAGTGACTTCAGTTGTATGAACTGTCCTCTATATCTATCTCTCGCTGCTGTATTTATGCAGTTTCTCCCACTCTAGTCCGAGAGAGTGGTCCTGACATTTTTGCTCTCTTTCTCTGCTACGGATCCCCTCTTTGGATCCTATTACACAGGCACTGATTGAGTATGGAAAACGTCTTGGAGAAGTATCTCCATAGGATGGATGTTGCAGCGGAGTGCCGGGTTGTTTATATTGTACCGATACGATTGACGACGCGGAGCAACATAAGCTTGCTAATAATGGGATAGTGGAAAAAGGGAGCTTGAGGTTGAGGGGGGGTATTACTGAGGGAAATTATGTAGGCACGATGTTAGAGGTGGAGAAGAATTGGAGCAGGATGGCGCATTCCATCTGGAAGAAAAAGAGGGGGACAGATGCGGGCGGATTACTTAAGATAGAAAAAATTAGGTGCACGCTGGATAAAGGCTAAGGAATGGAGACTTGAGCAATGTGTTACTGTAATGGAGACTAAAGTAATGTGTTAAACTGTTTCTGGGCAGGCTCCACGACGACAGGAAAGAGTTTTTTACGGTGTACGAGGATCCCCATAAATGCAAAAGCATTTTTATAGTGAAGAAGTACTTTAAAGGAAACCTTGTCAGGCTGCTCCCCAGAACCCTGGGAAAATATTTCAGATAAAAGTGAAAGGTATTTAAGTGTATAGATACCATACAAAATTTACATAAAATGATTGAAGCTTTAAGCAAATGGCGGAATATCAAGCTTGAGCTTCCTCCCAGTTTTTGTTTTCGAGATTTTCGTCCACACATGCAAGATCATTCGCTAAAAACTTTTTTGTTTCGTATTCAGAGGACCTCAATATATGTTTTTCCGTTGAAAACTCAATTTCGAAAATTTGACGCAACATACTTCATACCTGCAGCAATACGAGCAAGTAAAAACATTTATAACTTTAGTAGAAAATATAACTAGTGTAACGAAGTAAAAAGTAAAAAAAAGATAAAAGATTTTTACAATAATTCACTTCTTCCATACCAAAAATTCATGGGAACGAGAAGTAGGAGTATAAATGGCATGCAGCCTAATATTTCGGGGGAATACTAGAAAGAGCAAGCAGGAAAAGATCACTTAGAAGAGGGCTAACGTTAAGGGGTATGACATAGGAGATAGGAGATATTCCTGACTAGCCAGCTCTACACCCTGTAGGGTCTGAATACTTGTCAGCAGGTTCTCAGAATCCCTTTGGAATTCATCCCTTTTCCTACATACTACCACTCCATGGAAGGTAGAATGTTATACCGGATGTCCAGGCTTCCAGAAGTACTATATATATATATATTGTGTAATGTTGAAGAAACATCCTTGTTCCTTTCACCCTTCACCTTTATAACTTATATATATATATATATGTATGTGTGTGTGTGTTTGTGTATGTATATCTACTTCCCTCTCTAACTACTTGTTCGTACGTGCTGGCCACATATAAATATGTAAATTACTATATACATACGTATATGTGGTGTGTGTGTGTGTGTGTGTGTGTGTGCTTTTTGTAAAAAGGGACACACATATATCACTTAAAAATATCACTCATATATATAATAAATGACGTAATAATACCACTGGAGATTCCTAAGTTCCTGTTCCAATTGCTTTTACTTTTCTTTTTATGAAAAGTCTCTGCAATATTTACATCATATATTTATAATTTGCACCTCACCGGGTCCTTACAGTCCTTCTCCAATTCCCATTTTCTCCATTGATGAACTTCTCCATCACAAAATTCCTTAGTGACGGTTACTGCAGCCTCGGGATACCTGCAGGTAATCTGGATCTCACCTTAGCCAACTCGGACGAGTTCACTCATTGCCAGAGAGTTCCTTCCTGCTCTTCTCTGAGCGGGGCCATTAAGACTTGCTCCACATTCTCCTCCTAGTCTAGAGCTCCAGCACGGGGCTTGTTCAAAGCCTTTAAGACAGCTTGACTATCAGAGAATATCCTCACCCTTTTCTCCCTGACTTTGATATAGTTTGTTCAAACTTGAATGTTGTTTCACAAGAATCTCCAGATAATGTTTTGTTTATCTTTTAGGTTTCTGCGGCCATTTTCATGAAAACCATTTGATTTTCCGGGTTGAGACCGCGCCAGCGGTTTGCTAGAAACCGACATTTCGACCGTATTGGTCTTTAATGTCATTACACCTTGAAAGCTAATGGAGCAAGTGTTTTTCAATTTTCTTTTTTTTTTGTTAGATTGGGGAAGAACTGAACTTGCCGGGCTTAAATACATTTTTTTAGCTCTTGATGATTGCTATTAGTTGCAGCTTTTGGTGGAGCTTGGTACTTGTAAGTTGTGCCTGTGTTAACAGTTTATCTCAAAAACGAAAAGTCACAGGAAGCTCCAACTTGGTATTTCGTTTAGGCATTACCATCGCATCAGATACGAATTTCGGGCCAATTCCATCAACCGAAAGTGTAACTTTACTGATAGTTTTTTTTTTTTTTTTCAGTTTTTCGTGATTTTTTCGTAATCGGCTCCAACGATTTTCTTTAAACTTCATATACTATTTACACACATAAATACCTATCACTTTTATTTGTAATGTTTTCCCGGGAAAATGGATTTTTGGGGGGTTTCTGGGGGAATAGTAGCGCTATGCTTTCTTCTGCAGTACCACTTTAGTATAATATATGGTTTTACCACCTACATTATATTCATGTACATTAATAGTATGAATCGGACTTTCTCCAAATTTAAAGAAATCGGTTAACGATTCGGTACGATTTTACAGAATAGATTTTTTTTTTTAGGACGTTTCTCGAAAACGGTTACAACGACTTTTTATTTAATTGGCATGCTTGTTGGATAGATAGAAACGTATCACTTTTATTTGAAATATTTTTCTGAATCAATGGACCTTGCATTGGTATGGAGGGGCGGGGAGCTGTCACTTAGTTTAAATTTAAATTTACACAAGCTTTGTTCATTTTGACACAGAGTGCTCCACATAAAATTGTTCAGGAATACATGTACCATTCCCACTACTATGTTTATGGTACTAGGTTTATAAGTAAACATTGTAGCGTTGCAATCTTGAAGAAAAAATTTCTTGATTAAATTTTATTAATTAGAGCAAGAAATAAAGTCGTGTGAATATTTCACACCAGACTTTCGTTTTTGAGATATTCACACCTCCTAGTATAAAATAATAAAGGAAAAAATGTTGTATAATTATGAAGATAGCTTCTAGTATGATTATACGTATGAGAATTCGGTAATTGATATCCAAGAAACCTATACTATAGAGATAATATATATATATATATATACTTAGGAAAGGGATAGACCTTTCTCCTTTGTCCACGTACTGTTATCCAAATGGTAATTGGATTTTCCAAGGCGCACAACAATAGAGAGTATAGGGTTATATTCTCATATAAAACGAAATATATGGAGATCATATGTTTATATATATGTATAAAACACAATACAGATACCACTACCACCTCCATAGTATATGGTGGGAGGTGACCCCGAGAATTGTTGGGGTGTTGGGGGCGGCACCAAACTGGCTGTATTTCTAATTAAATCTTCAAATTAATAAACTAGATGGCTGTCTCTAAAATAAACAAATACACGAACAGAAAACACACACACACTCATTGCAAACTCTATATATATATAGAATTTACTCTAGTCATTATTCATCATTCATCATTCCGATTGTACCTGTATATCTACGAAAATATTTTATATTAGCCTTTTTACGGTTGGGTCCGCTTTATCTTTGTAAATAAATTATCATCCTGTTATTAAACATAGTGGGGGAAATAAAACCATTCAGTAAAGTCCTATTTACAAAATTTTACCTTAAAACTTTTAAGTTTTGATCACTTTTTCTGATGTTGCCAAAAATAAACTGTAGTGCGATTTTTGGTAAATCGGAAATGCGTGGAATTACTAAAACTAAGAAAATATCTTGGACTGTTACCATAATTTAATATGAACTTATACTTTTACATATAAAAGGACTTAAAATAGAATTAAAGTATTCGTGAGAAGTAGGAAATTAGAAATTTAGAGAAAGAACAGAGGAGAGAGTGACGTGGCAAGAGAAGTGATGTAGACTGGCGATTTGAAGTTGCAGACACGCGATAGAATGATTGTCAACTGTTAGAGCTGTGATAAAATGTGGATTCTCCAACCGAATAGATGGTTTCATAGAATCGAATTCATAATTACACTTGATCTTCTTAAGAATAAAATTCTGAGTTGTGGGGCAAGCTTGGCGGGAGCATGCCTATTTTAATCCCCTAACTTGCAGGAGCAATATCAATATGTAATAGGATCCAAAGAGAGGGATCCATAGCAGAGAGAGAGACAAAAATGACAGGACCACTCTCTTGGACTAGAGTGGGAGAACTGCTTAAATACGCGACGGGAGATATACGATATACAGCAGAGTTCACTCGGCAGTCACAACGAGTCATCTACCTTACTCTTTACCTCTCTACCATTCTCTGTTATTTTAGTGTAAAGTCCTCGCAGTCATGTCACTTTTTCATTATACAGTGTTCAGCCATATCTAGTTTATTAATCTGAACCAAACCATTTTCTCTCCTTCATCATGCCCATTATAGATATATAACTCAAATCTTTAATTCAGAGCTTAGGATGAACCAACCACTCGTTAATCCTCAAGAAATTTTTATTAATAGTCTAAGTTGATGTTTCGATCTTTTGGACTATTTACCAATTGCAAAAATCATGTTTAGTTATAAGAATACATCAATAATAATTGTTACGTAGTTTGTAAAACGGAAACTCTAGTTACAATTGGTTTTTGGCCATGCTGGTATTTAACAAACCATTTGTCACTTCGAGGCACAATCTTGGATCCTCGGATCAAGTAATTAATTTTAAACCACCATTTCTCCTCTTGATTTCTGATCAGTTTTAAATTGATCAATCCACTTGTCGAATTTCGCAAAAATATAAAAATAAACCGCCTTGTTTCAGCCTTCAGCAGTAAAAATTCATATGAAACACATTCCTCAGAAACACATTCTTCACAGAAACCAGAAATTGCATCACTAAACGCTGTTCTACAAAGTGAAGATATCTAGAGGTTATATATACTGAAATAGTGATCAGATAGCTGTTTTTCTTAAACTGATACCAGGGGTGCCAACTTAAGTAATTGTAAGTATCGTTATTCTTATATAGATATTCTTTTATTTACAGATATTTGCTCCGACCGTCGTGCTTTACTGTTAACAAAAATTGAATACATTGATGATATTAGCTGGAAGAGGGAAGAGCCGTTTTGATAAAATATGTTGAAAAATGAGGAAGTTGAATATGAAATGAATTTCTCTGTTTCCTCATGGTTTACTAAGTGTTCCTTAAACAGTAGAAAATCGTTGGTTTTAGTAACGATACTAATTGTATAAGATCTTATTGCCGTGGTCTAATTGTAGGCACAGGTCTTTCCTGGCGGACAGGTCTCTCTAATGGGATATCTTTCCTAAGAGAAAGAGAGAAAGGAAAAGAGAATGGCTGACAGGCCAACATGTTGTTGAACAACACTAATGCCATCTGAAGGCACATTGTAATGTAACTCTCTCTCTCTTTCGACTTACCTCCCCCCGTTCCCCATCAGGGCAGGACTACGTCTTTCCACATTTCCCAACACTACTTGTCCAGTCTTCACTACAGTGTTTGTTGACTTTCTTCTGTCGCTTTTCCAACCTTACCCCGCTCTTCTATTTGCTACTCTCAGTTCTTTTTCCTAACCAAGGACAACCTTTCCAAGTTAGTGTGTTCGTCATTAGAATTTTAATTCTTTACAATGTCATTTTTCCTTAGCCTCAACAAATTTCACAATTACTACATTTGTTTATACTCTGTATTCTTATTAAAGCTATTCCCCCCAAAAAATTTAAGTAAAATAAAAAAAAGGTTACTAATTTATACCAAGAGAAAATCAAATAACTCAATTATAGAGAAGCATCGTTTCTGTTCCATCTCTTGTTGCAGTCGTGTCAAATTTTCGAAAATGGGTTTTTAATGAAAACTCTACTCAAAACAAAAATTACAAGAAGCCTAAACTTAATTTTTACACCTAGATATCACCAAATAATCCTACAAGAATATTTCCGGTCGTAATCCGCCATTAGGAATTGCGGTGCTATCCAGAGAAGATTTGGAAGCCTGGCTTAGTTGCCAAGAGTTGGAGAAAGATACTCCCTCCTTATAAACTTGATAGATTCTGAGATTTCTAAGAGATCTTGATCTGGAAAAGGTGCTCTAGGATGATTGTGCGTACAGTTTACCCAAAAAACTTTTCACATTTTGAGCGATATTTGTCGCAAGCAAAGAGTAAATGATTGATATCACCATCTAGGACACATTATTCAAATATTCACATTTAGGACTGTTCGTGATCTTTATTTTATATAGATGCGGTTTTGTGAGAGATGGTATAGGTGCGGAATGGTGGTTAAATCTAAGATCAATTATTGTTGTGTAAAATTACCTTTTCCCCTCTCCAGTACCCAACAAAACATGGCTTATTAGGGATTTACGGCTGTATGTCGGCGTAATATCTGCCTTTCTTTTCCTTGTCGCCTTAAAATAGCACATACTATGCGTCCGAATAATAACTCTTCAAAACGTTATCTAAAGCCCTTAAACTAGGCAATGCAAATGTATTTTCCAAATTGGATGGATTTTTCTGCTACATCGCCTACTACTTTTTGCATTATCGACGATTCCAGCGTGTCCTTTTACCCACACCAACTGTATCCTGCTCTGTGCATTCTCCAGACCATTTGCTATTTCTATAATAATTTTTTTGTTGCATCACAAGCTCAGAACTGATTTTCCGTTTAGGTAAAGGTAAAGATTTTTCATTAAACTTGTAATCTAACTACAACATATAACTCTATTAGTTTTATCTGCAATATTTTCCGGAAAAATTCATTTTAGTTGGGGTTCTGAGAGTGAGAGAAATAAAATAATAGGTGAGAAATGCAGTGAGAGAAAGTCGTGTATCAGGCCAGAGTGTTTTCTCAACTAAAACTAAGTTAAAAGAATTGTAATTGAAAGTCTGCATATTAAATTACTAAAGCAAGAATTAATTTTCAGCTCTTGCTTTGTTGATTTAGTATAGTAAACTTTATTATAGAGTAGTGAGAGGGCACTTAAACAAGACGGTATATGTGTACCGCGTTCGAGAAATTGAAATTAGACCATTTAGTAGTTTGGCTAGTTTAAACACTCAGGACATTTGGTTTCTGGGAAACGTTACTGTGTGGTAGTGAGCGGGGGCTTTTAGTTAGAGGAGTGAGCTAAAATTCCCGACGGTAAAGTAGCTGTGCTATTAATGCTGGCTAGTTGGCGCTAGTAGTAGGGCTTTGGGAATGTTAGGTAGTTTGTGTTTGTGTATATGTGTATATATACTCAGCTCCGAGCATTTGTGTGCAGCAGAGACAGTTAGGAGTCATGTCCTGGGAGTGACCAGTGTCCCTACCAGGACCCCCTTGGGAGATATGGACCTTCTGTCCATGTATTACTGGTGCACCTGCTATTGACACTACTCACTACAACATATTCATGAATACATTTCTGTGAACCCCTTCTCCAGTTTCTCTGTCTCCAATATATACCACCTCCGACCTCATATCACCTCCAGTCCCTACAGTTAGATTCCTGATAAATTCACCAAAATATATTAGATCATCTCTGGCCATCTAGCAAACCCCGAATTAATAATTTAGATCGATTTCTCATACATATTGAACAATTATCGACTACTTTGCATTAAATTCGACGTTATTAAGTGTTTTTCTTGTAGGAAATCA
Organism: Triatoma infestans; assembly: GCA_011037195.1. Taxonomy (NCBI): domain Eukaryota; kingdom Metazoa; phylum Arthropoda; class Insecta; order Hemiptera; family Reduviidae; genus Triatoma; species Triatoma infestans. The sequence continues at coordinate 310,352 of JAAEAF010000050.1, forward strand.
CAAACTGTCTGGTGTGAAATACTCACACCACGTTCTCCCTCCACCTGTTAGTATAATTGTAGGATATAAAATGACTAATTTTCTTTAAACTCAAATTTTACACATTTGCCTTAACCTAAATACACTAGTGGGGGGGGAGAGACTGGAAACTACCAACCTGGCAGGATTATATTGCAGTCCAGTAAAGCGCATCGTCAATATCATTGAGCCAACCCGATATATTTGAAATTAAACGCCACAAAGTCCAAAACTTATCTAAACCCTGTTTGGGGGGGAGGGGTAAGTTTCAAATAAAAGTGGTAGGTTTATTTCAGTGCAGTTACCATTCAAAATTTAAATGAAAGCATTATGGCCATTTTCGAAATATCGCCATAAAACTCAAAAACCTATCTGTATAGTCGCATATCCGGATAGCCGATTTTCTTCAAATTTGAAAGTTCTAGCAATGCTTGGTAATGTATATTAATATTATGTAAATAGTAGATCGTACATTCAATTGAAGCAGTACTTTAGAGGAACATTTAACATTACTTTTCCTTCAAGCCCTCCAAAAAAATCGGAAAAAAACGCAAAAAAATATTAGTAGTCGCATTTCTGATTGCCCCAAACCTTCGCGTCAAATATGAGAGATGGTACCTTAACTATATATACCAAGTTGGGGCGGGTGTTGGTGTAGTGGTTATGAGCACGGACTTGTAAGTGGGAGGACCACTTACTTGTAAGTTCGAGTCTAGCGTATAACTGCTAAATTTTATATTTGTTTAAAAAATTTTAATAGTAAAGTAGGTGCTTCCGCCCCCGTCCGCGACACCTAATTTGGTAGTTGGACGTTAAGCCCGCTGAAAAAATAGGCATTACTTTACTTTTTACTTTTATATATACCAAGTTTGAGTTTCCTGCGATTTATTGGTTTTGTGATATTTTGTTCACAGTAACACACACACATTCGGACTATTCGCTAAAAACATTTTTTTTCGTCCTCAGAGGACCTCAAAATATGTATTTCCGGTGAAAAGTCTATTTCAAAAATTTAGCACGGTCGGAATAATTCCCTCTTACTAGGAATAAGAGGAAGTAAAAAATTGAAAAGGCGCTAATAATAATAATAATAATGTATAAAGTAATAAAAATAATACATTCCTATTAGTAGAATTTTAAATTAAAAAGGACAATTTAATAATACATGTTTAAATATTTAATCAGTAGATATCTGTTTATGTATTCGATAGTACGGCTTCAGCTTGTATAGATAACGTAAATTGTTAGCAAACATCAAAAATAATTTTAATTCAAGTCAAATACTCCCCCTTAACCTACTCTCTTTGTATAACCTCAGTTCCGTTACTAGTTGTGAAGATTTGTTTTGTAATTATATTTTCTTATTTTCACGTATTGCCGCTAGGTGTCTGGCTAGTTTGAGCTGAATAATATTACTTTATGTCACTTGTAAAACAAACTAATAGCTGTTTTTATTTTCTCTCATTTTGTGATGAGAAGTATAACTTGACACTCACCACTTTTGAATTGATAATTGCCACATTATTATCATACTGTTACAGATAGAAACAAAAATTACCATTTCCATTAAATTATTATCAAATCCAGGATATTTCTTGATCGAGGATATTAATTGAGGAAGTAAATTTCTTTTTTAATTAACTATCCTTAAAAATCAATATAGTTTACAAAGAAAATTTTTTTTCTCGTTGATTGTACTAAATTATAGTACATTTCTAATGTATGTGGGTGTGGGTGCGCGCGTGTGTGCGTGCGTGGGTGTGTGTGTGAAAGAGAGTGAGTGAATGATCGACAGCTGGAGGGGTTTTAAATGCTAGGAAGTTAGCGGGGGGAAATATTATTACATAAACAAATAATTGTATGTACATTTACATATTATTTAATCAATACGGTTACCAGAGTGTTATGTTATTGTATTAGTATGAATATACATCCATATATATAGGTTACAAGTTGCGGCACCCTGTGTTTGTGTTTTCTGCTTACCAGGGGTTTAATAATTCCGCTTTGGCAGAAAAGTGACTGGCGTTTTGTTATTAAGATAGGATTGTACGGCTAATTGGATTGTTGATGTTCAGATTCAAATTTTTTACACTTTATCTCCTCTTTCTTATATTCATCATCCAAAATTTCATGTAACTTACTTCTCGTAAGTCCTCACATGTTAGTCTAGTGGTTAGCGCAATCGCCTTTCGTGCGAGAATTCAGGGTTCGTGAGGGTAAAGTCTGTGTTGACCTAGTATCGTGATAAAAAGTGGAAAGCTACAGTTAGTAGCGCCCTAGGTAGCGAAAGCCGGGTCTAAACGGCGTGGGAACTGCGGCGTGCTTTCCACACTCCCCCTATACTAATCGCCGGTTTGGAAAGCCTTGGTCCTTCATGGACTGTTGCGCTAGAGTTTTTATGGTAATTCTAATAATAATAATAATAGTTCTGCTCTAACTCAAAATACTTTTCCTCATCTGGATGTTCCTCCTGAGATACAATGACTTTTCAAATGCTGCCTCCAGAAATTTTTATAATTTAGATTTAAAAATACTTCCATGGCCTCAGTTATATTATTAACAAAGTAAGAAATTTTTGTCAATGAACCGTTCTTGTTTTCTTAACAGTTTTAACCTGGGCTGCTCCTCTACGATTATTGGATAATAATTAGAAATATTACAAGGAAACAAATTAAACAAATTCGAAGAAAATCTCTCAATCAGAACGCAGGAAAAGCAATAAAAAGAAACTCATTGACTGAGCTTTATATAGATATTGTCTCAAAACTTCTTCTAAAAAATCATGAATTTGAGAGCAGTCAAGAGAAAGATATAGAGAGTGATTGAGTTATAAAAAGAGCGATAGATGTTGGTAGAAAGTGGTTTTGTGCCGGTATGCGGAGGAATAAATATCGCAAGAGCTGGAAGTGAGTGAATGAGAACTAGGTGGAGGTTTGAAAACCATTTTCTCTTGTTTACGAGCTCTTGTTGTGGGGTTCGTGGAGCACATCTTATGAAGTGTTACCTCTCTCTCTGTGAACACAGCTCACCCTCAGCTCCACTACTACTACTAGTGTAACCTCTCTGTTCACACTAGAGAGTGTATAACAGTGCAGCCAACTGGAAATCATCAGGCCTTATAATTCCTTCACTTCTCTTTTCAGTTGTTCTCAGTGATATATATCTCTCTCTCTCTCTGAGACCTCACTCTCTCACTCTACCTCTACTTATCCCACTCTAATCCAACAGCACTCTTACGAAGGCACTGGGGACCGATTCAGCGGTTTTGATGTTGTGTGCTGCTGTACGGTGAGGAAGGTATTGCTGCTACCTTTCAGGTCTTTTACCTCGAAATACTTCATTCGCTCACTCTGTCTTCCAACTCCTGCTCGCTTTCTCTCTTTGTGTGTTTCTTCTTTCAAACAAATATTAATCTTGGAACATTATGAAATTCTTAATTGACTCAATATTTCCATTTCACTTTTTATGTTGGCTTTTATATTTAAGATTTCTTTTTTTTTTTACTTTTTACTTTCCCATACTGCTGTAAAGAGGAAGAATTGCTGGTCAAGTTAATTCCTATCGGAAATACATATTTTGAGGAGCCCTAAAATTCGAAAAAAAATACGAAAAATTGCACGTAGCCTTCTAATCTAGATATTCCTTTTAGATATCATCATGTGGATGATGTTTTTAAGTTTCGATCCAAATCCAGAAAGTGCAACTTACTGTGTTCTATTCTCGAAAATCACCGTTTTTTCGCCCCCGTTAATTTCCCTTGAACTATGCATTCTTCTTCTTCTTCTTTTCTTGACACTGCAGTCCTTTACGGGACCCGGACCTCATCAGTTAGCTTCTGTCTAACTTTGCCTTTTGAGCATCACTATCTCGCAGGTCATTCTTCTGGCACCTTCTGGTCTACCGTATAGCATTCTCTTCTAGCAAGGTTTCTTGGGGTATACAAAATCTACAGTTCCTTATTGGTCCTGTTCATTCTTACTCCTCTCCTGCATATCGGGTCATATAAATCTTCCTAACTACATCACATCAAAAGCTTATTCATCCTTTTTATAACCTCCTTTTTTTTAGGAAAATTGATTTTTGGAATGTTCTGGGAAAGCTGAAACCTTTACCTTTCCTGGCAAGTATCACATCATTGCAAAGTACTATTTTTTATATAATGAGAAAGCTAATTTATTTATAAAAAAACAGTATAGACCAATCATACGACTTGCATTTTCTTTAAAATTCCAAGTTTTAATAAACGTATATTTGCCTCCTCCCCAACTATACAGATGGTGGAGAATCCGTACAAAACGTTAGTTTTATTAGGATCAGGTAGTGAATGTGGTTACATAGCATGCCGCATGATAGCGTAGTTCTAAAATCAATTTTTACGGAAACAAGTTTCAAATAAAATGTGATAGATTTATGTTTAAATAAATAAATCATTCCAAGATGTATGAAAATCGTTAGAGCTATTTTCGAAACAAATTAGAAACCTCCTCTGTAAATTTGCATTTCCGGTTAACCGATATTCTTCAAATTTGGAATTCTAGCAATGATTCTAAATACCTTAATATTATTTACATTGGTAGAACCATACATTCTATTGAAATGACAATTTATAGGAAAGTTTATTAACATTGTTCACTACCTCCCTAAAATTTCCTGTAAACAAAGTTTCATATACAAATGATAGGCACATTTTCATTTGTAGATAGAATACGAATTCAAAGCAAATCATTAGATCCTTTTTCGAGAATATTGTGTAAAAATGAAAAAATAAAATAAAATCGCACTTCGGTTGATAGATTTTTTTTTTTTGCCCAAAACTTTTGACAGAATCGATTTCAACAGATTCGATGGTGAAGGAAAGAACAAAATCAAGTTTACGTTTCCTGTAATTTTTTATTTTTATTTTGAAAATTTTGTTGACACACAGACACACAGTACGTAATCAGATCATTCTTTAAAAACATTTTTTGTCTTATTCATTAGTTCAGCGGTAAAAGAAAGCAACTAAATAAATAAATAACTAAATAAATAACAAACAGAAGAAGGTTCATGCAATTTTTGTAAAATCGTTTGAATATGTTCTCAGGAAATGCTTCTTTTTTTTTTGCAAATGTTGTGTGTGTGGTCAGATTTGATTTTATATTTTCATACAAATTGAAAAATAGATAGGACACCAACCATAAATACATATGATATAGGGTAGAACTAGGTACATATCGTAGTACATTGCACCTTATATAGTATCATATATCATCCGATATATGTGTATATAGAGAATATGTACTCTCCAAGGAGATATACATCAACCTTGAATGTATGTATATAAATGCCTCTTTAATATTGTTTCCTGTCAGTATCAACTGTACGTTTCTTATATAAATTATTATTATTATTATTATTATTATTATTATTATTATTATTATTATTATTATTATTATTATTATTATGTAAGAGATTAAATCGATATTGAAATGTTGTGGTAATAAGTAATAATTAAGGCCCAGATGATTTTAATATAACTCTCTATTTTTACTTTCTCTTACTATTAACTGTAAGGGGAAGTATTGGGGATCGTGCCAAACATTCCAAATTGTTTTATTTTATTTTTTAATTGAAAATTTCACTTTCGCAAGTTCTGACTTCGAAAAAGTGGATTTAAAAAATACTCTGTATATGTTGTGTTTGTGTGTAATTGTTTTTTTAAAAAAATCTGTCGGCACGACTTCTCTGACTACAATTTACATGGTTTTATAATTGACTAGTTTTCTTCAAACTTATAATACTTTTCTTTTTTTTAAGCTTCAAACAAAAGTGATAGTTCTCTGTAACTAGTAGATGGTAGATCGTTGTAGGGGAATATTGTAGTGCGACCTGAAATATCTATTTTGCCCCCGGAGCCTTCTCCAGTGCACAGTCGGCCTCCAAGCAGCGTTCTCTAGCTATAGACAACTGGATAGTGAGTTGTAGGGGCTCCTAGGAAGAGAAAATCTAAGGGCAGCACAGCTGGATTCGAACCCGGGACTTCCGCGTTGCTAGTCCAGCGCGCTACCACTGAGCTAATCCCTTTCTTCTTCCTTCGCTTTCGCCAATTAACTAGGGACGGAGACACTAGTTTATGTACTGTGTTTGTTATTGTCTGTAAAGTGTAGAGTGTAAGTTGTATAAGTGTATGGTGTACTGTTCTGACGAAGTGCATGGAGTACTGAGCTGTGGTAACCCGTGGGGTCGCTACTCCCCTAGTAACTGCATGCAACAGATACCCCTTGCGGGCATCTGTAAAGTAGTAAGTTGTCAATAGCTCACTACAGTTAGTATACAAAGTGTTATGAATCACGTTGGCGGTATCTTTGGGAAGAAAATACGATCTAATTAGTTTGAATTTTCTTAATTTTCTGTTTTTGTGTTATAAGACCAAATACACACATTTTCTTAAAAAAGAAAAAAAAAAAAATTTTCGAACTCAAGTCAATTCAGATCGTGTAGTTCCGGTGAAAACTAGATCTCGAAGATTTGACCAACTCGCAGTACTGTCTCGTATCGCCAGTAAAGAGAAAGTCAAATAAATCTGGTGTGAAACACTCACACAACTTTCTGTTGCTAGAATTGACATTGTTACAATTGACTAATCTCTTCAAGCATACAGTTCTTAATAGATGTTTAGATGCTTTTAATTTACGTGAATCTAAATTTAATAAAAACGACTTTTTTGATAAAAACATAACTTCCCCACTCCCTCTAAACTCCCCTTAAATGATATTTTTCGGACAAAATTTCAAACAAAAGTGATTGGCCTCTGCATATAATTTACCAATTTTAATGAAATCCATCGGTGTTTTCTATAGAGAAAATCGCCGAAAAATGACACATTTTCCATAAAGTGGCACTTCTAGTCAACCAACAAACTCAGAATTTTGGCATCATATTTTTTTTGTAATTAATATTATATAGATAATAGAATAAACTGAAATAATGGTTTAAAAGGAAACATAACCCAACCTTCCTCCAAAACCTCTCTTAAATTAATTTTCCCGGGAAAATGTTACAAATAAAAGTTCCAGCTCTTTATATGTGTAGTTAATATTCCAAGTTTAAAGAAAATCGTTGATACCATTTTTGAGAAAATCGCAAAATCCTATTACTAAAGTCTTACTTCCGGTTGATCGATTTTGATCAAAACCTTATTGTCGGGTTCCATAATAGCACTTAAACTAAATAGCGAGTTTGAACTTTCTACAATTTTCGCTACTTTTTTTTTTCTGACTCAGGACACATCAAAACATGTATTTCCGGTGAAAACTTGATATCGTGTTATCGAAAATTTGTTTCAACTAAGTATTTATTAAAAACTACGTAATTTCAAACTTAAGAAAGTAAAAGAAAGTCGTGTTTTCTAAGCTAGATTTTTTTTATGTACAGAACTCTGCTTTTTTTCTGAAGCTTCTTTTTCTTTTAAAGCTTCTTTTAAATCCATTTGGTACAGAGCATAGAAAGAGACAAGATTTCAAAAAAAAAAAGAAAAAAAAGAAAAGCCGGATAAAGAACATTAATTTTTCCTTATCTTCCGAAAGATTAAATCTTATTTCTTCTTCTTATGGGACAGCGCTGAAATGGGCAAAGAGGGCACTTTAACCCCGTTCTACCGCTTACATAAATGCTGTAGTACGAGCCAATAGGATGGCTTCCATTTTTTTTTTACTCCCTCTTCTTTATATATGTTATTTTTTTAATCTCCAATAACTTTATCAGTTCTTTTAGAAGGGTAAACAGAAGCAACGTGCTATGCCATTGGCTAGAGAAATAAAAATAAAAAAAATGGATTTTTTAATTCAATCTATTGCTAAAGTATTGCAGTCGTGTCAAATTTTCGAAAGAGTGTTTCACCGGAACTACATTGATTGAGTTGTTCCCCTGATTACGCAAAAAAGTGTATAGTGAATGTTGTGTTTGTATGAACGGAATATCTCAAAAACGAAAAATCGCAGCAATCACAAATTTTGGTATTTCGTTTAGGTCTATCACCGCATCTGACATGAAAGTTTCGACAAAATCCATCAACCGGAAGTAAGTCTCCTCTAATTATTATTTTTTTTTTTTTTACTTTCTCTTTTACTTCTTTTTGTTTTTTTTTTAAAGCAAATGGTGTGTGTGTGTGTGTGTGTGTGTGTATGTATGTATGTATGTATGTATGTTGTGGTGGTTGGTTCCGCAAAGCTGGAAATCATCAGAGACTTTTTCCGTGGTAGCCTGCTTCATTTTGTGTTCATCGACCGGTTTCGGGCGTTCGTCCATCTTCAAGATGCGTTTATCAGACAGTGTGTCAACACAGACTTGCACAGAGCAAATTTAGTTTACACACTCCGAGTGTACGCAAACTTAAATACAAAACAAATATTTCATGTATACATCTGGTCTAACGATATAAATCATTTTAATTAGCTGACACAATGATTGTTATAGTCATCTCATAAAATAGAAATTAGTTAGGCTGACTAATTAATAAAATTATAGAAATAGTTATATATATATATATATTCTTCCGACAAAATTAGTTAGATATCGCTGTTAGTCAGTTGGCAAGATGGCAACTGTGATAAATATATCTTATAATATTTAGTTATCTAGTAGACATATTTGGGTCAGATAGCATTAATGGACTATATCCACAATCTATATATTAGATATTGTAGTATTTCCTCCATTTTGGACGAATTATCCCTATCCATAGGAAATTGCGCATTTATTTTCTCATACCGCTGTAAGAATGAGTATTGAAATCGTGTTGAATTTTAACCAGATATACATGTTTTGAGGCCCACTGAGGTCGAAAAAAATAATTTTTAGTGAATGTTCTGTATGTATGCGTGTGTGTAAAAAAATATTTCAAAAATGTCAAATCGCAGGAAGTACCGACTATGCTTCTGGTAATGGGTAAAATCATTAACCGGAAGTGGTACTAAACGAATTTGTTGTTTTTTTCAGATTCCCATGATTTTCTAGAAAACGGCTGCTTAATAAGTTTTCTTTAAAGTTCTTATACTTTCTACATACCTAAATATCTATTACTTTTATTAGAAACTTGTCCCGTGTTAATTGATTTTTTGGATGTTCTGAGGGAAACAATAGCGTATGCAGTCCTTTAAAGTACCACTTCAGTAAAATATATAGTTTTACCACCTACATAGTTCTAAAAGCCTTGATACACATCAGAAGCCCTGATAAAATTCCACTTTTAAAGAAAATCGGTTAACCGGAAGTGCGATTTTACAGAAGGGTTTCTGATTTTTTCGAAATTTTCTCAAAAACGGTTTACAGCAATTTTCTTTAAACTTGGAATGCTTGCTACATAGATAGAAGTGGATCACTTTTATATGAAACAATTTTCCAAAAAAAAAAAAAATTATTTCGAGAGGTATTGGGGACGTTACGGGGTGTTGAGCAGAGGGCGTCACCGTGTCCACTCAGATATGTGTCTATACCCTATCACCTTTTTATTATTTAATTGCTCTTGCCTCCTAACGATCATATTTTGCCATATATTACCAATATTAAGAATATAAAATTAATTATTCTTTCATTATTGGTATAAGTAATATCCAATTTTTTGTTTGGAACATTTTACTGTATAATGAAACACTTAATATTAATCTTAAATCTGTAAATAAATCACCCGTACAATTCGAATAAAGGATTTACCTTCTATGCGCATGCGCCTTTTATACTGATTATATGTATTGCCTGAAAATCTACCATAATAATAATTATGATACTACTGTTTGTGTTCTACATTTGCCTAATTAACCAATTAAATTCATGTATTACCCATCGATCCATACCACCCCCCACTACCATATTCCTTTGATTTATATATATATAAGCCCAAAATATAATGCAAAATTCATTAAACAAGGAAATAATGAATATTCAACATTGATTAACATGATAATCTTGTGCGCTCAAATATTTGTAAACAGTGGTGACGTCATTTCCTTTCCGCATTTTCATCTTTTGTTGTTTTAGTCCAACTGTCAGAATTCTTGTTTTTTTTTTTTGTTTTTTCTTCTAAACTAGTAGTACTTCGCAAACTTAGATGTTGGCCAAGATCCACTTTCGAAAGAAATATAATTTTTCACGACCTACTTTCTCTTGTAGAGTTATTTTAATATTTATTTATTTATTTTAATTTTTTTAAAGGAAATCTCATTTTTTTTTTAAAAAAAGAAAAAAAAAAGTCAACTTTCAAAATGAAGCACCTTAATTTTCAAAATCAACTTGCCTAATTCCAATAAGTCGAAATAATTCATTTGGTGACTTACTTTCATTTGCTACTTTGCTTATGTGCTTTTGGAAATCTGTTCTTAAAAAGTAATTCAACTTAGAGGTGAATTTATCACCAATGTCAGGAGTATATTTTCTTTCTCACTTTGACAAGTGAAATTTTGTTTTTATGGATTTTCATCAATTTTTTGAAATCTTCTTAGTGGATTCTGCAGGGAGCATGGCGTCTCTCCTGGTATTCTACGGCTTAATATCATTTACATTGATTATTTGGGTTTAGCGTCTCAAATTCTAAAAATTCTAACTTACAACCATACACACACACACACACACACACACAAACAAACACAGATCACTAAGAATTCCATGTTGGGTCCATTTTATACTCGATTACATTCTATGTACATATATTTATACATCTAAGGAAGGCAGTCACAATACGGAAGGCTGCCACTTCCTCTAGTAAAACATCTAATAATTTTTTTTTAATTATTGTCTGTTATTGACTGATATACAATCCAAAATTGATTTCTTACTGACTAATGAACTTAGAGAAACTCGACAGAAATAGTTTTTTCTCATGTGATTCAACTGCATTAGCAGCAATGGACAGCACATTTGCCACAGAAAAGCTACAACCACGATAGCCAATCATTCACCAAGAAGCTGTAAGAGAAATCGAATTTAAGTTGACCATCTGAAAGGACTTACGACCAGTCACCAAGTTTACTTTAAAGAATACAAGTGAGGCAAAAATCAACTCTGAAGAGTACAGCCAGTCACCAGTTAAATATAAAAGAGTAAAAACATCTATCGCTCATCAACTTCAACTTTGAAAGGTTCACCAAGCTAGCCACTGCTACTACCTCACCACCGTTAGAACAAACGACTGCATTCATCATGCTACCAGCAATCATCGCTCACTAACACACTACGCTTATATTATACTCTTCTCTCCTTAATGAGTAAAACGTTATAATATAAATTGTGAGCGTAATGCCAGTTCGTGTGTTCTCAATTGTGTACCATGGTGAACCATTCATTTCCTGCAACCGTGAATACAATACTATTCATTCTGCATCCAAAGATTCTCGTTGTGTTAAACACAACACGTAAATTTCTCACATATTTTATATATTTAAGAAGACTCATCAGCCAGCTAATTCATTATTGGAACAACTGATAACGAACTCATTTTGTCATATATATATAAAAGAAAAAAAAAGTTACTTAATTGATCTTTCTTGGATGTATGATCCACGAAGGACCTTAGCCTTCTCAGCCACTCGTTGCCATTCCTCTGCAATCCTCCTCCACCACCTTCTTATTCCCATACAACTTAGATCTAGACCAACCAGATTCAGCCATCTATGTCTCCGTCTTCTTCTTCTTTTTCTAGCCCCTTCCAGGGTGACCAATCTTATTTTCTTGGGGAATCTTTGAATCTTCATTTGATATATAAGTCATCGTAATAACACTTCTCAGGAAGTTATAACTTTAGTCAAACTTTATGTTGATTAGTTGGTAAAGTTAAATTAAAAAACAAAAAATGCCAAAAAAAAACAAACAACGCACCTTTCTAAAAATAGATCAAAATATAAGAATAATTCATGATTCATGAATAAATAAAACATATAGGACATGTAAATATATATATAATATAGGCATTACTTTACTTTGCTATATATATATATATATATATATCTACTTCATGAAGAGAGGAAGTTAATGTTAGCCAAAAACTTTTCCACGTGTGTTATTCGTAAATAAATAATATAAAAATCGCTGTTTTCATTGGAGAATACTATTCTTACACAGCTGTAAAAGGAAGTTTTGCAATCTTCCGAAATTGAGTATTCACTGAAATAAAAAGAAATCTTTTCACTCCTTGGGAATGAAGTTTACTGATTTTTTTTTTACTTTTCTGTTTTTGCATTTTTCACGAAACATTTCTAATGATTTTCCATAATTTTTGCATACTGCACACACGTATAAATCTAGTGCTTTTATTGGTAACACTTTTCTACATAACTTTATTTTTGGTGAACTAGAGGAGTGGCAGCGTTATTCATTCCTCTAAAGTACCATTCCAGGACTATTTTATTAGACCGATTAAGTGCATTAGATCGATTAAGTGCATTGGTATAATTTCAAATTTGAACATAATAGGTTATTTGAAATTGTCTTCTTTTTCTTTTCTTTTTTTTAAAGCGCGTCAACATGTATGCCCTCTTGCACGAGTCTAGCAGCTATCGCGTTCGCCTTTGTTGCAAAAATCCAAGATTCGATTCCCGTGAAGGCAAAGATGGTGTTGACCCCCCCCCCCATCATCGTGAGAAAAAATAAAGAGTTACAGTTAATAGCGAACCTATGCGGCGAAAGCTAGAACTAAATGACGCCTGGAATCCGTAGCGTGCTTACCATATGCTCCTCAATAAAAATCTCTATCTGACTAGCTTGGTTCTTCGCGAGTTGTTGCGCCAAAGTTTAAACGTCAATATTTCAGCCGGGATCCTTTTCAGTACATTGCCAGGCTCCGTACGGTGTTCTTACCTTACAGACAGCAATTATCAATCACCGGATTGATGAGGCTGCTAAGAAGAAAAAAATCTAGTGTAGCTCAAACCCAGAACCTCCGCATGCGAGACCTGTGCGCTACCCTGACCTAATTCCTTCCTACATCATCATCATCATATTGTCTTTATTATTATTATCCGTCTATGAGAAAGGATCATACTCTACCTATTCAAAGCCACCCTGAAACATTACAGCTATCCCCAAGAAAAAAAATAACAGGTCAGGTCTGAAGAAAAGTCTAGTTCTGGTGCTAAACCCCCATATATACGCTACTGTTCGAACAGATCGAACTTAACATTAATAAATAAAGGAAATAGTCTAAGCTCTTATACAGACATCCTGTTCCTACTAAAGTTAATAAGCCTAACTTTTCAAATGGAAATAAGTTTTTTAGGAGCTTGTGGGTAGCAATGAAATTGTAGCCATTCCCTCTGTGTTTCTATTTATCCTTATGCACATTATTCGATCAAAATATTTGGCAGCACGTACAGCGGAAAAAAAAATTGAAGTTATTCACGGCCGAAAGAAAGTGGGAATTAACTTAATAATCAGAGCGTTTATGAATCCAGGTTAGCATAATCTTATCGTTAAATAAAAAATTATAAATCAAAATTCATTAATACAAATTTGAAAAAGTTTTTTAATACGAATTATTCATTTAAAAAGTACAGCAACCTGTTGTATGTGTATATTGGATTATGTATTGTTGATTTTGCCTGATATACATACTTGTACAATACATATAAGGTGGTCTGAAATTGTATACATAGTGTATACGAGTATGCATACTTGGGGAACAGTTAATGAAATTACAAAACTGTTCTGTCAGCTGGAAATTATTGCCCCTAAAGACGTCCGGCAGTGGGTGGAGACGAATTCACACTGTATAAGGTGTATGTGCGTGCAGGCATGCGTATGTTGTATGCGTGTGCGTGCATGTTTGTGTAACAGTTATAATTATGTTCTTCACTATCGCCATCTCTCTTTTCCACACGAACTATAAAATTATATTTAATAAATGAAACTGTTTTACTATTTGCACAGTTTCTTACACTTTATAACTTTTATACATATTATTTACTCTTTGTATAATCTAATATAATTTTAATCTTTACTACGAATCTAAATTATATTTTAATATTACATGTCTTAATTACACTTGATATATATTATGCTATTTCTTAACATTATTTAACTTAATGCTTTATTAACATTTTTACTTTCTCTTACTCCTAGTAAGAGGAAGTATTGTAATCGTGTCAAATTTTCGATATCGAGTTTTCACACCGGAAATATCCGTTTTGAGGTCCCCTGAGTCCAAAAAAAATGGTTTTTAGCAAAGGTCTGTGTGTGTGTGTGTGTGTGTGCGTGTGTGTGTGTGTTTTTTTTTTAAATATCTTTATTTCCATCATGCTCCGCTCATTTGAGCACTACATGAAATTTACAACATATTATTACATGTATAAAATGCACATTACAGCTTACATTTAAACTAAAATACATATTTATGCGGACAAAATTACATATTGTGAACATGGCTGTTACATGAAAACATTTAGAATTATTTACACTTATGTAAAAATAGTAAGAAATATTAAAGTGCGGATATACGACAACACAAATTAATGAAGGAAATTCACATTAATTAAGTTGATTTAAAACAATAACTATTATAGATACAATATTAACTACTCTTATTTATTTGTTTATCATTAATTTTTTTATTGTTATTATCATTATTTTCTTTTAATATTTATTTGTATATCTATGTATCTATTATTTTTTATTTATTTATTTTTTATTCTTTTATATTATATATTTAATTTTTTTTATTTTTTTTTATAAATTTTTATTTTACTTTTTTTTTTGTCTATTATTTATTTATTTTATATTTCATTTTTCATTTTATTATTATTACTTCAATATTCAAGAAGTAATATTACTACTGTATATGAATGCTATTATTGTTTTGGCATAATTATTGAAGTGTGTAAAGAATCTCGACTGGAGCAATGTAGTTTCTCGGGAGGCCAACACTCACCCTGAGTCACCACCTGCTGCATGAGTAACTGTCTCGCCGGCTGCAAGCATTCGCATTCCCACAAGAGATGGTCGACTGTCTGAACCGAAGAAGAATCACATGTACAAAATGCAGTTTCGGTTATATTAAATCTGTTCAGATAATGTGCCATTTTCCCATGTCCAGAAAGAAGCTGAGTCAACCCATAGCCAATGACGAAGTGGTGCATTTGGAGACGGCACTCCACAGAAGGAAGAAATTCTCTAGTGAGAGTACCCGTGGTCGAATTGTCCCAGAGTTGTTGCCAAGCTTCCATGCTGCGTTGATGCGCCCAATGTTCCAATGCCGATTTGGGGTACTTGTTGTAAGCAATCGCCAAACCAGAATCCTTTGACGCTGCTTTCGCCATTTGGTCAGCCATCTCATTTCCATCAACACCCACATGTGCCTTTGTGTGTGTTTGTGTATGTGTGTGTGTCTGTGTATGTGTGTGTGTGTGTGTGTGTATGTATGTGAACAGCATAGCTCAAAAACGAAAAACCGTAGAAAACTGAAACTTAATATTCCGTTTAGGTATCACCATGCGATCTGACGTGCGTTATCTGTCAAAATTCCTCACCAAGTACCACTTTACTAGTGACTTTTTTACTTTTTTGCGTTTTTCTCAAAAATGGCTCCAAGGATTTTCTTTAAACTTGATACATCAACTACATATACAAGGAGCTACAACTTTTATTTGAAACATTTCTCTGGGAAAATTGATTTAAGGGCCCTTCTTGGGGAGTGGTGGGGTTAGGTTACCCTCTAAAGTGCTATTACAGGTTATTACACAATTCGGTCATTTAAATAATGTTAATTAGAATTAAATATGTTGTTGAAATTCCGAGTTTGAGAAAAATCGGAAAACCGGAAGTGCTTTTGTTTTAACACTTTACTAAATATGATTTTATCACTTTTTCGCGATTTTCTCAAAAATGGCCCCAACGATTTTCTTGAAACTACACATATAAACTAAACATTCAAAGATCTACAACTTTTATATAAAACATTTCTCTGGGAAAATTCATTTAAGGGCACTTTTAGGAGAGAGGTAGGGTTACAGCTTCCTCTAAAGTGATATCATACTTGATTATACAACTCTATCATCCAAATGAAATTAATTAGAAATAAATAGTTGGCCAAAATTCCGGGTGTGAAGACAATCAGTAAACCGGAAGTGCGCTTTTACTGAATAGTTTTTCAGTTTTGGACAAATTTCATTAAATTTGGTACACAAACTATAAAATTCGTCAATTATAATTTTGAGAACTGGAGTAAGAGAAAGTTGTGTGAGTGTTTCACCCCAGATTTTTTAATTTAGCACAATAAAAATTTTGGATTTCATAAAAACATTCAATAAAAGTTATTTTATTAAAACTTATGGTTACTTGAAATACTATTCAGAACAAATAGTCTTGCGATTGGTGAGCTATCACTCTAATTGCTTTAACCGAAGTGGATGTTCGGAATAAGCTGGTAATCGCTTGGGTGCCCGGATATGTTGGATTTCTGGTGTACGAGAAAGCGAATGCGCTGGCAAGGGAGAGCTCGAAGGACATTTTCATAAGTTCCCCTTTCTGCGGCCTGTCCAGAAGCCTGATTCAAGCATTCAAGCTGAAGAACCAGCATCAGCCATGGTGGAAGGAACCATCAGAACGGAGGCAGTGAAACTCTTTATTAAGAAAAATTCGTCTAAGCTTACTTATACAGAAGGTTGTAAAGATAATTGTAGGTCGTGGCATTGTAAGCTGAACAGGTACATGCACCGCTATTACTTACAGAGGGACACTACGTCCCTCGTAAGATTGACTTAAGATTGAGAAAGAAACACTGTTACACATTCTTTGTGAATACGCTGGCCCGGTTGATTGGAAAAATAGTTTCTACAGAGTTGGATAAGGTTTCTACAGAGTTGGAAGCAAGTAGTCCCGAAGCCAGTTGTTGCTCCCTTCGAAAAACAGAACAAAAAAAGAAGATTTTTTGTAAACTTTCTTTGATTTGAATATTTTTTTTCTAACAAAATAATGACTCATCAATTTATACAGCTACAACAGCTCTGTACCATAGCTATATAATTATAACTACAGTACTATAGGTGGGTATAATAAATTATAATTGCGATATAGTTAAGATCTTCTAGTTGTTATATAATGGGAAAAACTGTGGCGATAAACAGTGACGGTTTATAGTGAGAAGTACTTTTTGTAAAAAAGAGATTGAGAAGGGAAAGTGACATATTCTAAAGTGATATAAACCAAGTGCCCGTGAGTTGTGTATGTCTGTTATGCCCCCTTGTGTGCCCTTATATCCATTTCTCTAATTTGGTTATATATTTCTCTTAGGTTTTTATTTTATTCCTGGTTTTTCTCATTGCTGCTGCTGTTGTGGTCTCTCTTACTCTGTTCCTTTTTTTTTTCACTGTTTTATTCTTCACCAGTTTCTCTTTTACCTTACCTTATTGCCACCAAAAAGTAATTATATTCATTTATATAAAAACTCTTCCTACCTCGCTCTACAACGTCATGACTTGTTATTTTTAATTATAAAAAGTGACTCTCTTTTATTTACTCTGCTTTTCTCTCACTTTCTCATTTTCTCTTCCTTCACTTTTTTTTTTATTTTATTTTTACTTTAATTAAACTAACGAAGGATTCTTTAGTTTTTTTATGTAGGATTTTTTTATTTTATTTAATGTATTTTTTTTTTTTTTTAAGAAAGCGGGGTATCAGTCCACATTGTTTAATAGTAAATAGTGCAACAAAAAAAAATATTTTTTTTAACCTAAATATCCGGCGGGTTCGTTCCAGTCACCAAAAAGGACTCTTTCTAAATATACCGTTAGAAAAATGTGAGAAAAGGCTCTGTAGGCGGCAAGGGAGTTAAGGCTGTGTAGAAAATTGTCTTCTTATCTTTTTTTTACAGATATATCCTTTTCAGTATTTTTCCTTTCCTTTACCCTTTAGAACTGACTTTTTTTTTGTTTTTGTTTGCTTAGTCCTCTTTTATTACCTATGTTTGTGAGTGTCATTTTGTGTTTTATTTTTATTTTATTTTATTTCATTTATTTAATTAATATTGTGGAAAATTATTTATTTATTTTTATCTACTCTTCCGGTGAATTCACATCTAGAACCATAATATTTTGTAGCTCCCCTAATTTAATAATAATAAAAAAAAAATTCGCTTTATTTGCATGAAGACATGATATTTTCTAAAACTTGCACGACTTTTTCTGACTGTCTATTCCACCTATTCTCAAGTGGCGGAAGATTGGTAAATTTCCTTGATAGAGCATTATAGCAGTGACTTCTAACCTCACAACTATTTTTCCAGAATTTCTATAAAAAAAAATCAGATTGCAGTCCAGTAACTCCTCCCTCCCGTGCTTTCATCAAACCAGAATAACGCTGACATCTGAGGTCATGAAGATTTTTCCAAAATCTGTTATAATTAATTTTTTCGGAAAAAATGTTTGAAATAAAAAATGATAGAAAATCGTGAAAAGTCGTTAATAGAAAATTCCAAAAAATAATACTGTACAACTTATTCTAAGAAGTTGCACATTGGATAACCGGTTTTCTTCAAATTTGCATTTCCATCCGTCTCTTAATTACCTTAATATTTTAAGTAGCCAGCACCATTCATTCTACTGTAGTTCCATTTCCAGTTTCTCACAATTTAACTGGAAAAAAATTCCAGTAGGCATTTGTAAATAGTATATAGAATTTAAAATTTAAAGAAGAAAATGGCGAAAAACTAGAATAAAAAAAAAGTTCGGTAAAAGTGATCTTCCGGTTTTTTGTAAGCAACTTTACTGTCAGATGCGGTGAGGGTATCTAAACGGAATATCAAGTTTAGCTTCCTGCGATTTTTGATGAAATTATTTTGCTTTTATATATTACTAGCTGTACCCGGTCCGCTTTGCTGACCCCTAATATATATTTGAAAGTAAAAACGTTAATTTATTTTATTAGAAAATTATTATTGAAATGAAAAACAGTAAGAGTGTATTGAAAAAAAAAAAATTTAATGAAATATAATTTACAGAAAAAATGCAAATGTTTTGTTAGAAATAATATTTTGATTGTAATGCTTTTCGAATGAAAAAATTACTTTTCTTATTGCAATGCTTTTTGATACACAATATTCATTGTACTGCCTTCTCGGGCATATATATACAATGCGGAAGATTTGCCTACTCGCGTGCAAGCTACATACAGTTGACTATGAGAAATACAGAGCAAGTGATTGGCCTTGTGCTTTGTTGATCGTCATGGCGAAAGCAAGCCGTACCGGAAGCTACAATCGTTTAAACTCAAAAGGTGTTTCTGTAGGTATCATGGGGATGCGGGGCAGTAGAACGTTTGAATTTGCCAATTAAAATGGTTGCTTCTAAAACATTTTTCATTATTTTTTTCACGGCAAGTCTAGTTCCATTGCAGAGACGTGGTGGGTCGATGTTTCGCAGAAGGATAATAGGAGCACCAACTTTCAAATGCAGAATGTGAGGTGGCAAACCTGGCATATCAAGCGAGTTTAAAAATTCAATGGGATAATTAACTGATTCATCCTGATTCATAACAGTGTCTATTGATTTGAATTTAAATGTTTCGCCAGGCATTATATTTTGAATTTTAATGTTGATGTCATTTACGTCAACATTTTTGGCAGCCAATATTGCACGTTCTGCTAACCGTTGTTGATTTCTGTAATTTTGTTCAATAAATGGAAAAGTACTCTGAATCAAATTCTCTTTAGTGTCACTCGAATTGTAGAAATTGTTTGGCAATGTAATACATTTTATGGTTTTATCGACTGGTATTTTTCCCTCTCCAACATCTAATAGCTGTTGAGCGAAACGCGCTGTTGAAGTATCATTTTGTAGATGTACTCGCATATTAATAGTTAAACTTAGTTTGATGACATGTGCCTATAAATGAGATTCTTTCAGGCATGCCTTGAGTTCGTCAGCAGGTGTTGAACGTGGAATAACTGGTAATGTTTGACGGAAATCACCAGATAATAGAATAATAAACAGCCAAAAGGCTGAGTAAATTCTTTTAAGTCTCATAATGTTCGATTGAGTGCTTCTAATGACTTGTTATGTGCCATAGTACATTCGTCCCATACAATAATTTTACATGTTTTGAGAATTGCAGGCGTTCCTGAATTTTCAGAAATATTACATGATGGTGTTTCATTGAAGTGGACATTCAATGGTAACTTTAGAGCAGAATGAGCTGTTCTTTCACCATCCAGTAAAGTTGCTGCGATACCAGAAGAAGCAATAGCCAAAGCAATATCTTTTTGTGATCGGACGTATGCATGCGAAAAAAAAACGATTTTTCGTATCTTTTGGAAATGTGTACTAAAAACAATCTATACCTCAGCCTCAACAACATATACAAATTTGACAACATTTGAGTCATTAATTTTCGAGATTTGCCATTAGGTACAACGGACATTCATTTTTATATATATAATAATTATAAGATTATATATAATAATTTTGATTTTATTGAAATTATTCCACTTTTATTGCTGCTTATAAAGTAGATAATACGGGAGTGTGTGGATAGTTTTGAAGTTGGAATAATGGAGATAGGTCAGACTTAATATAAGATGGGAATAGTTGGTCGTAGACAGGTGTGAGAGAGAATAGTGGCAGGAATACTGGGGCATGTGTGTGTGTGTGTGTGTCTGAGGAAGGTTGAAAGGAAGCCTTACTGCATACGTAATACATCCAAACAGTAGGGCTGAGGAAACAAGGTCGGCACAGAGGAAGGAAGAAGATGAAGAACGTGGTTTGAGGGTTGTGTATGTATAAGGAGGTTTGAGAGAGGAGATATATGTATGTGAGAGTGTGTGGATCGTTTAGTCACCTATGAGTTAGTAGTAGTTCACATAACACACACCAGGCCATGGTACTATATGCACAAGACCTCGCTGTTTTAAAGTCAACTCTACAGGCATAGCAAAGTCTATCTACCTACTCTAGAATTTCCACTTTGCCAAAGTAAAAGGACCTTCTCGTCTGTTTTATATATAAGGGCACCAATCTCAATACATACACGCCCGCTAGGAATAGAGAGAGTAAGAGAGAGAGAGAATTCTGTTCCAAGTTTATAATTAGTAACAGTTGAGGAACTGTGTGCCTCTAAGGTGGTAAGTTTTGGTGGGTGAGTCATGGCGGAAGTGTGTGAACGAATAGGAGGAAACTCTGTAAGTTGGAATAGGAGGAAACTCTGTACAGAGAGACGAGGAATCCCGCCCACCCCAAACATTGCTACTTCACCTAGAAATATAGCGGGAAAGTAGAGAGAAAACGTTGGACCAGTAGGAAATAGCCAGCCTAGATAAAGAGTGATGGTGCAGAACTGTCTTCTGTGCATTCAGCTGCTCACCCATTTTCCAACACCCAGCCAAGAGAGTTCCCCAAGGATAAATTAATCCTACAACCCCCCCTTATTCTGCAAGTCCACCAACAATCCAACCCGCTTCACGCGCCTGTCCACGTCCAAATCCATCCTGTACCGCCCATCTCTAAAAAAAAAGACTACCTTTTGTGTTGTGTGTTTGTGTGTGTGTGTGTGTGTGTGTGTGTACGTGTGTGTGTGTACGTGTGTGTGTTTTATCCACAGAGAATTTAATTTTCAAGAAATTATTCCACACACCTTTTGTACTGTTCCATGATTGGAGAGAAAATTTTCTCACAGTTTTGGTGGAAAACCCTTTAGAGTGATCTCTCTTCTCTCTCTCTCTCTCTTTCACACACACACACACATACACACACACACACACACACACACACACACACAAACACAAACAACCCACAAAAGTGGTGTTAAAATGTGGTCGTAGCGGTTGCTATGTAGTGGTCGCTCCAAAATATTTGGCGTTTGGTAATGGTGGAAAAACACCAAACCCCCTCATCCCGCACTTTTGTTCATGTGATTTGACTTTACTCCAAGGTTTTTCCAAATAGGGATGGGTACAAAATTATGAGAGAAAGTGGTATGGTGGCTAAACAAGATTTTTGGTTGATAAGGGGTGGTTTTGTTTTAAAGTTGAGTGGAAAGCCCAAGGTCCCTCATCTATTTCCCCCTTTTCACACAAATGCACGCATACACACACACACACAAAACCGTTTCCGTCTCTGATCCACAGAATTGTTTTCCCTTACAATACCTTCTCAGCGTTAGAACAATAAATTAGTTTTTGAAGCTGCAGGATATTTGGTTGGGAAATTAGTCGCTGAGCTGTATATATACTCCTATTAAAATCGAGATCATTTATATAAATATTAATGAAGTTAGAATCATTCCTTTTTAGATTTTCATTTTACGCCATTTTAAAGGGATTTGGCGTCGTAAGGGAGTTGGCAAAATTTTTCACAAAACTCAACGTTTTATTATGTTTAAATTACTTTGTGTTATCGATGGGAAAAATTCTTCCCCGAAAAGTTTCTAAAAAACAAAAAAAATCTAGTGTGAAATTCTCAGCCACTTTCTCTTATTGCAGTTGTAAAAACAATTGTAAAATTCGCCAGTTTTCTCTAAAGGGAAAGTAAAAATGTTTCAGTTTATTAAACAGTTTTAATCAATAATAAATCGGTTTTGAAAAACAAAAACAATAAACTAGTTTTATTATTATAAAATTGATAATATTTTAGAAAATGGATAAAGTTTTTCACAGTCTCGTTTAGCCAAAAGATTTCACAAGGGTAGAAAACATGTTCCCGCCAAGTTTCTACAGATCGCAAGCGGGTAGAGCGTGAGTTAGCGTGAGGTAGAGTGCCTGAAAGGTGTTGTAGTAACTTGTTGGGTAGGGTGGTGGAGGTGGCCCACGTATCCAATTTCCTGTATACCTGTCTACCACATCTTTTACTAACAGTTCTGCCATAGAAACTGTAGAAGAGGGTCTATATACTTGTTATAACCAATATGGAAGGGAGCACCATTCTACTTAAAACAACTTTTGTATCCTCTTTAAAATACTCTACCATTTTGAGTACCTTTACTTCCTTCCTTCAAAACACAACTAGTTCTAAGTTCAGTATAACTAGGATTAGTCTTTAGTTCGAGGATAATTTACAAAGATATAATTTTAGTCTTTCATATATCGCTTCTATATATACAATGAAACAAGTTCCAGAAGAAGTTATAGTTCTCTGCACAGTATAATGGAAAAACAGATATCTGCTGTCCCAGCAGTGTGGGTAGTGGAGAATACTGATGTGGAACCCTCGCTTTCATTCCAGGACGCTCTCTCTTTCATAACTAGTTGTTCACTAAAACAATTATTAAACTCTATTTTAAAGACTATACAAGGCTAGTTTAATCTTCTATAATGGATTTTGCACGACTTGAAACAATAAATTTGGTCAAATAATATGGACTCTCTGAGTAAGAGATCTCTCTCTTATTAACTCTCTATCTTCTTTCTGTCTCTCACTCTCTCTTTCTGTAATTGAACCTGACAATGGCAATGAGGAAAATATGATTAACAGTATTATGGTAGAATATCTGGGATATTGAATTGGACTCTGTACCACCCTATTGTCGTGAACCGTTTATTTGGCTTCTTGATGGATAAGAGCAAATCACGTTGCCACGTACAATTTTCTCTTCAGTCTCCAAGTAGGCGGTTATTTTAATCTCCAGGTAGGTGAATTCCCTTCACTACGGCTACACAGCTCCCATAAACCTTTGCAGTTCACTGGTACTCAACTCTGCCTAATGATGTCTACTAACCCTTGACCCAGCCAACCACCAATACTGATGCCTACCACCAGGGATTTTTATGGACTTTCCAGTAGATATTCGCCGTGTTCAAGTAATAAAAGTAGAACAACTTTGAGAACAAGATATGACTCTTCGGACTGTGTTGTGACGTTGATCATTGCGATAGTTTGCAACTCTCACCTGGTCCTCTGGAAATAAAGATGGTCTTTTCATCCTTTGGCAGGACGGCCTTTTGAAGTCAAAAAGTAATGTAAAGCTTAGATTCCTCTATGAGACATTCATGGGAGTGATAGGGTAACTGCACAAAGCAGGCAACGAACGAACAAGAAGCAGAATAATTTTCATTCTTATTAATGATCACTCAATATTGATGGCATAAAGATATCAGTCCTTAGTCGTTTCTACATAATAGAATCATATTTTGATAACTATTACTAGTTTGCATTATATCTATATTTAGGTCTTAATTCAGTAATCTTCGTGTAGCTTTTACATTATATGATACTTTTTTTTTCGGAAGAACCCATAGTTTAGTAGAGAATATCAGGAGATAAAAATCCGTGGGTAGTAGACAAGTATGATACAACACGCGTGTGAAGTACTAGAGTCTAATGTCACGTACAAGAAGAAGCCTAGATATGAGAGAACTAGTAATCGGGACATAGGTTACGTGTAAGTGTTTGTGGTGGCCGGGTTGGGGGGTGATACAATGCTGGTGATGTTAGCACATGTCTTCAAGATCTTTGTTAAGCTAAGCTTTTTTTTTCTCCTCATATCTACAAACTTGTAGTTGAGTGTGATGATGAGTACTTCCTCTTTAAAGAAACACACACACATACAAACGTACACTCTCAAAGTTTACCATATATTTAAAAAATGCTAGATCCTAGATAAATCACATCATCATCGTCTTCTCTTCCTGTCCCTCACCTTTCTTAGCTCTGCGCCATTGCCGTCCGTATCGTTTTTAAAACTGAATTATCTCAAAAAAGTAGTGGTAATAAATAAATTTTATTAAAAAATCTGATGTGAAACACTCACATGACTTTGTCTTATTCCAATTTATATAGTTACATAGTCTCTAGATTTTCAAACTCAAATATATAACGCATCTTCTTATTATAATTTATTTGTTTAATTGTAGTAATAATTAGTTCAAATCCTTTTTTTTATGTTGTTGCAAGAACAATTACTCGCTGCAGTTGATCCGCAGCGTCTTCGATGTCATTCAGGGTCTTAAAGGAGCGTTTGACTGAACCGATGTTAAGGTTGAGATCCCGCCTATACGAGTCCCAGTCTGTTCGCCTGGGATTCCTGAAGGACGATCTTTGCCCGCAGTTAGCCAGGATATCAAACCTGATATATATATGGTCCGATAGTGAGGATTCCTGGGACACATGCCAGTCTCTCACCAGGGTCGAAATAAAGTTAGTCCCTAAGGTCAGATCTATCACCTCTCTGCAATTGATGTTGCAGAAAGTTGGAGCTTCTCCTTCATTCATAATGAATAACTTATTAAACAAAATAAATTCAAGGAGTGACTTATCTTTGTTATTGGTGTCCGTGCTACCCCACACAGTATTGTGTGAGTTAGCATCACAGCCAATTATAAGCTGTAGGCCTTGTCCCCTACACCAGGTGACCAGCTTCCGCATCTCCTCAGACGGCGGCGGCGCTGTTGAGTCGTACGGAAGATACGTGGAGGCCAGCACTATCTCCCTAGTCCCCTCTTCCGCGCGTAGCTTTATTCTCATTGCAGTCTGGTCCCTAGAACAAAATTCCACCAGCAGCAACGAGATTATTTCTTCCCAGATGTAAATACAACTCCTGGGATTTGCCAGGCTACGATCATAAATTATCTTACCTGTTGCCTCTCCAAGCCCCACAACTCTCACCCAGACCAGCCAGGGCTCCTGAATAAAGGCGATGGAGATATTTTTTCTGACGAGGTACCTGGACAGGGCCGACGATGCTCCCCTACTGAGATGGAGGTTTACTTGGAGTATCCTCCATCGGAATGTGGGGTCCTTCGCCTTCCTGTCATCTTCCTTGGGCTTGGATATTACCTGGAACCTGACGAGATCCATCCCGAGGAAAGCCTCGAGCCTAGATCTCCTCAGTCTCTCCAGGGTCTGATCTGCCACATCGAAGACCAGGGTTTGCCCCTGAATCTCCACTCTTCTACTAATAAGTCTCCAGTCCGCCGTCTCCAAGTCCTCATTTTGAATGCGGAGCTTGTCCAAGATGACCGCTGGAGACGCCTCCCTAGGGAGCCAGATACCCATACGGATACCTTAGCCGACCTAAGTATATCTCTGGCGAGCCCAACTCTCAGCTTACCCTCCCCAACCTGGGGAGAGGGGACCACCTGCTCCAGCCAGAGACGCGTAGCCTCATTCTTGCAAACAACAACGAGTACGCCCCTGGACCAGTAGTACCCCCTGAACTGGGGCCTGCTCTCGCCAACTATGCTGTATCCGCTCTTTAGCGGATAGACTTTCTATCAGCCGGTCGCTAGGATACGCCTCGAGAGCGATCGCCATACGGTGCGAGCTAAGGGCATTCCTGAAGGAACACGAAGGAACCTCGTCAGGACCCCTTGCCCTGTTACTTTCCCTTTTAGACACGCCTGGATCGGTGCTTGGCGTGCTCACCTCCGACCGTACCCGCTAGGGAATCACCACCTCGCCCCTTTTTCTTAAATCCTTTTTTTATTTTTAGGTCGTTCGCTCATGATGGTCCCACGAGTGCTGAGGAATTAAACGGTTGCCTCTTACCACAGGAAGGCTACATTACAATGGGGTATCGCCCGGTTCCCCAAGGTGACCGCTACCGCACATATGTTTAAACACCCTGTACGCATCCAGCCTGACGCGCATCACTTCTCGGCTTGGGTGGGGATACCTATAAAAGGACATGACAGGATACCAAGGAAAGGAGGAGGAAAGTGGGAGACCGGAGGGGGTTTACACCGGCCCGTCATTTTCCCGTTCGCCACCTCCCAAGGGAGGTGCCCGGACCACACCGCGTGAAGGTGCGGTTAACTTGGCAAGTTAAAGCGGACAGAGACGCAGAAGGCACTCTGACCTATCCCCCTTGTGGTCCTTGTAACAACCATAGTTGGTGGGGAAATGCACATTTTCATTTGTTAGTAAGTAGTACATATCAGTTCTTGCATGTGACTACATTCTTCGCCACCATGCTGCGCTTCTATCAATTTAAAATGAAGAGAGTTAGAGTTTCCCTAACTCAAATATATCCGAGAATATCATTAAAAATGAATGTTTTAGGGAATGTTGTTACAGATTCAAGTATTAGTATGCCAACGTTTGATATATGATTAAAATATCAGAAAATGAAGCATTACAAGAAACCGATTATAGTCAGTATCTATATCCATCCATGCCACATGAAGATTTTAGCCAAAACCTGTCAGCCGAAAGTGCTCTATTTCGCGCGAGCGGGATACGAATTATTCTCGAAAAAACCTTTTACACTTTTCTTTTACCTTAATTGTTCTGGGATAATAGACTTTTTTTAAAAAAGAGCTGTAAGATTGGGCTTTCCTTTAAACATTGCCAAATAAGTAATAATAATAATAATATACTTTATCCCAAAATTACAAGAAATGAATAATCCAAGTTTCTAATAAATCAAAAGTACCTTAGGCTTGGATAAATACACGTCAGATAGTTGGGATGTTATTACAATGATAGTGTATGGCTTTTAAATTTGAATATAAAGAATATATAATATAATATAAGGTAAAAAATAAATTCTACACAGACTTATTTCAAGATAAAAATATGAATTATATCAGAATAAATCTCATGAGAAGTATACGACAGTCGTAGAGAAGAAAAATGTATAATAAATACAGAAGTAGGAGAAGCAGAATAAGATTTCTATTTTTTAAGAAGACGAACAGACTTTTAATATTTATTAAAATTAATGATCCTAAATCCTAAGTTATTAATTAAATATATCTAAATACTTGAATCCTAAAACCTATATCATATCTATAGAGAACATAATTAATTAGCAGAGCGAACATAATTAATTAGCCCTTTGGAATCTCCGCTAATACAGGACATTCTGCAAAGAAACAGCGCAATATCCTCTCTGGTCTTGCAGTTACACAGTGAGACGAGCCCAAGAAGGAAGAGATAGTAATTCAAAATAAATAATAATTCCCATCTCTTTGGAATAACTAAAGCAAATCGTCAAGCCCATCGGAAGTACAGAAGATCACAAGGATACACGGACTTTTGGGGCCGGTTTAGCGTAGTGGTTATGAGCATGGACTTGTAACTGGGAGGTCATCAGTTCCGAGTCCCGCGTGTAACTGCTAAATTTATATTAGTTCAAGAAATGTAAGCAGTAAAGTACGTGCTTCCGTCCCCGTTCGCGTTACCGTTGGTCGTTAAGCCCGCCTGTAAAAATTGGCTTTATTACCTTACTCAGTCTCAAGTGAAAAAAATCTTAAAGTTTAAGTCGTAAATCCCTGTAAGATAAGAATAATGAGAATTATTTAATCCGCATCGCAGACTATTCTATATTTCCATAGTGTGCGTTTATATTCACGTATATAATATGAAGAGCTACGAGACCTTTAGTAAACATTCCAGAAATTTATTTTCAAATGGAATTATAAAAATCAATATAAGAGAAAGTCATGTGAAATATTTCATTTTTTTTCTTTCGGAAAATCGAAATAAGAAAATATTTCATGCCCTTATACCAATACCGAACCTAAATGACCCCACTCATCCAGATCACTTACAAAATGAAAAGCTTTCCTAATAAATCTATTTTTCTAGCTGGAATAAATTAAAAAGTAAACTAATTTGAACAAAATATATAACCTTCATTTCTGTTAACCGTTTAAATAATTTTTTCTTTATTTAATTAATGTATTTTACATAATCTACTACACAAAAAAAACCACGAGAGAATAATGGAAATTACATATTAAAGTAGATCGTTAACATTGTTTTAACACTTAACAAAAATACAGAGTTAATGTTAACACTCAGGCTCTCTCTACAACTTTATTTTCAGCCATTTTGCCAAGTAGTTCGGCGAACGTCTGAATAACTTTCGCTTTTTATATTGTACATTACATTAATTTAACACAAAAAAAACAAAAACTTTATACCAATCTGCATTAGATGCTGTTTTTTAAACATAGAAGTTCAACATTGTTTCTGGTTTTTAATATTGTTGAAACTTTAATATAAAAAACTCTCACTGTGGAAGAAGAGAGCGTAGTAGTAATGCACTAATGCATGTAGCTAATTAACATAAATTTTCGGCCCCCAAAATATGAGGTTAGCTTGGTATATTCTAAATATTTAAGTTACTAAATAGTAACACTGTAAATAGTGACAATTGTTACTAAATAACAGTTAACTGTTGAAAATGTTCATTCACCATCTGCAAGTTTTTAAAAACAGTCACGTACATTCAATAAAATGATATTTCGTAACAAAAACATTGATATGTGAATCATTCACACGGCTTTCTCTTACTTTTCTGTTCAAACGATTATATCGAAAATAACAAATTTTCTTTTAACTTCAAATTTCACTCATTTGTCCCCACATAAATATAGATGTCGTGGTGGTGGTGGTGGGGGGGCAAGCACCAACTTGCAGAGCTTCTTCAATTGCCTTGACCGCATCTGACGTTTGCGATCATCAACACTATAAGAATGCAATCCGCAACCTTTGGGAATAATGATGCGGTAGATTCTCCAAACCATTGCCGGAGGTTGTGCAGTAAAAATATCCGACAGCGACCGGGCTCCCATCAGCACTTAATCCGGCCTGCAAGATGTTCTGCAGAAGGGAATATTTATCATTCATTAATATATGGCCAAAGTATTTGCAACCTATGCCGCTTTAATATGTCGCATCAATTTAAATTCTTTATTCATTGTTCTGAAGATCTTGGCATTTATAACACTCTTAGTCGAAGGAACCTCCTACCGGAGGCGATAGGCTCACGTCGACAAGTCTCTACACCATAAAAGAAAACAGAGAACTCTCAACACTGATGGATCTTCTTGAAATATTGCTCAATCCCGCTCTGGTTTGTTCGATACGAGAGCGAATTTCTGCTCCGTTATTACCAACCTCAGTAACATCTGTCCCAATGAACCGGTAAGTTCAACTTGCTAGCTGTCAACTATCAATTGCTCTCCTGGAACGGATCGTTTTGTGATTACCATCCATTTGGACTTCTTCATGTTGATTGTGAGGACTACCTCCCTACTCTCTTTGTTCACTGCACTCACCAACGCCTGAAGGTCGGCCATGCTGGAAGCTAGTAGGACCGGCTCATCGGCATATTTTAAGTTATTCATCCGGATCACTTGAAATGTGTGTACCATATACAGGTCAAACTCATCTGAAAACTTCCTAGAAACTAACTCTGCATCTCAACACCAATTGTCCAATCCAGAAGACTTACTCTGCCGATTGGCGATAAAAATCGTATGAGTGTTTCACTAATTTTTTTTGTTTTTCAATGGTTCCAAACTGACGCAAAACTTTATTTTAAAAATCATGAAATTTAAAATAAATAATAATATAATAAGTATTATAAATTTATTGTCTTAATCTGTTGCAGGACATAGTTGGTGAATAGATTAGTGAGTAGATATATATATATATAAGATTTTATTATTATTAATGCATGAGTATATAGAAATAATTTTTGTTATGAAAATGGGAATATTATATGTATAAATGTTTTTGTTACATTGAGTAATTTAAAATTAAGATCTTGGTTTTAAATTATGTTAAGCCAGTTTGCGAGATCCCTTTATTTTTCACAAAAAAATACAATAAAATAACATAAAACAGATCTGCCTAAGAAGATTTAGAACGTCATTGTTATGCTGGGACGCACGTACCTGAAACTTACAACGGTTATTCTCTTTTCCCCAGAAGCGGATAAAGGATAAAAGCAAAAACTTAGCCTTATTTAAATATTCTTTCTGAATAAAAATAAATAAATAAATATATATATTGTTCTTTTTGTAATTGTTTAAAAGTTGTCTGCTTACGTCTATTGCGTATTATTTATTTTTCGTGTGGCTACGACCAGACCAAACGGGCTAATCATGTTTATTTCGTCCATGGACTGACTACTTTTTCACATTTCGAAGCTGTTAAAAGTATAATTGAAAATTTTGAAGAAGTGGGGTTCTCTCAGAAAGGCGAATCGTTAAATTTTCCAACTTCTGTAGGAGGAGTATTAGGGGAAAAAAAATCTGAAGTGGGGCGTAATTCTTGAATCTCCTATGAAAATGTGGAAGATGACAGAGTTTCTTAGTTTTCTCGGCGTTTTCCTTACGTTGTTGAGGTTAACAAATTTTCTCTTATTGTAAAAAGAAAAAAGTTTTTTAAAAAGGCTCTTCCGACTGACGGGTTATATTCGATATCTTTCGTCTCGATATACGTATATCAAAATAGAATATCAACTTAGGTTGTTTGGCGACAAACAACGTTTTTAGCAATCTGGGAGGTTTTATTTACTTACTTATTCGAGTCCTGCCAGGCTCTGATTTTAGTCCAACTTTCACCTTTCTTTTCCAAAATTCTTATTAGGTTTGCCTCTGTCAGGTAATCCTTCCTCTTCCTCTCGGTCTTCTGCCTGAGACCCTTGCCATTAATGCTGTACGGAGTGCTCTTGTTTCTTCCATCCGGCTTTCATTTATCCAATCCAACTAAGCTGCCCTTTTTCAGTACGACAAGAGGCTCTCTACCTTTAGGCTGGTTCCCAAAGTGGTATTCCTAATAAGGTCGCGTCTAGCCCTCTTCTCAATTCTTCTTATAAACCGCATTTCAGCTTCTTGGATGCGCCTTTTTTCTTTTCTTTAAGAGTCCAAGATTCGCTTCCGTATGTCAGAAATGGTATGTGTAACGAACGGTAAACCGTCATTTTCGTCTTTTTGCGATTTCATTTTTTGTTTGCTTATTAAGACTATTGATTACATCACATAACTTTCCTCTGAGGCTATTCTCTTGTTTATATCTTCGCTCATTTTACTGATAACACTGAGCATCACGCCAAGATATCTAAAAGAGGAAATCCTCTAGGACTAGATGTTTATCTGTTGTTCTGCCGATCTGTCCATGAACATGCACTTGGTCTTTCACAAGCTGACAGCCATATTCCTTTTTTCCAACTCTGAGGCCCGCCACTAACACTAGGCCTTCAGCGAACTAATTAGAATTAACTGTCTGCAGCTTGCAATGACGTAGGTGTATAGAAACACTACTTTCTTTAATAACTCTTCCAATTGGCGGATTGTAACCGGATATCTTGGTTTTGCTCCAACGGGGTAGTATACCATAATACAGTATTCTTTATATCTTTTGCCCTCAAAAATATTTTTAGCAATCCGGGGAGATTTCAAACATGTGTGTCCTACAAAAAAAAAAAATAAGTTTCGAAAGAATCAAAATGTTCTCCCTTATTTTTCCACTTACAGCGTCTAGAGAAAATAACCTCAAATTTATATTATTACGAATAAATTAAATGTCTTCAATTATTGACATAAAATAAATGACTTTCACGAAATAAATAATTAAAAATAAATTAAACAAATTTTCAATTATTTCATTTTCAGGATTTTTTCTAATTAAAAAAAGCAAACAAACTTGTACATTTAATTTTGGAGGAATGAAAATTAATTATCCTGCCCAATATTTACCTCCATAATTTACCCAGTAAAAGAAAAATAGAAAATGAAATAAATTAATATTTGACATTTCAAAATCCTTCTATTAAATAATAGTAATAATTACAGTATTGCTAATTTTTTTAGCCGGGGGGCTTAATAGAGTTCAAACTACTAAATTAGTTACAGTTGGTACGGGGGGAGGGGGGATATAGGCAGATCTTTTAATATTCGAAACTTTAGCAAACTAATAGAAAAATTAAGCAATTTTGGTGCTCAAACTGTGGACCTATAGTTGCCACACTCGATTAGGAGCCTGTGTTGGCACCTCACTCAACCATAGACTCATTCTCTTAATCAAAAAATAAAATAAAAATTAATAGATATCCAAATGGATAAAAAAAACTTAAGATATAATCTTATTCGACAAAGGCATTCCAGGCAGATATAGTATAATACAATTTTAACATTTTTAATTTTCTTCTAAACAATTATCTTTTTTTTATCTTGAATTTTCTTTTTTTAATAATATAAGAACTATAACTGAATTTTCGAGAATGACCTCAAATAGGTGATCGAAACCTCAATATACATTTTTCGAAATCAAATTTATTTCTGAATAAGGCTAAAAAATACGCCTAACCAATATAAGTGATAATAATTAGGAAGAATTAGGGATTAGCTCAGTGCTAGCGCGCTGGACTAGCAACACGGTGGTCCAGGGTTCAAGTCCAGCAGTGCTGCCCTTAGATTTTCTCCTCTACAGCTCACTGTTCAGTACGTCTTAACGAGAAGACATTGTTCTGTGACGGAGGCCGGCACTGAGAAGGCTCCGGCTCCGCCCTAATAACAATAGATGGGCGCTTAAATTAAAAAAACAAAAAAATAGCTTATCAAGTTTTAAAGTGTTGAACCAGTCGGGAATGTCATATTCGTTTCATTAACAATGGTTACTACATATGTATTTTTTTTTTCTAAAAAAGCAATTTTCTGTTCGATATATTAAGTTAGCATCATTAGTAGTAAAAGTTTTATTTCTTGTAGTCTGTGCCGGAAGTCATTAAAATTTAAAATTTTCCTAAATAATGGACTTTCAATCTTTCAGTAACAGTAATAAAAATAGTAATAATAATAATAATAAGCACACATGTCTCTAAACAGTAACTTTAACTTTTGTTTCCGTTTATATATTATTTTTACCCTCTCCACCCCTGACAATTCTCAAAGAGTTCCCATTTTAATATCTCTTCTATTTCCGGCTTCTAGTTCTACGCTCTATATAATTTTAAAAGCTTAATATTTCAAATATAACTGCCTCTAACCTTTTAGCAGAACCAACCACTTATTGTGGTGATGAGATATAGTTAGAGAGGGGAGGAATTATTACAATTCAACTCTCAGATTCACGGCCTTATAAATTTTATTATTCTAAAATATATTAGCGCTATTTGTATTTGTTTTTTTTTATTTTATTAATTAGTATTATCGTTTAAATAAGAAAAACACTAATAATAAGTAGAGAAGTAAATTTTCATAATTAACACAGAGAATTAAAATGATTAATGCACGTCGTACATGACTTCATTAAATTTGATAGCTGTATGAAAATGGTGTAGCGTTTGTTGGCAACTATATCAGCTTACAGTGTCCTCAGAAATTAACACACTTGTATGTGCGTGAATAGAATGTATAAATATTTATATATTTAAATTTTATGAGATAAAAAATAAAACTGTTCAATAATTAAAACAAAACAAAAAAAAGTCTACTTAAAAAATATTTTTTTTTTTTTTTGGTTATAACAAGACAGAACATTCCAGAGAAGACTCAACAATTCCAGACTAGAAATTCTCGCGGGGATACCACAGGGAGCTATTATGAGTCCTATTCTTTGTAACATCTACCGCTCGGACATATCTGAAACTACATATTATACATTAGTATGCGATATTATACATTAATAAATGCATCTTTGACTTACAGACATCACTTAAGAAAGTTGCAATGAATCTATGACCTTAAAATGAAAATTTTATTAGGTTTTGTTCAATGTTATTGGCTCTATCTTTTGGTCCACAATGTAATTATTCAACTTCTACCACCCTCTTTATTATATTTTATTATACTTTTTTTTTAATTACTTTTTATTATTACTGATTTATTATACTTTATTATATTATTATTCAACTTCTAACACCCTAACTTATGTACACCCACTACTTCTGC
This sequence comes from Triatoma infestans, assembly GCA_011037195.1. Taxonomy (NCBI): domain Eukaryota; kingdom Metazoa; phylum Arthropoda; class Insecta; order Hemiptera; family Reduviidae; genus Triatoma; species Triatoma infestans. The sequence continues at coordinate 344,943 of JAAEAF010000050.1, forward strand.
ATTTATGTCATAGCAAATAAGTAAAAGCTTAAAGATAAATTTGTGAATCTTATAATTGTATTAGTAGAATAATGAAAGTCATGCGAGTGTTTGACACCAGATTTTTGTAAATTTAGGCCACAAACAATTCCCTTTCAAAGGAACAAGGCCACTTTTAGTTGATTATATTTCCTACATAATACAAATCTATAGAATTACAATACAATATAGCTCAATATTAACAACAAACTGACAAACATACTCAAGTACTCTTATATTATAATAAATTGATAAAGTTTACTATATACATAAATATATAGAAAATCTATTCAGTTGGAACTTTATGAAAAAATAAATAAATGTATGAACAAACTTTATTTTCTTTCTTTTTTTTCCTTTTCTCTATAAATCTTGTACTTTATTATATATTCAGAAGATTGTAGCAACTTCAAAATAAAAATAACTACAATATTAAATTATTACTTCCTTTATATATTAAATAAAACAGTATATTTACTTACTTACTATGATGATTTATTTATCTTGATTCACAAATATTTTCTCTTTTTTCTTTAATAATTTGTTTAAATATAAAATATAGAAAACTTTAAATTATGAATTGGTTAGATCACTATTCCCCCTCCCCTATATTGATCAATATATGTCTTCCTGTCTGCAACATCATTTTATTCACAATTTTTCTTATCCCAAATTTTCCCAATTGAACATGGTTTTACTAGTACCTCTTTATGTGTCTTTTCATCCAATTTTTGAAAATTAGTTTTTCATCGTAAAATATAAGTCTCAGTGTATGAAACAAAGTTTTTAGCGAATCAATGAAAAGTCAATTGGAAAAATGCTACTTTACTGAAGTTTTATTTTTTTTTTTTTCACGAAATTGGTACCAAGGAATTTCTTTAATCTATGCATACTAAGATCTGTGCACGTATAAGATGTCACTTTCATTTTAATCAATTTTTTGGTGATTTGGTGAATTTGATTTTTGGTGGTTCTGGTGGAACTACAGTGTTGAGGTTTCCTCCAAGCACTACTTGAGTGCATCGTAGTTCTACCACCAATTGAAGCTGCTGCTATTAGTAATTCTTTAAAAGTTAAGTGGTAGACTTCTGGATAATTAAATGTATGTTGATGAATGCCACTTTTTTTTACACCTGACTTTTGTTTGACTGTTTATATTGAAAAGCTAGCCATAGCTTTTGGAGGAAGCTTCGTTCTTCCAAAATTCGTTGCCCATTCATCCGCATCTTAAAATTGGGCGTGCCAGATTGGAGGTAAGAACTTGTCGGAGTCTGATAAGGCTTGTATAGCGTAGCGCTGATACGGCCGATATAGGCAACATGAAATCTCCAACGCTTCTTTCTCAAGGAATTTTCTTAACAGAGGGCTATTTATTCGATTACAGCGATTATTAAGAACGGCTAATTTGGCAAATAAATAATTCTGAAAGTATTCTCGCAGATATTATGATTTTCTGTGTTGTATAATATATTTTTAATAATAATATTGTTGAATCAACAAAAATTCTTCAGTGGAATAAAACAGCTTATATTAAAAAAAAGAAAAAAAGTTAAAAATGATGTCCTAATTCAGATGTTACTGATGTCAGGGAGAGGATTCCTCGCGATAATGAACATCATTAAACTGGGATTGTTCTTCTTCTTTTTTTTGTAATACGGGTTAATTTTAATTAATATTTCATAAATATCTGGTTCATATATATTTTTACTAATATTTTTAGGTATTATGTGTAATATTTAAAAAAATAATAATATTAATACCTACAGTTTATACGTAAAGTAAAATGGAGGAAATCACCAAAATTGCAGTAAAGCGTCTTTAAAAAAAAAATCATACTTCCTGTTACCAACCAATTTTCTTAAAACTTGGAATTTTCGCAAACGCATTTAAAGCTCTTAATATATTATATAGGTACTGGCACTTTAGAGGAAGCATAACATTGCTGTTTTTCCCAACCTCTCCCCGCTAAAAATATCAATTTTCCCAGTGTGAAGAATATATATATGTAGATGGGATATGCAAAATAATAGAAAGGAAGTGAATTAAGAATTTAGGGCGATTTCAAGAACACACGGAATACTATTTATTTTGACAACGTTATATTAACAATTCACAACTTATCATCAATATGAACGACTTTTCTAATACAATATATTCGCAACCGAACAGAGCACTTTTTAATACACCATAATTCTACCAATATTTCTATAATATCATTACTTTTGTCGCTGTTTATATCATATGGGCTTTTAATTTCATCGAATCTCTATTGCCATGCTGGCTATTATATTAAATTTCCCACATAAGTAGGTATATATTTATATATCCGAAATTTAAAGAAAATCTTTGGAGTTAAACTTGCACTTCCGTTTGGCAGATTTTACGGAAATATTGTCTTCTTCTTGTTCTTTCGTGGAACTGGTGCTCGAAGGACCTTGGCCTCCTCAACTACGCATCAACCACACCTCTCTCACCAAAGCCATTCTTCTCCATTTTCTTACGCCCAGACTCCTAATATCCTCTTCGACGTCATCACGCCATCTTTTCCTCTGACTTCCTTTCTTCCTCGCCTCTCCCGGGTGCCCATCCAGCAATTTCTTAGGAACTGTAGATTCCTTCATTCTCACAATGTGCCCCAACCATCTCAACCTCCCTCTTCTTATCCAAACCATCTTCTTATACCATCCTGCTCCTGATATAGTTCCCTTAATTCCTTATTTTTCCTTGTCCTGTACCTATTTCCCTATATTATTGGACCAAAGATTTCTCGGAGGATCTTTCTTTCCCAAACGTGGAGCATTCGTTCATCATCTTTTGTGAACACCAATGTCTTGCTGGCGTATGTTACATTGGCCTCAATATAGTTCTGTAAACTATCAACTTCGCTTCTCCCGATAGCTTTCGAAATCTGAACGCATTTTTCAACGCCCAGAATCCCCTATTGACCGCCGTTATTCCCCCTAATATTTCTACATTCACATAATTTTTTTTTAATCACAACGGCTCCCAAATATTTGAAAGATTTAACCCTTTCAAATTCGTAGGGTGTGCATATGGTTGCTTCTTCATGTGTCAGATTTATTCGAATACAACCATGTATTTCGTCTTCTGCTCGTTAAACTTTAGATTAGCTTCAAATTCTTAATAATGCTGCTTTTGTCCTTCCCGTTAGGACGACATCATCAGCGTACCCCAAGCTGGGGTATGCTTAATCTATTATAGATTGTACCATTTAGGTCGGTTCTAATTACTCTAACTGCCTTGTCCAGGGTTAAATTGAAAATTACGGTGGAGACAGAATTCCCTTGCTACAAACCTTTATTTTGGAAGAAAGATTCCGAGATAGTACATTGGAAATATTAAACTTGTTAAAATTAACACTATATCGCCACGAATATCATATTTGTAATCACTATCACGTACAGCGGCCACTGATAAAATGTACTCCACATCTGCCCGTTCTAGTCGATGCTACGCTTTATATAAGTTCAATTAAAAAGATTCCCCAAATTCCTGAAAAGGATTTTCGTATAAAGTCGTGTCATAGTTACAGTAAAAAAAATGGCATTAAAATTATAATCCGTTGTCTTCTATAGCAATTAGTCTTAAAGCATAGGAAGAATTTACTAACAAATCAGTACAGAAGACATGTCTACAGTATCAAGAATTTGAGATAAGCCAATGTTTCAGAAGTGGCTCTCTCCCAATCACTACTTTTACAGTACAATAGGTATTACTTATGAAGTAAAACTTGTATCCGTTGTATCAATTGTGTGTATATAATAAGAGCGTATCTTTATTCGTCTTGTCTTAACATAATTACCGCGATTATATTTTAAAAATATTTTTTTCGCACACCATGCACAGATAATTCGCTAAAGATATTTTTCTTTCATCCAAAATTTTGAAGCGATTACAGACTTATTAATTATTTATTAATTTGATATTAGAATTCTATAATTATTAAACAATTAATAATATAAGTGGGAATTATTACGTAGTTGAAACAATATTGTTGCAGACTATATGGGTTTCCTAGAATCAGGCATTGTTGAATATGTATTTATGTATACATACTCCATATGAAGGGATTTACCTTAAATAGGATTATATATATATATAATTCATCAATGTACACGTCTAGAGATATATGTATATTATTGAAGGCAATGGCGTCTTTCTGTGTTATTGTTCAATTAAATTAATTTCCGGTACTGCTGTAAGAGGATATATTGGTAATCATTTTAAATATTCGTAATTGAGTTTTCACCGGAAATATTAGTTTTTGATTTCCCCTGTTTATGAATATATTATTAGAGATTTGTTCTTTGTGTATACAAATACAAATACCTCAAAACAAAACAAAAATCTGGTGTGAAACACTCACACAACTTTCTCTTACTCCAGTTCTCAAAATTGTAACAGACAAATTTTATAGTTCCCGTACCAAATTTAATGAAATTCGTCGAAAACTGAAAAACTGTTCAGTTAAAGCGCACTTCCGGTTTACTAATTTTCTTGAAGCTCGGAATTTCGGTCACCTATTTATATCTAATTAATTTTGTTTGGATGATAGAATTGTATAATCAACTATGATAGCACTTTAGAGAAAAACATAACACCATCCCACCCCCAAAAGTGCCCTTAAATGAATTTTTCCATAGATATGTTATAATAAAAGTTGTAGATCTTTGTATCTTTAGTGTATAGACGTAGTTTCAAGAAAATCGTCTGAGCCATTTTTGAGAATATCGCGATAAAGGAAAAAAAAAATCATTTAGTAAAGTGGTTAAGTAAACGCACTTCCGGTTATCCATTTTTTTCAAACTCGGAATTTCAAAAACATATTCAATTCTTATTGACATTATTTAGATGACAGAATTGTCTAATAAACTGAAATAGCACTTTAGATGAAAACCTAACCTCACCTCTCCCCCAAAAGTGCCCTTAAATGAACTTTTCCAGAGAAATGTTTCAAATAAAAGCTGTAGCTCTTGTATGTGTAGTTGATATACGAAGTTTGAAGCAAATCGTCGGAGCCATTTTTGAGAAAATCGCAAAAAAAAAAAAAAAAAAAAAAAGTAAAGTGGTACTTCCGGTAGTGGAATTTTGCAGATAACACACTGTCAGATCCATGGTGAGACCTAAACGGAATATCAAGTTTCAACGTCTTACGGTTTTTCGTGTTTGTGAGCTATGCTGTTCACATACATACATATATACACACACACACACACACCATTTGCTAAAACCATTTTTTTGGACTCAGGGGACCTCAAAACGGATATTTCCGGTGAAAACTCAATATCGAAAATTGACACGATTACAATACTTCCCCTTACTAGGAGTAAGAGAAAGAAAAAAAGAAATACCACAGATATTTATGCGACTTAACGGATTTCTTTTTTCCATTTTTTTGCCCTCAGATTTACAAGATTTTCTTTGAAACACCTCAAATAACATTTTTATTTTAAACATTTTTTCAGGGGGAATTTTTTTTTTTTTTTCTAAATTCTAAGAAGCATTGGCCTCTCAGCTTCCCCATTAAATAATATACGCGGTTCTACTGGATATATAATATTCCGAGAAAAGTATGAAATACTATATAATACCATAAGTTCATAAAAAAAAAAATTCAAATAACCTGAAGTGCAGTTTACAGAAATGATTTCAGTTTCGAATCACGTTTTAGCAATTTCTTAAAAACCGCCTCTAAAGGTAAAGAAAACTTGGAACATTTACTACACATATAAATAAGTAATCGTTATTAATAAAAACTAAAAAAATAAAAAATCTGATGTGAAACACTCACACAACCTTCTATTTACTCCTCTATTAATACAATTATATATAAAATGACAAGTTTCCTTTAAACCACAAATTTTGCTCATTTGTCCTAATATAAATAGATAAATAGAGATATAAATAGAAATGATTGCTGCACAAAGTACCAACCTACTAACCCAGCAGATAGGAAACGGAAGAGCAAGCCAATCAACATAGAACCAACTAACCACATATTTTTGAACATCAACGTCACGAATTCCGCTAACTATCTGAAACCATTTTTTTTTTTCCTGCAAAAATATTTCAAATAAAATTGATCGATACATATTTGCGCAGGAAAAATTCCAAGTTTAAAGCAAATAGTTGTAGTTTTCGGGATAATTCCAAAAGAAAAATCGAAAACCTATTGTGTAATGTCATACTTCCTGTTAATCGATTTTCTTCAAAATTTTGGATTACAGCAATGCTTCTAATGTGCTTTTATATAACAGGGAGAACCATCCATTGAAATGAAGTAGTACTTTGTGGAAAGCTTAACGTCACTGTCCTCCCAGGACCTCCAACAATAAATTATCTGGGATCATAAAAGTATTTTCCAGCTGATTTATTTAATTTTACCGTGTCAATTATCACGAACTTTAACATCGTAAATTGTGCACATATATACGTATTATTATAATCAAATAAATTTGTTAGAGGCTCATTTAAGGTTTGAGTATTATAAAAAGGAGACTTCTGGTACAACCATCCACACAACTTGCTACAACCATTCCGAATAGCGCATAGTGGAATTTAATTTTATTGTATTATTCCATTTTAATCTAGTCTGGCAGCAATATATTTTAGTCACAAACGGAAGTAAAAAGGGACAAAACTATTACACCAGTTAGAGTTACAAATCTAGTTACATTCTAACTTACTTACATATGCATTCATATACCTACACAGACCATATGAAATGGCAAAATTACTTTTTTATCTCTCTCTCTATCTTTTGCTAACTCTTTCTCGCTCTTGCCACTCAGCAAACAACTCTTGCCACACCCACAAGGCGGATTTTATTATAACAGAAGATTATATTTCTATATATATATATATATATGTATATGAAGTTATAATGTAATTTTCTCGTAGAAGCAAAATTGTAACGGTTTTTTTAGTATTCTCTGAAACCGAAAACTAATAAAAATTTGTAGCGACACTTTCATTGTGGTCAAGTTTTATATTTTCTTTTCTTGTTTTCTTTATTCTAATTTTTTTTTTTGTTACAAATAATTCTTGTGAAAATGTAGCAAATTTTATCAATTAGCATTTTAATCATTTTTTTACATTCCCCTATAGTTTTCTAAAATGAGCGTCCCTAATTAGAGGTCAAACAGGGAATATTACATGTCTTTTAAATTTGATATTCAATTCAGTTATCCTTAGGATCACGAAAAAAAACCTGAATCCAATAATGACACGACTGCAGTTCTTTACCGTTATTACTTTCTCTTACTCCTAAGTAAGAGAAAATATTGTAATTTTATCAAATTGAATGCGAATCAAAGCGAATCGGGTGTGTGTGTGGTGTAACAGATATCTCAAAAGCGAAAAGTTGTAGGAAACTCAAACTTGGTATACCGTTTAGGTACTACTACCGCAAAAGACCCGAAGATTTCGGGCAAAATTCTTTTAACCAAAAGTGCGACTTTACCCAATGTTTTGGGGGAATAGTAACGTTATACTTTCATCCTAGGTACCATTTAGTATAATATATGGATTTACCCATATATAATATTAAAACTCATTAAAAGTATTGATAGAATTCCAAATTTTAAGAAAATCGGCTAACCGGAAATGCATTTTTCAGGTTTATGTTTTTAAAGTTTTTTCAATTTTTCTCGAAAACGGTTTCAACTATTTTCTTTATATTTGGAATACTTGCTGCATAGGTAAAAGCGTATCACTTTTATTTGAAAAAATTGATTTTAGAATTGTATTAGAGGCCTGACTATGCAGCAATGCACCACGCTACCAGCATTAATATGGCCGGCCCAACCAAACATTGTAATGTTGCAATTTTAAAGAGAATTACTTGATTAAATTGTATTAATTAGACTAAGAGAAAGTTGTGTGGGTTTTTCACGCCTTACGTTTTTAACTCAAAATTTGTATTAATGTTTAGTTCTCTTAACTATCATCAGGTTAGGCAAAAGGCATTGTATGAAAGAGGAACTGCAGTCTACCATAGTAATTTTCTTCTCTGGAAAGTGTTACAAATAAAAGTGACTAGTATTTTATATATGCAGGAAACAGGTGTACCAAGTGAGCAAATCTATACAGCCGTTTTCGTGATAATCGTAGATATTGTTGAACATGTGGATGGGTCCGCAATGGTGGATAACAATCTGGTATTTTATCCATCGTAGCATGCATATTTATTTTCTTCTTGACCGGTTTCGGATTTTCATCCATCGTCACAATAAATCTATCCACTTCGTGCAGAGAGTTCACTTCAAACGCAATGTTTTCGTTTCACTCGACACTTGTGATTTGTATGTGCGGGAGGTTATAAGGTTATGAGCGTGTGTTTAATTGCAAAATGGAATTATTATAAATGATTAGACATTGGAAAATATAAATATATTGTATAAATGAAAGAACCATACATGGAATTGAACTAGTACTTTGGAGTATAGCTGTTCCACCAGAACCCCCTAAAAAATAAATTTTCCCGGTAAAATTTTCAAATAAAAGTGATAGGTATTAATGTGTGCAGGTAATATACGAAATTTAAAGAAAATCGTTGGAGCTGTATTCGAGAAAATCGCAAAAAACTAAAAAAAAAAAATGCAGTAAAATCGCGTTTCCAGCTGTTGGATTTCGGTCGAAACTTTAAGATGACTGTATCAGACCAAATCACTGAATCACTCTTCAGGGATCTAATCACTCCCCGCCTCACGTTCACTGTATTTCTTCGTAGAGGGGGCAAAATAAAGAGCTCTTTACTGGGAGGAGAAGTTAAAGAGAATGGGGGGACTAGTCCAACTGCCTGTACAAAAAGGCCTGTAATTCTAAAGAGAGGATCATCATTATTTGAATCACCGTCAACGTTCAACGTATTTCGTTCTCATGCCGTCACTCTGCCAGTCAGTGTGGCACTCTCTTTTCACGATACCGTACTCTCACTCTTAAAATATTACAGTGCAAAGTTCTTGCAGAGTTTATTATTCGCACATAATACAAACTATTCAGTAAATCTATCAGTACTCAACCTAACAATTTCTCTTCTGTCCAACCCTTAAACAAATTTTTGTTCATACTCAGCGCACCTCAAATCTTTTTATTTCCGGTGGTAACTCAATGATTAATGCATGATCGTTTGGCACGTTCCATTTACTAGAAATAAAACTAAGTAAAAAAGTTAAAAAAAAAATTAATTTGAGTAAACTTTATAAAGGTTCAAATTTATATCCAACATTATTATTAACAGCACAGAATTATTCACAGTTTTACAAAATATTAAAATACATTAAAACGCAAAGCTATATTTTCAAGTATTGAAGTCAATGTATTTTGCAATAAAATGTACTCTTTTTCAGATAGAATTCGCAGATTTACAAAAACGCTGCATGTAGAAAATCTTGTCAATTAGAATTGTAAATAATTGGCGTACAATGATGTCATAAACCAAATATATTTATTACTAATGCAATTAGTAATAGTCTGCATCTGTACGAATTTACATAAACAGGTGGGAAGGAAGAAGAAGGAAAAGAAAGAAACTTGAGAAAAATTAGAACATGATAAAAGATTTACACGATTAAATTACGTGTATAAGAAGAAAAATGTATATTTTTTATTTTATTTTAGAATAGGGTATAGAACAAGGTATAATACGTACAAAATACATATAGTACATGTATTATGTATATACTTGATGGAAGTAAGGTGGGGCTGTGGAATAAATTTTTTAACTAGAGATAAGAGAGGTGACTACCACAACAATATATAGTAGTCTGCACAAGTGTACAAATTCGTAGTGTACGAATTTCGTGTTCACACACCGATACAAAAAAGTGGTAATGATTATAAGGTTCCTTTTTCTCTCTCACTCACTCTTTGTCTCTTTTTCGTTGAATTTTGGCTAGTCGCCAAAAATATCTCTCCCGCCAGTGGGACTTCCTCTTTTACTATTATCTTATCTTCCGGTTGGGGAGGGGGAGGCTGAGGTCCTCGGTTAGAACTTCTATACATGTTACTAACTCGCCATATTGTTTCCACATGGGAAATCTGTTTAAACTCACACCTTTATCAAGTAGCTTCCACTTTTTATATTAATACTTTTATTTTGTCTTTTTTTTTTCATACTGATGAGAGGGGAATTTTTTTTACCATATTGTATTACTTTTGATTCGTTGGGAAATTTCCATCTGTTTATGTGGCTACACTGATTACCGCGATATGTCTGTCTCTTCAGTGTGTCAAAAAAAAAAAATAGGTTTTTAAACGCACACGATTCTCAGATTATTGCAGTTCTAATGACATTTTTTATTCAACTTTTAGTTGACCTTAATATTACTATTCAGCTAGCTCTTATCTCCTAGGAAACAAAAATTAAAACGGTACCTTTCTCCATCACTTATATATATAATGTAGAGATAAACTAAATATTTAATAAAATCTGGTGTGAAACACTCACTCGATTTTCTCTCATATTCACATAGTTTGGTTTTATTATTTATTTCTACGGGTGTTACCTAGATACAATTTTCTCATATAACTAAAACAAATTTAGATACAATATAAAAGTCTTATTTGCTGATAATCGATTTTCTTCAAACTCGAAATTTTGGCCACACATTAAATTCTTCTTAATATTATATTGACGATTGAATCGCATAATATATTGAAATGACACTTGAGAGGAAAGTCTAATGTCGCCCCTCTCCCACAGAACCTACCTCTTAAATGAATTTTCCTGAAAAAATGTTTCAAATTGTAGTTGATTAGTAAGTAAGGGTTGATCAGTAATGAATCGATTAGAGATATCGAGTAGGTCGGTGACGGGAAAGGCACATGTTGATGGTTGTGGTTAAGTTTATGTTGAGATATATTGTGGAATGTATTTTGTGCTTTTTATTGTTTTGTATAATAGAATATCTTCCTCCTATTTATGAATCTCAATAAAAGTAAAAGTTGTAACACTTTTTATGAGTAATCGACATACCATGTTCATCAGACATCTTGACGAAAATCACAAAATACTGAAAATTCTATTCGGTAAAATTATACATCCGGTCGATCGATTACGGGCAAAACCAAATTTCTACTGTTTTACCAAGCTTTCTGACGAATTTTCGTTTTTTAGTTTTGCTGACCACCCATTTGGCCAATTAGTACCACTACATAGGGTGACCTCTATGCCCGCAAGGGGTATCAGTTCCATGCAGTTACTTGGGAGTAACGACCCTAAGAGTTACTACCGCTCAGTATTCAACGCCCAACCTCAGAACAGTACTTAACACTCGACCGTTTCAGGACAAGGACAAACAAAGTACACAATCTAGGGTCTCCGTCCCTAGGAGAAGGAAGGGATTAGCTCAGGGTGGCGCGCTGGATTACAACGCGGAGGTCCCGGCTTCGAATGCAGCATGCTGCCCTTAGCCTCTACAACTCACTGTCCGGTGATGGGCAGTGTTGTCTGTAGCTAGAGAACACTGCTCGGACGCCGGCAGAGCACTGAGAAGGCTCCGGGGTGCACAATAGAGCTTTCAGGTCGCAGTGTAATAATTCCCTATAACAATCCAATCTGGGGGACCTCTAAAACATGTATTTCCGGTGAAAAAATCAATTTAGAAAATTTGGCACGATTGCTAAAGTGAGAGAAAGTAAAAACTCGCAAATTTGAAAAAAAATTATCAGTTATAATTTCTATACTTGCTTTGCCTTAAGAGGAAACTTACGTGAAGTTTCATGACTTATTTGTTATTATCACTTGCTGATTAGATGCCAGCATCGCATCTTACATTAAGGTTTCGGTCAGAATCCTTCAACCGGAAGTGAACCAAGTTTTGGCACATTTCTCAAGAAATTGTTCCAGCGATTTTCTTTAATCTCTGCATTCTAACTACATACACAAAGGCTTTCTACATACATAAAAGTTTTTGAAGAACTAAGAGACAATATACGGTTCTATTTATCCGTTGAATAATTGCGGAAGGTAAGAAAATAAATTGAAAAAGTTGGGGTTCACACTAGAATTCTTTTTGTTCTAAGACGGAATGCTTATTAATAGTAGTTCAATTAACTTACTTAATCGTCTCAGATGCGGCCTGCGAGCCAAACAGTTTGGCCAACACTGCAAAGATTAAAGAACTAAAAGAACAAGGAGATTTAAATTAGATCGAAGTAGAACAAAAAAAAAATAATGGTTTCACAATAAATGATAGGCCTTAAAATTTACAGTTAATCCGATTAAAGCAAACAATTTGATAAAGGCTTAATGTCTTCTTTTTTGTTCTTTTTTTTTTCTCATTTGGTCTTTCTAATCCTTTGTACCCTTTCTTAGTAAAAGTAAATGATAAATGTAGCTCTAATGAGTGTGAAGCGGTAGTTGACATTGATTTAAAGAGGTAGCACGCAGCTCTTGCTAGCAAAGAGTAGCCTGTACTTCTTCCCCAGCTGGTGTCCAGTCCAGTATGAATGTAGAGAGGATGTTATCCCCAGCCATGGACTGTCTTCACCTCTTTCTCACTGCGGCTATATGGAGGGATACAGAGCACACCCTGGGGCTGATTAATAGTCGGCACGCCTTGTCCCTAACAGACAGGTCGCCTTTATTCACTCACTCACTCTACAATACAATATCACCGCTTGCCTGACTTTATCCCAGTTCCCAGGCACCAGACTATTAGTTCTATCCTGTTCTATACTAATAGTACAGACCATACTGATCAACAATCACTTTCAATTCGCTCCCATTCATTCTCCGCCTCCAACTTTCTTCTGTCAGAACAATATCCGAAGCTAGTTGATGGTCCGATTTTCCATTTCAATTATAATCTTCTAGGGTTGTAACAATGAATTTCAATTTTGTGGTGTATATAAGTTTTGCGACTGAGTTTTGTGATCATTCTCAATGAAAGACAAATGATTTCTGTTATTCAGGATTTTAATCATCAATCTCTCTCTTTCACTCTCAGTATCAATATCTCTTTAGGAATGGTTGATTTCTGTTAAGCGCTGTTCCATGGGACGTTTTTAACAAAATTGGAAATAAAACTAGGTTGCCATACATCGGCCGTCTCTTCATCTTGTTACTTTCTCTTACTGCTGTAACAAGGAACCTTTTCAATTTTTCGAAATTATATTTTCATCAGAATTTGTTATGGTCTAATTACAAAAAAAAAAAAAAAAAAAAAGCACTACTTTCTCTTACTAACACTGTAACAGAAAGTAAAAAATTGTTTTTAGTGAATGATCCGTATCGATCTGTAGATGTGTGACACAGTTCGGCAAAATGAAGTTACATCTACTAATTATAAACTATAGTTCCATTAATTTGAATTGTAATTACAATTAGCAACTTCAAAATAATGATAGTTATTTTTGCCCTTCTATTATTATTTTCTCTTATTCCCTACAAAGACTCGGGCCTTCGATAGGGTATGGCACCCAGGGCGGTTATATAAACTGAAGCAATTCCTTCCTACCCCATATTACCAAATCCTTCAATCCTATCTGACAGATCGCTACTTCAGAGTTAGGTGCGGCATTCAGTTCTCTGACATCAAACCCATTCATGCCGGCGTACCGGAAGAAAGCATCCTTGGCCCGGTCTTGTACACAATATTCACTGCTGATATTCCCACACATCCAGAAACCCTGATCACAACGTATGCAGATGATACTGCAATATTATCTGCATATCCTAATCCTGCTCAAACTTCCTCATATATCCAAGAGCACCCTGACCTCATCTCCTCTTGGTGCAAGAAATGGAAAATAAGACTGAATGAAAACAAATGCCAACAGATTACATTCACTTTACATAGACACACTTGCCCTCCCGTACATATTGTGGAAACAGTCGGGTAACTGTAACACTAAACCAAACACGGGTCGTGAAGAAAACACTTTTATTACTACTAGCGAATACACACGATATTCTTGACTAGATAGATACTGATAGTACTGTGGCCTGTGGCCCAATGTCTTTATTTTTCCACCATCGCCACCTTCGGGAAGGAGCATGTTTTGATTTCCGTTTTTCCTCGGTTGAACCTTACGCGCGGGTTCAGCTGGTACCGTCGCTGGGGCCTCTTGAGTATATACCACCCGCACAGTTGAAGCTCGGGAAAGCGGTGGTTCGCTGAGAGGTGTTTTCTGGCTTACATTCCAACGGCGCCTAGTAGTTGAGGTAGTGGTACCTCTTGCCCACTACCAGATGGCGCCACAGGGGTTGTGCTACCTATTGACTCCCTCCCGCGCCGGTCATTCCGTGAGGAAACGGACGGTGCGTTTGCTGGTTCTTCCGCTCCTTGTGCGATACGCTGGCGTAGCTGCACTTACGGTAGTGTTATGCGCCTCTGGTATTACGCTTAGGCCGGTTGGGGAACTGAGTTGGAAGGCAGGCTTTAGTTGGTCGATGGAAACTGTGCTTTTCGATCTGGAAGTAAAGACTTTCTCGGTGATCGCTAGCACCTTATATGGGCCGTCGTAGGTTGGTGTTAGAGCCATTCGCAGTCCTTGAGCTTGCAGGTAAACATGTGTGCACGACTTTTGGGAGTGGGGGACGAAGATGATCTTCAGCAGGTCGAAGGGCTCTAATGTGGATTCGTATTTGCTCGATGAACGCGGTGGGTTCTGGTGAGGTTACTTGTGGTTCCAAGAATTCTCCGGTAGGCGAATAGGCTCCCCACAAAGTCCTCAGTGTCCCTTTCGTTAACGAGTTAATCCATACGCTTCCTTAATTTCCACAATAACCTAGAGACTCATCCCAATCCCACTGCACAAGCCCTTTCATCATCAACCCATCCAGACAATCCTTTACGTCACTTGAAAAGACGTTGGCCACGCGACCTCCTTAACACCTAGCTCCTCTTTAATATCCTGAGAGTTCCAGCATTGATTGGCTCCTCTCAACATGCCTCCCTGATTGTGGCGCTGAGTCCTAAGGGATTCAGTGAATCACAGTCTATGATATTTCACATTTACTTGATATATATACTCGTATATGTATAAGTTGTAAATAAAATAAAAAAATAAAAAAATCCCAGCAAAAGGAAATCGTGCCAGACTTTCGTAATCGAGTTTTCACCGGAAGTACATGTTTTCCAGTTTCCTGAATACGAAGAAAGTTTTTTTAGCGAATGGTCTTTATATATGTGTGTGTTAACAGAATATCTCAATAACGAAAGCGAAGCTCAAATTTGGTATTCTGTTTGGGCACTATCACCATATCAGGCACGAAGATTTCGGACAAAATCCATCAAACGGAAGTGCGACTTTACACTGAATGGTTTTTCCAGCTTTTCGTGATTTTCTTGGAAATGGCTCGCAGCGATTCTCTTTAAACTTGTTGTAGTATCACTTACCTAAATGCCTGTCACTTGTATGTGAGGAATTTTTCCGGAAAAATTGATTTTTGTGTGTAGCAGTTACGTAATGCTTTCCTCTAAAGTTTACACTTCTGTAGAATATGTGGTTTTACCACTTACATTGAAAACGTACCAATAAGAATGTTGTCTGAAAACATTTATTCATTTTATTAGAAGCACTCAAAGGATGTATTTGTGGTAAAAACTGAATTACGAAATTTGACTGGATCCTAATGTATCCTCCCTAACAGCAGTAAGAGAAACTAGAAAGAAAAAGCTTTTTCTTTTCAAAGTCAATAAAAATGTTTATCATTCAAGCTGTTCGACAATAGTGATAGAGATAATCTTGCTGATAGGTTTCTTTGGAGATCAACAGCTCAATATGTAGGAGTTATGTTTGACCGTTGGAAATATAACAATAAATACCAGTTTATACACATGTTAGTATGTACATATTATAGTATGTGTAATACCTATAGTATTATAATATATACATACTGTTTTCGAAAACCCAGAAGAATATATTTTAAAGGAAATTTTAGAAAATTTCATCTAATCAACTTTAAATCAGTAGATCACCCATAATTCAAATAAGCATCTGATGCACGCAACTAACAAATGGCGAAACGTTTCACAGAAGAGTGGGAACAGTGTGGAAGAGCTATGAATCGTACGTGCTTCCTATGTAAAAATCATATAGTATTGTTATTCGTCTGTGGAGAGGGACCAATCCAAAAAAAGCCACACTGGGCCCATAACAAAAGGTCCAGAACCTAATTTCCTCACAACCCGAGCAATCTGTCATAAGATGGATGGGTGTTTCCTTCTCTATCTCACAGATTCCACAGAAGGGGTCTGGCATTAGCTCCATTACGTAGAGGTGTCTCTTTAAACCATAATGCCAAGTAAGGGATCCAACCAGACGCCTGAGAGAGGTCTGTGAAAGACACGGCAACATCTCACTAAATGCCCTGTCCGGACATCCGTTGAGCATCTTAGACTGCCGACAATCCACCTTCTAAATAGTTAATATTATTTGTAATTACATTAATATTTATTTTTCAAATAATCGTAAAAATTTTGAAATGATTTCGTGAACAAAACAAAATATCTGGAGTGAATAGCTCACACAATTTACGATACAATTAAAACATTAGTTCTAAATGACTGATTTTCTTCAAATTTACAATTTTTACTAAATAGTTAGTTGGTGAGGGAATCAGCTGGATGGAATCTACATTATAATGAAATGTCACTTTAGAGCAACGGTGCTTAATCTGGAGTGCAAGTGTTGCACATCAAAGTTTGTGGCGTCAGTTTTAATTTGAACATAAAAGTGATAGATCTGTGCAGTTAGCTTCCCAAGTTTAAAGAAAATCCCTGGAACCATTTTGGAAAACATAAACTCAACAAACTCAAAGAAATCTATTCTACAAATTTGCACTTCCGGTTAATCGACTTCCTTCAAATCTGGAATTCTATCAATGCTTCTTCAATATTATATAGGTGACCAATTTTATTTAAGTGTAGCATGGAAGGAGAGAAGAGAATAGAGAGGGTAGAGTGACTACCTTAATGAGTGACCGAGCTAAAAGCTGTGATGGTTGTTGTTGGTTGGTAACGAGTTGATTGGTAGAAGGAGAGCCGCTTGAAGAGTGATTTGGTTACTTAAGACTTATACCTCGTTGGTAGCTTGAGGAACTTTTCAAATTGAGGAATGAAGAATGATATTGTTGGCTGGTGGATGTAGAATGATTAGTGTTGGCTGAATTGAATAGCGATGTGACTTGTTCTAATAGCCGGATTAGCTAGCATAGCCAACTGGTGAAGGCTTCTCTGTTATGTAAAAGTGCAGAGATTGAGTGGAATCAGTAAGCTCTTGAATGCATGACTGGCTGTGTTCTATTTGGTATCATGGCTCTCTTGTGATCTTTTAACTCATCAAAGTTAAATCTGGCGACTTATTGAAGCCCTCAGATAGCCGTGCTTATATTCTATTTTTCTACCTATTGATAAGTGCTAGAGACACCTTCCACGAGGAAGATTGGTTGTCCAAGTTGAAGCTTATTCGCGTGATAGAGGAGATAAGGCGTACTTGGATTGCGCCGGGAAGCACAATATAAAGCCATTGTAAGCAATCTATTATTTATACTTTTTTTCGGGGAAATTAACTTCAACTTTACATATTCGAGGAGGGAACTAACAAGTAAAAAGTCCAGTTCCCTCCTCGAATATGTAAACAGTGTTGTGAATATGAGTGAATAAATGAACACAACTTCTCATAAACTAAAACAACAATCTTAAAAATTCAAACATGGTATACCGTTAAAAATTCAAACATTGATACCCGAATGCGGTACTAAGGTTTCGATAAAGGTTTCCAGAAGTGCAACTTCATTGAACAGTTTTATTCACGAAAACGCCTTTTCATCGATTTTCTTCAAACATTAATAGCACTTTAAATAAATGTTATAAATATTAGATTTCATTTTTGCTTTAATATTATAAATAACATAGATGTTATATTTTCCTTTTTCCATTTTTCTCTATAAAATAATTTTCCATTTTCTCTTATGGGTGATGACAGGTTGAAGCACACCGTTAGTGAAATAATTAATCATACACCAAAATTAACAAACACTTCCTTGGTGAACATCATGTCTCATGATTTAGTAGCCACTCAACTATACCACAAGTCTACCTTAACCACTTCCGGTGTCTGGTTTCAAACCGCAAAATTAATCTAGAGCCAGCACAGCAGAATGCCGCCTCTGCGCTTTCTCTCTATTCTAGTAGAAAATTCACCTAATATAAATTGCGAGATATTACACTCATTGCTTTTGCGTCATCATTCGCTCTCAACCTTCCAACAATTTTCATCCAACGATGAAACAAGTAGGATGAATTAAATCGTCCTAAAATTGAACTGGATATCAAATTTTATAACATTTATTTTATGCTAATTGTCAAAATTAAAAATTTATTTCAATCATAAAGATTATTACATCACTTGGGAGCTATTCTTGATTCTTCCCTCTCTCCCAATAAAGTTTATTAAACATTGAATATTGATTAAATTTAATTTGTATTTGCTAATTAAATTAGAATAATTTCCTATTCTCTGAAACTCTGAGGAGAAATACTCACACAACAACTTTCTCTTATTGAAATTGATACAATTACGAAATTGAAAATTTTTCTGGAATGTTTATTCCATTTAGTTTGCAAGTAAATATTAAGAATAGTGGGTGGTGGGGATACACAGTAGGTATTACATGAATGTGTAGACATAATAGTCCAGTAGAGAGCTCCTAAATCAAAGCACAATATTTGCAATGCAGCGTGATAGTTGCCCCCTCCCCCCAAACCTCGATAAATCAATTTTCCCGGAAAAATATTTCCAATAAAAATGGTCGAGTCACTGTGCGAATTATGAATTCCAAGTTTAAAGCAAATTTAATGGAACACTTTTCATGAAAATCCTCCCCAATCAAAAAAAAAATTCTATTCTGTAATAATCGCACTTTTGATTGGTCGATTTTCTTCAAATATTGGATTTTTGGAATTTCCAATGTTGTTATTGTATGGTGACGCTGCTGTTTCCCCATAACCCACTAAAAGTCTTTAAAGAAAAATAATGTTTCAAATAAAAGTGCACTTTGAAGTTTAAAGAAAATCGCAAAAAGAGAACTTTTGGGGGGGGAAGGGGTACAGTGCACTGCGAGCAAAAGCTCCCCTAAATGCCATTCCTAGGGGACTACTATAGGTGATTACTGAGATCACTCACCCAACAGCACCCATTCCAAATTGAGATCTCTGAGAAATCTCAGAATCTGGAAGGTTCTAGGAAGAATATATCTTTAGCCTACCAAAACTTTTCACTGGAATGATAGCCTCACAGATCGTTAGGAGATGTATTGGAGCCTCCTACATCTCGTCACAGAATCAGCAGATACTATCCTGTTGAGATGCCACCAGAGTTTGTAATGCACATTATGAAACTCGTCAGCGTGCGTATGCTGTTTTTATTCAAACTGATGCACGCTTCAGATCTTCTCTGGTCAAAGCCGCCCAGAAAAGTCTTAGTTTACTTCGTTCATAAGAGGGTTTTCTACAGCCCTTTACTTCATTCTCATTTCTGAACTCTTCCCGGAAAAACAGAAGTGTTCCGACTAAGGGGAATGCAACACCTTTCCTTGCCAGCGCATAGGCCATCGCATTTCCTTCACGCCAAAAAGCCCTATGCCCTGACACCAGAATAGGGTAACTGCATTAATTCTTCCCAGATTATTGTGTTTATATATCTATATAATATTTACGAACTTTGTAAGCAGAAAAAGTATATATAGAAGATAGATTGACCGAGCGAATTTTGGCTGCTGATTTAGCATAGTATAATGGAGCCCCAAGTCATCATCAAATTTGCCATACAAAAGCTAGACTCAACCTCTAAGTGCCCGTCACCTGAGTATTACTCTATCTTATCAGGCCCACTACAATATACTGGCGGATGGATTTCCATCTCGACTGCGAATCTCCCTCCTAGAAGTTATCTTAAGTGGTAGAAGATATACAAAGTGAAATGAAATGGAGAGTCCATTTTCCACCGTACGCTTACAGGCTGTTATTGTTGTTTGTCCATTTCTTATTAATTCTTGTGCTATATTAATGGTCGTTCTATGGTAGCTGATTGTCTAAGATCAATCCTGTAAGATATTCCAATGTATGGCGGTTTGTTATTTTTATTTATTCGCCTAGAATTTGATTCTCCAGAATTTAGCTGAAATTTTGCATATTGTAAGTACCTTGTTGCTAGTGAAATTATGTTAAACATATAATAAGTACCAGAAAATGTTAAAACCAGAATTTTAATTATTTTTATTTCCAGAGCGGACATCTAACACTGCCGCAAAATATTACGTTATAATTGCAATATTACCGCCTTCATTAATTAATTGCAAAAAAAAAAAGTCTGAAGTTCAACTTATTAACCCCTGTTACCCTCATTTGTCGAGCGGTCTACCACAAAATTGCTCTTATAATTTTGCTAATTAAAAGTGGTTTTAATTTTCTGGGGCAAGTATTACAAGTATACTAAATTAGGGTAAGTATTACAAGTACTAAATTAGGGTAAGTATTATAAAATTTTGTCGGCTAAATGTTTAGTTTATCTTAATAGGCTTTATGGACTTTACCATCTCTTTATTTAATAAAATAGCAACAATTTGAAGTTATTTATTTATAAATTAAAGAGTATAAACAAAATTTATTTTTTACTTTATTAAAAAATTATAAAATAAAATTTTATCCATCGTAATTGACGCCCCTGGAACACTCAAATACAAACAAAAGAAGAAAATTCTTTCAAATTTAAACAGCAACATAATAATTTCACACCACATTTCAAAACTGTCAGAAGACATTGATTATAATACGGACTCGAAGATGGAAGTATCGAAGACTAAAATCGAGATTTTATCTGAGCAGACTAGAACAGACTAGATCTTGACCCAGTTACCAGTTAACTGAATTTCAAAAAAACTTTAATAACTAACAATCCTAAGTAAATGATAAAATTAATTTGTAAAAACAAAAAATTGCTATTGCAATACAGAGTTTTTTGTTGTGTTTAAATTAGAAAAATATCTCTGATACTTATTACTTCTCTTTGTTATATATAAATTCTATGTTTTTCAACTTTAAATATCATGCCGATTATATTCAAAAAGTGGAAAACCCAAACTTGTGATTTTCTCTAAGTTTCCCCACAATAAAAGGTTTCAATCGAAATTCATCATCCCAAAGGGCAAACATTACACCATCGCTCTATGAATTTATTGCAATATTCACCAAAACGACTGTCAACGGTTTTTTTTTTTTTTTTTTTTGTAAACTTGGTATATTTACTGTACAGTAAAGACTTTTAAACGGCACAGTATAGATTCTTCACATTTTTTCTGGGAAAATTGAATCTAGGGGCTACTGCGGGTGCTGTAAACTTAGGCTTATCTGTAAACTACATACCTTTCAGTTATAGTATACTGCTACATAATTTTGGTGTAACATCGCATTACAATCGCACATCAAGCACATAACTGTTTTTTTTTTTTTAATTTAAGGCGCCTCAACATCTATGGTCATTAGCGCCCGGAGCCTTCTCAGTGCACTGCCGGCCTCGGACAGTGTTCTCTCTCTACAGACAACACTATCCATCACCGAACAGTGAGCTGTAGAGGCTCCTAGGAAGAAAAAAATCTAAGGTTAGCACTGGACTCGAACCCGGAACCTCCGCGCGGAGTCCAACGCGCTAACCACTTAGCTAATCCCTCCCCTTACACATAACTGTTTATAGCAACTTGATCACTATCGGCTGTTCTAGGCGGGAAAGTAGAGATTCCGATACTAAGCAGTATGTTATACCCCTCCTTATAACAAAACAAAGGAAAGGAACCTCTCCCAATATATAAAAATCAGTAATTATTCTACAATATGAGTATTCTAAAGCAAGCCTGCAAGACACCTAGTATTCTATTTTACTGCCCTTAATTTGTCACTCAGTCGCTATTACTCCATTGTATCCTTTTCTATTTAATCCTTACATAGTTCGTGAACTTGTACAAATAAACATTTATAAAACTGTGTAAGGGGATGTACTGAGAAATTAGTGACATTACATTTAAAATGTTATAATTTGAGGTCATGCTATGTTATGGCGCTATCTTTCGGATAACTGTAAGTAAACACATTCAATTTCCAGCTGCTATCTGTGCAACCAATATATACCCCATCATCTCATCATGGCAACTAAGTAAACATTTTAAAGTTTCAAGAAAATTTATCAATTTTTGAATTATATTAACTGCAGTCAGAGAATATTAATAAAGAGAATGAATCTGGTTAACACCTGACTTTTTTTCATCATGGAACAAGGTAACTTTGACCTTTGTGATCTGCTGCTGCAAAGTAACTGCAGTTATTCGAAAGAGATATGAGGAGTATATTATGAATATGATATCTCCCACTAAAATTCCATCTTTAATAAAACTGAATATTTTTAACAGAAATTTTTGCCACTAACATAAAATATAAGGTGAAAATTCCAAAGCTTGACCATAATTTACAATATTGGAATTTACTAAGCAATGTATGGGAATATCTATATGAGTGTTTCACACATTATAATTTATTAATCTCCAATATTTTGTTCCTCGCAATAATGTATAAAATTAAAAAATCCGATTTCGCTCACATATTGAAAATTTTCATTGTTGTCAAACATCGGTTTTATAAATAAAAGTATTTAGACGTAATAAATTATATAAAATATAAGATGTAATGGATTAAATTACCAAAATAATATTAATATATCAATTATATTTTCATTTTCTGTAGGAAGAGGAAATGTTGCGATTGTGTGAAATTTTCGGAACCACGTGATTTTGAGGACCCTGAGTTCGACAGGAAATTCTAACGAATGGTAACTATCGTCTATTACTTTTTAGATGTCAGCACAGTTTCCGGACACTTGAAGTTTCGGCCAAATCCATCAGCTGTGAAGAACAACTTTACCGAATATTTTTTACTTTTTTTTTTGCAATTTAATCAAACACGGCCATTTTTGAATTTTGCCTATTATTGTCAAGGAAGCAGGAAATGGGTTTGAAGAATAGTGAATTGGTGTAATAATAGAGAACACATGAACTGACTATTTACACTTAAATAAAATATTATATAAAATTAGCGTTTAATGAGTGACCAAGCTAAGAGCTGTGATGATTGTTGTTGGTTGGTAGCGAGTTGATTGGTAGAAGGGAGAGCCGCTTGAAGAGTGATTTGGTTACTTAAGACTCATACCTCGTTGGTAGCTTGAGGAACCTTTCACACTGTGGTTGATATAGCGCCTGATGTTTACTCTTTTAAGTTAATCTGGTGAATCTATTCCTCGGGGTTGGTTTGGTGACTGTCCGTACAATTTCAAGTTGAATTGTTTACTGATTATTATTATTATTGTTTGTCTTTGGAGAGGGACCAAGCCCTACGCTATCACAAGCAACAGACACTGACAACTACAATTATATTTACGGTTTATTTAGTGAAGAGTAAATAGTACAAGACATGGCTTTCCAGCCTATTGGACCAATGAAAACTATTAAAACATTATGGATAAAATTCCATAATGGAATTCAAAATTCCATAAAATTCCTTATAAAAATGGATAGAATTCCAGATTTGAAGAATTTGAGCCGATTTATCCGGAACTGAGACTTACGGAATGGGTTTTTTTTTTGTCTTTAGTTTCTTGAGGTTCTCAAATACGACTACAACGATTTTCTTTAAGCTTCGTACATCAACTACACATACAAAGATCTATAACTTTTATTTGAAACTTTTTTTCTGGGAAAATTCATTTAAGGTCACTTTTAGGGGAGGGGTGGGATTAGGTTTTCATCTAAAGTGCTATTTCAGTTTATTACACAATACTATCATCTAAATAATATTAATTAGAATTAAACACGTTGAAATTCCCGAGTTTGAAGAAATCAGAAGGCCGGAAGTGCGTTTTTACTGAAAAGTATTTTTCAGTTTTCTACTATTTCACTAAACTGGCTTCATCGATTTTTTTTACTTTCTCTTACTCCTAGTAATCGTGTCAAATTTTCGATACCAAGTTTTCACCGGAAATATCCGTTTGAGGTCCCCTGAGTCCAAAAAAGTGGTTTTTAGCAAATGGTCTGTGTGTGTGTGTGTGTGTGTGTGTGTGTGTATGTATGTATGTGAACAGCATAGCCAAAAACGAAAAACCGTAGAAAGTTGATTTCCGTTTAGGTACGTTACCTGTCGTAACAGTACGTTAACAGTAATCTGCGATAACAATACGTCAAAATTCCTCGACTGGCAGTATCACTTTACAAGTTGTTTTTTTTTTTACTTTTTTGCGTTTTTCTCAGAAATGGCTCCGACGATTTTCTTTAAACTTGGTATATCAACTACAAATACAAAGAGCTACCACTTTTACTTGAAACATTTCTTTGGGAAAATTATTTAAGAGCAGTTATGGGTGAGGGCTGGGGTTAGGTTTTCCTCTAAAATGCTATTTTTGTTTATTGTACAATTCTGTAATCTAAATAATGTGAATTAAAATTAAATATGTTGTTGGAATTGCTAGTTTGAAAAATCTGATGACCGGAAGTGCGTTTACTTTACCACCTTTACTAAATGATTTTTTTCACTTTTTCACGATTTTCTCAAAAGTGGCTCCGGCGATTTTCTTGAAACAACGTATATAAACTAAACATACAAATATCTACAACTTTTATTTAAAACATTTCTCTGGGAAAATTCATTTAAGGGCTCTTTCAGGGGTGGTGGTGGGGTGAGGTTATGTTTTTCTCTAAAGTACTAACATAGTTGATTATACAATTCTATCATCCAAACATAATTAATTAGAAATAAATGATGGCCAACATTCTGAGTTTCAAGAAATAGTAAACCGGAAGTGCGTTTTTCCTGAACAGTTTTTTCAGTTTTCGCGATAGAAACACCGACCCTATTCCATTAAATATGGTACACCACCTATAAAATTTATCAATTACAGTTATGTATGGTGCAGTAAGAGAAAGTTGTATGAGTGTTTCACACCAGATTTTTCTCTTATATGTAAAGCTCTTTAATTCTCTTATTTTATTAGTGAAAATTAAAAAAATAAAAACTCTTCTAGTGAAAGAATTTGAGTGAGTAATTTAAAAAAAAAATACTACGTACATTGTGGTAACCTATTAACCGCATTGCAGTCCTTATATTAAATTTCTATATATACACACAGACAGATATACATAAATATATATTCACAAATTATTCATTTTCTTTTGTTATCGCATCTATTATAAAATTATTAATCTAGTTGAGCAAATGAAACTGTACTAATCATTCAAAATTTCAGATATTTATTAAACTTTTCCTGGTTGCAGAAATATAATAATAATAATGGTTTTCTGCGAATTTTAATAATAATCATTTTATTGTGTACAAACAAAATTCTTAATTGCACTATAATTAAAAATTGTCGTCTACAAAATTACATTCATTAAATGTATTGTTAATTGCTCCATTTATTATAATCAATATTTTTATTTTTCGTTTAATCTCTTTAATTATGTCATAGTTTATTTTATTATTTATCTATTATAATTTTATATTATTTTCTTTCTATGCAGTTTTCCGTATAACATTGAACAATTATTTGTTCATATATTTGATACATATATTTGTTCATATATATGGTACATGTATTTTGATGCATTATTTGTTCATATATTTGAACATATTATGTTTGACCGCAGGAACAACATATTGACATGAGAAAGAAAAAAATCTGGTATCAATCTGGTGTCAAGTGTCACCGATATAAGTGTAGTTTTGAAAGTGACAACTTGAACAATCAATGTCATTGATAAATCCTAGACAAAAAATGAAACCACAGGTTCTCCGAACACCTTAAAATCAATCCCCCCCCCCCTAAAAAAAGTTTCAAATTAGCGTTTTATATATCATGAAAATTTCGTAAAAATCAGAAATCTATTCAGTATAAGTTCTTACTTCCAGACAACCGACTTCCTTTAAATTTAAGTCTCTAGCAATGCTTCTAATTTATCTAATGATTATATACGAGTTTGGTTACCCAAGCTGGAAATTATTAGAAATATTTTCCATGATAGCTTCCTTTATTTTGTAATCATCAAAAGGTTTTTCAGAAGTTCACCCATAATCAGAATGTCATGATAAAACAGTATGATAACATAGACTTGCAGAGAACGAAATCAGTTTATCTACTCAGTGTTATCTAGCACTGGTTATCAAGACATCCTAGTGATGACCATAAAATGAAGCAGACTATCACGAATAATATCTCGGATATTTTTTTAATCAGCTGGAACCGTATATTATACTGAAGTAGTAGTTTACGGGAGGCTCAAAGTTGCAAAATAGTTGTATAAGTAAGTTGTGAATCAAACAATTTAATGAGTAAAGAAAAAATACTTACTGCAGCCTTTAGTTTTATTGTATGTATGTACGTATTTATTTATTTAATGCTTTTAAAGGATACACCTTTATAGCAAGGAGTTTGTCTATTGCTTATACAATCAAAAATATTGTAATATAATTATACCATAATATTATAAGCTTACTATAATTAAAACAGTAATTAAATTTAAAATTAGTCATATAAAACAATCATGATATACATTTTTAACACAATATAATAATAATAATAATAATAATAATAACAGTCTTTATTCAAAATAGAAATATAAACAGATAAAAAATTCATTCCTTCGGTTTTCACCAGACATACCTGACTGGCCCATTGGTCGTCTGAGGGGGTTGTCGTTTTTTTAATCAAAATAGCGCAAATTAAACAAAAAACAAACTGAACTAAAATAATAGCTATAATAATAAATAAAATAAATTATTTTACAACAGACTTATTTTTACAAAGCGTGTAGAAGATCCGAAATTAGTAATTCTACCCGCGGAGCAAGACATGTGGGACTACTGGAATAAACTTTGCGGGTTGCTCAGAACTATGAGGAAAGAGCTCATTGGTTGGGCATTATAAAAGATAATATGTCACTCACGCCACAAATGAGCGATTTCGAAATAGAAACTACCGATGTCGGCAGAGTTGTTTCTCATATAAGGAACTGGAGAGCTCCAGGCAATGACCGCATTCAATATTACTGGCTAAAATATTTTAAAAGTGCCCATTCCCCATTTGGCCAGATGTTATCGGAGAATGCTGCGTAGCGACTCACAGCCGCCAAGTAGCTTTGCAACTGGCATTACCTATATATATGATCCCCAAAGAAGTTGGGCAAAGCTTGCAACCCAAGGATTTTCGCCCTATTACATGCTTAAATGGTGTTTATAAAATACTAACGGCCATAATTGCTGACAAAATTGAGGCACGCGTTAATCAGAATGGGATAATGGCCTCAGAGCAGCTAGGATGCCGAAAAAGGAGAAAAGGGTGTAAAGAGCTCCTGATTTTAGACTCTGTTATTGCTGCGCAAGTCAGAAGAAAGTCCCGGAATTAGCCGTTGCCTGGATAGACTACCAAAAAGCCTACGATTCGGTATCTCATGAGTGGCTGTTGGCAGTTCTTAGAATATTCAAGGTCAATGAAAAAGTTGTGCAGTAGCTCAGCCGGCTAATGCAGAAGTGGAGTACGGAGTTGTATGTTGGAAGCAGTCACGAAGCCTACCGTACAAACACTATTTGTATCCGTAGAGGTATTTTCCAAGGGGATAATCTCAGCCCCTTATGGTTTTGCCTGTCTCTCAATCCTTTGAGCACCCTGTTAAAGAACACCAAATTAGGATATTCCCTGCAGCCATCTTCGGGCGTGGTCATCTCGCACAGTCTTTACATGGGTGACCTCAAGTTATATGCCAGAAGTAAAGAGCAGCTGCGAAGCCTTTTAGAAACGGTAGCAGATTTTAGTCAGGGGATCAGAATGGTACTGGGAGTGAATAAGTGTGCGGTATTGGGATGTACCAGAGGGAAAATATCAGAGCAAGAGAATATGCAGCTTGACGATGGTACGCTCATTAATAGCATTGGTGTGACGGACGCTTATAAGTACCTTGGCATGAATCAGCTGCTGGAATTTAGGAAGACAGCAAGGGAGCAATTTATCCAGACTTTTAGGAGTAGGGTCAGGACCATATTAAAAACGCTCTTGCATGGGCGAAATAAAGTAAAAGCAATAAATACGTGGGCTGTATCAGCGTTATCGTATTCGTTTGGTGTATTGAAATGGTCTGACACTGAACTGGAGCGGCTGGACAGATTTGTCAGGACTGAGATGACTGCTTCTAGGATGCATCACTCCAAATCCTCAAACAAAGGTAAGGTTATACTTGTCAAGGAAGTTGGGAGGCAGGGGACTCGTCAACATTCGGGAAGCCTTTCGCAGGCAAGAAAGTGCTCTTCGTGCATTCTTCCTCGGAAGTGAGTCGGCTGTATTTCAAGAACTACAGCGCATAGATAGGGGATACACAGCGCTGGATTTGGCTGCTCAAGAAGGTCGTCGGTTGACTACTTTCGAACACTGGGTAGGAATGGAAAGCCAAGGAGCT
Source organism: Triatoma infestans (assembly GCA_011037195.1). Classification (NCBI taxonomy): domain Eukaryota; kingdom Metazoa; phylum Arthropoda; class Insecta; order Hemiptera; family Reduviidae; genus Triatoma; species Triatoma infestans. The sequence continues at coordinate 373,471 of JAAEAF010000050.1, forward strand.
CCATGGCCGGTATTATGCGGCGTTGGAGGCGGACGGTATCTCTCGCGAGATATCAGTAAAGTGGCTCGTGCGAGATGAACTCTTTCCGGAGACGCAAGGATTTGTACTCGCAATCCAAGACCAAGTGATTGCGACAAGATCATACCGGAGGCACATAATCGGGGAGCGAGAAATCTCTGACCGATGCAGGCTGTGCAACGCAGCAGTAGAGTCCATTCAGCATATCATCGCTGGGTGCTCGAATTTAGCAGGCACTGAGTACCTCTCAAGGCACAATAATGTAGCGCGCATGCTCCATCAGGCGCTGGTAATCAGGCTCGGGATTGTGTCAGAGGGAGAGGAGCTTCCTTATTACAGGTATTACCCGAAGGCCATAGTGGAAAAGGACGGGGTTAAGGTGTATTGGGATCAGTGCATGATCACCGATAGGTCGGTCATGCACAATAGACCGGACATCCTTATTTTAAATACCCGAAAAAGGGCAGCCGAGATAATAGATGTAGGGATTCCCTTGGACGACAATACCCGCAAAACTTTAGCCGAGAAGAAGCGGAAGTACCAGGATCTAGCGATTGAAATCAAAGAGATGTATCAGCTGGATGTGGTTAGGGTAATCCCGATTGTCATATCGGCTAATGGCCTAGTACCTGTAGAGACAGTCAAGAATCTGCATGAGCTCGAGCTGGAACCCTGGTTGTTGGAGAAGGCGCAGAAGTCTGTTTTATTGGACACAGCGAGGCTGGTGAGGAAGTTCCTCAATTTATAACAAAATGAAATGTCTTCAGTGGGTTGGAATTTTTCCCCCCGCTGATGCTATTTGCAAACGGAAAAAAAATAAAATAAAATAATAATATCTTTATTCAAAATAGAAATATAAACAGATAAAAATTCATTCCTTCGGTTTTCACCAGACATACCTGACTGGCCCATGGCCGTCTGAGGGGGTTGTCGTTTTTTTTAATCAAAGTAGCACAAATTAAACAAAAAACCAAACTGAACTTAAATAATAGCTATAATAATAAATAAAATAAATTATTTTACAACAGACTTATTTTTACAAAGCAAACAAAACAGAAAAATAAATAATTATGTTCGCAACTCTATATTTAGTAATTGAATTCCTACACCAAAGAATACCTATACTTCCATGCTATCCTAGCGTACTTCACTAGACTGCCCCAGTCCTTACCATTTAGTAAGTCTTTAAATTCATCGTTAATGAACTTTTCTTAATATATTTCAAGCGGAATTCTTTTAAAATAGGGAATGTGGCTATAAAATGAAAGACATCTTCTTCCTCGTTTCTATTACAGAGTGAGCATAATTTGATCTGATCGGCAAAACTGTACTTATTAAGGTATAACAGCTCACTTCTTATTTTGAGAAGCCAACTAATGGAATTACCATCCAAATTTGGATTATAGATATAAGAGTTGCCCACCTCTAATTCTTTATACACTTTATACCTTGTACTGCTTGCAGCTTTTATCCTATACTCATCCCTAATATTTAGCTTTAATGTAATTATTACATAAGATGTCATTATTTTACCACTGATTACATCTTGTATATTCAGATTACATTTATTACAAACATCCTGCACTTCCTTGTACCAGAAAATTGCTTTGCTTATTATTTTCCTCGCAAGAACATTAGAATATCTGGAAGCTGGCAGATTTAAGCATCTTTCTATGTAATTTAAATGTAATTAACACAATACATTTTATTATAGTTTATTATAGTTTTTATTATAGTTTTATTAGAATACTAATTTACCGATGCAAAAATGTTTATAGTTTTCATATATAAATGTCCAAAGAACCATGTAAATTTACCCAATAAGAACTTCGGGTTAAAACAAACAAAAATTGTCTAAAAGTGTATTTTGTCCTAAGGTGGCGAACCTGTGTATAACAAAAGTAAAATATAAAATTATAAACGTCATACAATAAAATAAAAAGTTTCTTTGTATTTTTATCGTATTAATCTGGATTTCCATTTTTAACAATGAAAACTAGAGGAAAAATAAGAGAAATTATTTTAAATACAGTTCATAGTAGTAGTAGTAGTTGTGCACAATACTTTATTTTTAGAAAGAACAAAAAATAATATTAGTAAAGATAAAGAAAGAATATAGAGCGAGATAGAGAGAAACTAGTTCTAATACATAACAAAGTAACAGTGCTACCAACTGTTGGTGATAAAAAAAAAAACCGTTTCCTTTGTAAGTAGTTGTACAATATTGCCACTACTCTATACCAAAACTTCTGTCTGTCTGTCCTTTTCTCTCTGTCTCTTTTGCATTGCTGCATATAAAACATAAAAACATGAATTGTAATGCAGTTTACAATTCAAACACTGTTCTCTCTCTTATTATTCTTTTTCATTAATATTGTAATTTTTTTTTATCACCGTGTGGATTGGTAGAACTGGTGTTGTTGGGTATCTTTTTTTTGGTCTTTGTTTCAATATTTTTCTTTTGTTCTTTTATATAATATTATAATCTTACTTATCAGTATTTTAACTAGAAGTTCGTGCTTGAAATTACAAACTAATTTTATTTGCCCCCTGAGATTCATAGGTTTTTGGGGCGACCTCCACAAAACAAGTTTTTGTTTCTATAACTGACTAGCTAACCCGGCCACGCTTCGCTGCGGCTCAATCTGATTTTTAGGAAAGTAAATAGAAGTATTATAGTTAACATAGATTCAACAACAAAACCATCATTCACATTAATACCCTACTTTGCGTTGCTGTACACTGAAAGGAAAGAAAGAAAAAATGTTTTTAACTGAAAGTCTTTTTTTATTGTAAAGCTATTGAATGGACTACATTTTTTTGTTTGTCCGTATTCTGCGTAAACATAAAGATCAGATGGTTTACCGACTCTGGAGTATGCGAAATATAATTGCCCATGAGAGAAGCATTCGTTTTCTAAACTCAAACCGCACACTTGCAAAGTTTGTCCTTGCGCTTTATTGATAGTCATAGCGAAAGCAAGGCATATTGGAAATTGAAGTCGTTTGAACTCGAACGGCATATCTGTGGGATGAGTGGAATTCGTGGAAGTACGTAGTACGAATTCACCTTTATGAGGTCCAATGAGAATTGTTGTTTCAACTAGATTATTCATCAATTTTTTAACTACTAATCGTTTACCATTGCATAACTTTGGCTGATTGATGTTTCTGAGTAATACAATTGGCACTCCAATTTTCAAATTTAGAATGTGAGGTGGTAATCAGGGAACATCGAGTGAATTAAGAAATTCCGTTGGAAAATTCACTACTTCACTCTGGTCCCTCACGGAGTTGATGGATTTGTGTGTCACTGTTTCACCTGCGATTCTGTTTAGAATGACGTTGTTCATATCGAGTACGTCGACATTTTTAGCCGCTAGAATGGCTCTTCCGCTTAACCATGCGTGATTTTGATCATTTGTTTCGATGCTTTGGAATACCTTGTCTACTAATTCTTCTTTTGAATGTACAATGTTGCAGAAATTAGATGGGCAGGTGATTTTTCCCGTTTCTGGATTTGTAGGAACAGTGGCGTTACCGAGTTTGAGTAATTGTCTTTAAAATATGGCAGCTGTTGGATCGATATTCGTTGTTAAATGATTTTTTTTTTTATTGTGCTCCAAAAAGTTGAATATTTCAAGCAGGCATGCAATTCATCAGCTGGTGTTGAGCGAGGTATCACTGGAAGCATTTGCCTGAAGTCTCCGGATAGTAACTCCAATGCTCCACCAAATGGAGAAAGCCTCCATTTCCTGATTATTTCGCAAGTCTTTAAGTTATGGTCTAATGCTTACAATTTCATCTTGTGAGCCATTGTACACACATCCCATACAATGATTTTGCACGCCCGGAGAACCTTTCTCATTCCTGATGTTTTAGAAATGTTACATGTTAGGTTTTCTGTGAAGTGCATGTTTAGTGACAGTTTAAGAGCTGAATCCGCTGTTCTACCTCTATCCATCAACGTAGCAGCAATACCTGATGAAGCAAGTGAAAACGCAGTATGGCCGTTTCATCGGATTTTAGCTCGGAATTTCCCGTTTCCGTGGGAATTTCGGAATAGAGGTAGTTATAAGTAGTTGAGAAAGAGATCGAGAGAGAGCGCCACCATCGCAACGCGTCTGACTCTATTTCTGCCAATCTCGCGAAACGCTCGGAATTTCCCATTTCCGTGGGAACTTCGGAGTAAAAAGTATATATATATAGATAATATTAATATACAATTATTTAAGATGAAATATAAATTATCTTTTCGTAGAAATGAGACGGATAAGTTGCTGAATTAAATTAAATTAGGTTATGCCCAATTATTGAGATGCCTTTATAGTTTATTTCATTTTTTAAATAACCATTTCGGTTATGTACAAAAAAAAAATCTGGAACACTCACACAACTTTCTCTTTATATCCAAAAAGATAAATTTTCTTTATATTTCTAATATTGCTCGTGTCCTGACATAAATATACATATAGTTGCCAATCTGTCAACTAAAGCATTGATAATGATTACATTGTTCACAGCGCCAATAATTTGAAGAAACCCATTTGAATTTTAACGTTTCAGATTCCTCAGTAACGAAGGGCACGGTCCGGAGGCCTGCAGTGCACTGAGAAGTTCCGGGCCCCAATGACCATAGATGCTGACGCGCATTAAATTTAAAAAAACATATTTTGTTCACCCTCCCACCACACACACACATGTATATATATAAATGTAAAACAATTCGCAAAAAACAATTTTTTTCATATTCAGGGGACCTCATAACATGTATTTTTCCGATGAAAACTCAATTTTGAAAATTTTACACGATCACAATACTTCCTTTTTCCACTAGTAAGAGAAAGTAAAGTTGTTTATAAAGATCGCTATCACAGGTTTTCCTTTTGATAGAATTTAAAGACTTTTGCTTTTTATTGTTCTTACAGTATTAGGTTAACTTTTAGAGAAGATTGGTTAAGATTGAGTCCGTCTGGTGTAATAACTCCGGTGTTACACGGATAGTATTAGGTCTGCAGCTGCGGTCTATTTTGAGAAAGGAGATCATTTGGCAATATCTCTTGGTGCTGGACCACTTTTTTCCAGGCTGAGATTTATGCTGTTCTTTGATGTATTTTGGATGAGCGGGTACGTAACACTAATTTAAAAGTGTTTGTATCTGCTCGGATAGTCAAGCGGCGTTGAAGGCGCTGATTTCGAATGTTTTCTCTTCCAAATTGGTACTAGAATGTTTTAGAAGACTGAAAGGGCTTTCCTTTACGGTTGAACTTCTATCATACGGGAATCTTGGGGTATGGAAAGATAGATAGGTTTTCCAAATTAGACGCCTCTCTTTCATTGTTCTCGAGCCTGCTGTAGATATGTTTTTGGCACATGTTTGTCAAGCTTCCAAACATCAGCATTGAGTTCACTGAGTTATCGGCAGTCTAAAATGCTCATTGAGGGTCCGGACAGTGCTATTAGTAGAGATGTTACTATTTCTTTCACCGAGCTCTCTATCCTGGATGGGTCCCTTACTGGGTCTTGTATTCTAAGGAGAACCTGTACGTAATGGGACTTCCTGCCAGACCTCTTTTATAGGGTTTTTGAGACGGAAGATAAAACACCCATCCATCATAGAAAGATTGCTTGGATTGGGAGGAAATTAGGTTTAGGATCTTTGGTCGGAACAGAATGTCTGTGGAAGAGCTTAGGATTTCTCTTGAAGGTTATGATCCGATTTGTTCGACTGCGATATATCTTAGAGGGATTAGCTCCGGATCTGGATCTCTGAAAACCGTAGTAAGAGAATTTCATGTGAGGTTCCACATCAGTTTTTTTTCGTTGCTTTCTATCACAAGATGATTTTCATTAGCATAATTAAAAAGAATGTTCAACTTTTTTATCACATCAATAAAAGAGTCTGCAAAAATAAATTAGATGTGTCAAACAAAACATATTTTCCTTCTCATTAACTTCAGTAACTTCCTTTACATACTGATGTACTTTGATAATAAATGTGTAAAGTGTATACAGTAAAGTATGTATTATAAGTAAAAGCGTAAGCAAAGGATGTATGTATATGTATTTATATATACAATAAAAGTGGGGGAAAGATAAGCAAAATGACCCACAACACTCTGCTGCTGTCTCTTCCTTCCGCTGCGAACACCCCCTTTGCCATCACGTTGTTCGCAGGCCTTGGCTTGAGAAGAGGAATGGTCGTCGTTTACTCCAAGTCCTGTTTGTATAATTTGTCCCCCTTTATCTTAGGTATACTTAGAAAAACTTCTCTAATTTCTCTTTTTGAAGATATACACACCAACTGAAGAGAAACTAGTGGTTGTCGGTGAGCTTTATCAGTTTCTTTGTTTTGTTTCCTTTTGGGGGTCATCCTCATGATCACGATCACACTTCCCATACTGCTGCTTCCAAAACTTTCAGGTTTTATTAGCTGTGTCATAGTTTTCGTTAAACTTTGCTACCTTTTGCTAACTTTGCCCTTAATCTTGCCTAGTTATTAACCTAGTCTATTCACTAAAAGATAGATCACTAGATAAAAATCCTTTATATAGACATAAGAATTGTAATGGAAGAAGTTAAATTGATTCCATACATCTTTTGTTGTTTGTTTGGAATAACCATACATTCGAATACAACTGGAAATTTTTATTTTAAAGACGCTACCGAGTTGCTGCTAGAACAAAGTTATTGATGGTTTTACCCTACAGTTTCATACATCATGTTACGTCTGGAATCACCAATAGAAATGACAGGAAGTTATCGGACAAAATTTCAAAATATCTAACCTGGAAGGATCATTTTATTAAATGGATTTTTTAAGTTTTTTTATTATTTTTTTGTATTTTTTTTGAAAAATGATTTTAGTTTTGAGTACTGTTGAGTGTCTCGTTAGATTCCTCTAAAGTGTCATTTTAGTATAATGTATGGTTCTACCTCTCGCGCAGTGTTAATGCGAGTTAAATATATTACGAAATTGCAAGTTTGAAGAAAATCGACTGTACGGAAGAAATACGAATTTCCAGAAGGTTTTTTTGTTTCAAGATTTCCGTCACTTTTGATTGAAACGTTTTTCCGAATATTATTAAATATTTTCTAAACAATTCGAGGTTTAACGAAAATTTTTTTTATAAATTGCAATGAGGGGAATATGTGTGAGTTTCATGATATTGTTTGTTTAATGATATTGCTTTTTTGTTGAGGAGGATTGTAATAAAGATAAACTTGCGAACTTCATTATAAAGAATATGTTATTGTAAAACTTACAGCTTTTAACAGAAAGCGAAAGAGAGAATAAGACGATAGCCGCGACAGAATTGCGGGGTAACTTGCATATTAGTTGAATTCATTTTTAGTAATATTTAACTTTGGGATATGATGCTGTCAGGAATATGATCCAGTATAGTATAACATGTACGGCTCTTGCAGACGATCTGGCGATATTCGGCAGTAGTGAAAAAAAAAACTGCAAGAGTAGCATAAGGCTAATAATGCGAAGTGCGTGACAGACTAGACTGAGTGTTAGTTGAAAACTCCATTCCTTTTATTTGCTTAAGGTTACCCATTAGTACCCCTACTTGGTCCTGACTTCTCTCTAGGGTGTAATGTTGAGGTAGTTTTGGTAGGAGAACGCATCCTATTGATATCTTAGGTTGTCTTATAGGTGTATGCCTTCTGATTCACCACGTAAAAGACTGAATCAGAAAGCCATGGGAAGATGTATCAACAGAAACTCTTTCACCAGTTGGGAACTGGGTTGGTCAAAAAGAAGCTAGAACGAAACAATTGGAATCGGATTCTTTCGTAATTATATATCCAGACTAATCTATTATGACCATTTATCTTAGAAAAATAACTTAATACATATCTAATCGCTCATCCATATTTCAAAAATTTTTCCTATAGCTTTTCCAGCTCAACAAGAAAATCGAAAATTATAATTCCAACTACATACATCACATACGTACTGTAGTTATCTAGACTTGCAACAGGGTTGATGTCTGTATTTCGTATGTCAGTAGAAATGTCAGAGCCGGTATTATCTGATAAATAACAATGATAGATAAAGTTGAATATATCATTAATTTCCCTACCTTACTCACCTACACCAAACAGTGTAGATAACGATAATCATGATTTACGATCGAAACTGTTCTATAATATTAATATTAAAATAATCTATGTCTGTTTTCATGTTTGTCTGCAAAGTCCTTATAACTCCGTATTAATTTGTCCGAAACTATATTGAATGAAATATTGTTTGGCCGTTCTTTATGGATTAACAAACAAAATATAAGATGTTGTTGTTACTTCCGCTTACTATTGCGATCGTGTCAAATTTTCACAATTGAATTTTCACCGGAAATACATGTTTTCAGGTCCTCTGAGTACGAAAAATGTGGGAATGTAGTTGTCGCAATATAGCAAAACCAAAAAAATCACAGAAAGCTCAAAGTTGGTATTCCGTTTGGATTACCATCAACCGCATGTACGAAACAAAGATTTCGGTCAAAATCCATCAACCGGCTACTTTATGGAATGACTTTGTTAGTTTTTCGCTATCGGAAAGCTAAACAACTTTCTCCAAATGGCTCCACAGTTTTCTTTCAACTTCGTATACTATCTCAATATATAAAACTCCCCACTTTCCAATTATCACATTTATTTGAAAAATCTTCCCAGAAATACTGATTTGTGGTGGGGGTTCTGAGGGAAGAGTAGACTTATTCTTTCTTGTAAAATACATCATGAGTACAGTATATAGTTTTACCAACTACATATTTTTTAATATACAGTGTAATATTATTTATTGGGGGGTAAATTTAATTAATAATTAAATAATTAGAATTTATAATGTAAATCTTCTCTACAGGGGTCTCGTGAGGTCTGAGTTCACCTGAACTAGGAGAGGATGTGAAATAAATCATAAATAGCTCATTATTATCATGTATATATTTAATAATAACAAAATAAGTTAATAAGTTAGTATCAAATCTTGTCTTAAGATAAAGCCAAAATTAGAAGGATTAATTCATAATAAGACTTACATATAAAAATTTGTTGAAGGTTGGGTTTGCACCATGTCACTATTATACATTTTCGGATTGCAATGCTTTGTCCTATACACAGATTTCTCATCACTACCAATTTGATCCCTCACTATTTCTGGCCCTAGATTTATATAATCCCCTCCTCCACTGAAGAGTGAAAGGAAGGGAAATTCCTTTTACTGTAACTGAAGGTATTCTACCTTCATAACTGTTCCCTATTGTTTTCACCCAAACTTTGTAAAAACCCAGATTGCAATAAATGGCAACTAATATTAAATATATTTTAAACTAATATATTTCAATTAATTATAAAACCATTATTGATTTTTATTATTATTATTTCTTCCAAGGAGCTACACATTACAACAGATACATTAATAGAATTCCAGATTTTGAAGGAAAAGGTGATTTTAAAGCATAAGTTTTAGAATATTTTTGGATTTTCTCGAAACGCCGATAAGGATTTTCATTAAACTTGGGACGTTTGTTGCACAGATATATATCGTATCACTATTAATAGAAACTTTTTACCGAAAAGATTTATGTAACATATAACATATTTATTTCTAATTAATATTAGTTAATTAAATATTCATGTTAATTAATTAAATATTGATGATAGAACTGTATAATAAACTAATAGCGCTTGTATAATTGAGGAAAACGTAACCCTCTTCCTCCTTAGCCAGCAGCCTCCTCCAATGGATTTTCCGTGAGAAATTATTTAAATAAAAGTTATCATAGTTATATATATAATGTATATGCAATAGATTTCTTAAGTTTAAAGAACGAGGAGGCTGAGACTTGCTAAGGAGGCATCGTCATTAATGACCTCTCAACCAGCCCATAGATTTTACTTCAGCAAAAAAAAATAGCTTTGTTCATAAACGCCAAATTGGTCTGAAATTTCTCGCAGACTGCGGGGAAAACGTAGCGATACCTTCTCCGAAAAAAAGGCTTAGAGTTCATCCACTGCGCCAAGAAGTTGTAAGGAGTAGCAACAGATTGTCCTTGCAAATTCTCCGTTATGTCCGTTGTGACAATCAGACGATGAAATAGTAATAAAAGAATAAGGAAATAGTGAGACAACCTCTCTGTCTGTCTGTCTCTCTTTCTCTTTCTCTCTCTCTCTCTCTCTCTCTCTATATATATATATGCAGTAAATTTTACCTCTTGAAAAGAAATATCCAATAAGAAGGCGTTTGAAAATTGGAAACGAGGTGGGTTAGATAAGGATTAGGGTGGGCAAAGGGATTATATATATATATATATCTATATTAATATTATAGATATATATATAATCCGTATTCTCGCTCTATCTCTCTCATACACTCTCTCTGTCACTTCTCATAAATATATAAGAGCAAATAATCCGGTGCGTCTGGTTGATATTTTCACTTCATCGATCAAATATTTGGATGACGTTATATTATCAAACTGGTACTATTCACTAGTTTTCTTTAAAAATAATTTCAATTAGAAAGTTAGTTCTTCTTTTTAGTTTTCTTTCTAATTAAACTAATATAATTAATGTTTATATTAATATTATATTTAAACAGTATAATTAATTTATATTAATATAATTGCATAATGTTGAAAAATTTTATATTTGAGGTTATTATTATTATTTTTACATAAGCAGATCAAATTCAATGGTAACTAGCGTCCAGAACCTTACAGCACACTGCTTCCAAACTACTCTGCTCTCATTGAAAGAAACACTAGTTCATCACTGGATAAGTGAAATTCCGGATTTCTCCTGGGTTGAGAAAATCCAAGTACAACACAGCCTGAACTGAACCTGTGGACTACTAGACCAGTCCAGTTCCTTATTATTGACATAGTTGCCCTTTCTTATCTATCTAAAACCAATCATGTGATTACAGATAAATTCTTAAATGTTATACTTTTTTTTTATGAGATTATAATAATTATTTATTTGACAAGAGAGAAAAGGGCTACTTTTACACACTCCAGTTTCAGATTTGCCCACACAAACGCTAGCGAGTGGGGCATCTGAACGATGTAGGCTCTTCATTTTGTTTCTTTCAACTCGTTTTCTTGGTGTTGCTTTCTAGAACCCCTCTTTAGAGCGTCCAAATTTATGAACCGTACATTGCGACCGGTCAGATTAACGTTTTATAATGAGTAACTTGCATGTTTGTGTTAATTAAATTGCTCTTCAGGTATCGCTCTTTTTATTTCCAGCTGTGTATAATTATTTCGACTTCAAACAGATTCCTGAGAAATGGCCAACTTCAGTCCACAGTTACTTAGACTTATACTGGTTTATCCTGATATCTGTGGATACATTACATATTCAAATAGGCTTCACAAGGAGTCTAGTAAAAACGTTACTTTACAACACCGCGCTGGAGAAGTAAACCAAGGTTCCACTTAGACATTAACGCTTGGATGTATAAGAAGATGTTCTCCGAAATATATAAAAAAAGAGAGGTCTTTCAATTAACAATCGTCAACAAGTATTTCCATAAGTTTAATAACTAGAGTTCCCATTAAGTCGGTTATGCTGAGTTTTGCCTTCTTATCACCGTCTTCTTTTAAGGCCTGTGAATTTTTTTTTTTTAATTATTATTATAATAACTTAGTCGGTGAGTTAGCTTTTGGCTTTTTTTTCAAGCTCCCATTTCCGGATTAATTTTAGAAATCGAATTAAGTTTAATCAAATTGTGCACACAGAACTAATTGCGTATACATTGGTACGAACGTGTTATTTAGTCCAGGAAAATGTATTGGAAACTTTTTCATCTGTTTTTTTTTTGTTTTCAACTAACCGGATTAGTTTTTTGGGTACCGGGGTGATTGCGGATCTGTATATATGTAGCGGGTAAAAACTGTTCTAGTTGTCTGGCACAAGATTAACTTATCTGGATACCACGGTATTCATGATAGTACGGCGAGGAGAACCCTGTAGAGTAGGAGACAAAGAAGAGAGAGAACACTCCCGGATATATACCTATATCACTGTAGATGTAGCGAACAAACTGGGTATATATGGGCAAATGGATTTACCAGAGAGAGAGTAAGAGAAATATGTGGAGAGAGAGATTAAAGTGATCAACAGAGGCTGTGTGATTGGAGAGACATCTATGGTCTAGTGGCCGGACAATCAGGGGTCTAGGGGGCGGCGATGGGGTTGATGAAGTGTGGAGAGATAGAGGGGAACAGACTCCACAACACGATACTAATTATCGAGGATCAAAGCTCATTCTCTGGTAGAAATACATGGCGTTACCATTTTAATGTATGATATTCTGCTAGTAGCGATTGCTACCAGTATGTGGAGAACAGTATATAGCCCCAACTACTCTATAGTAGTATATATATTAACATTAGAAACAAGAGAGTGCTGGTAATAATGAGCCAATGAAATCATTTCACCCCTTCAAACCCTTTGCCGTTCTATCATCATAAATTCTATGTGCTTAGGGTTTTGTATTTGTATGTTTGATTTTGTATTATGGTGCAAGCGCGCATTGTTGCCCTTTTCAAATTCAAACCCAACATGTATAGACATAATAAATACAAATATTGCATTATTGAATGAGTTTATTTTCATTCACTAATCCATTGGATAAAATATTGACCTAAATACTAAGCACACAATAGAATGAGAACCCAGATGGGGGGAGGGGCTGGATTTCATATTGATCAAAATTTCTGTTTATTCAATTGAAAAAGCCAGTAAGCTTCATTTCAAAATTGAAAATTATTATTTGAGAAATGAGATATCTATCTCTGGATAATCTCTCTGCTTTCTCTTATAAAGACAAAAAGAATCTGCTGTGAAATAGTCACACTTTGCTGTATAACTATAATTCTCCCGTAATCATTGAAAAAAAAATTTCAAAGTTGAAATATTGTTGAATATTGGAAGTTGAAATAATAGAACAACAATTAGATTATACAAAATAGATGATAATACAATATCGCACTCACTTGATGATGTCTCTTGGTGAATGAACAAAAAATTGTTGTTTCCCCAGCGGTCCAAAGGTATAACCAATATGATCAGCGAGAATGGTATTATCTACTCTAGCTTGAGTTGACCATAGTTTTTACTTTCTCTTACTCTTGGTAAGAGGAAGTATTGTAATCGTGCCAAATTTTCGATATCGAGTTTTCACCGGAGTCCAAAAAAGTGGTTTTTAGAAAATGGATGTGTGTGTGTGTGTGTGTATGTATGTATGTATGTATGTATATGAAGGGCATAGTTCAAAAACGAAAAACCGTGGAAAGTTCAAACTTGATATTCCGTTTAGATATCACCATGGGATCCGACAGTAGGTCAGCGGTCAAAATTCCTCAAGTAGTAGGAAGAGTAGTAGGAAGTACCACTTTACTAAATTTTTTTTTTTCAATTTTTTGCAATTTTCTGAAAAATGGCTCCGACGATTTTCCTCAAACTTTGTTATATCAACTACACATACAAATATCTACAACTTTTATTTGGAACATTTCTTTGGGAAAATTAATTTAATGGCACTTCTGGGGAAGGGATGGGGTTAGGTTTTCCTCTAAAGTCCTATTTCAGTTTACTATGCAATTCTGTCATCTAAATAGTATTAATCGGAATTAAATTTGTTGTGGAAATTCCTAGTTTGAAAAAAGTCGGATGACCGGAAGTGCGTTATCACTGAAATGTATTGTTTTATGGTATTTTCTCGAAAACGGCTGCAACGATTTTCTTTAAACTTGGAATATGAACTTCACATATAATGAGCTACAACTTTCATTTGAAACATTTCTTCTGGTAAAGTCATTTAAGGAAGCTTTTGGGGGAGGGGTGGGGTTATGTTTTTCTCTTAAGTGCCATCATAGTTGATTATACACCATTTGTTACATCTTAACAAAATTAATTAGAAGTTAATAGATAGCCAAAATTCCGATTTTCAAGAAAATTAATAAACCGGAAGTGCGCTTTTACTGAACAGTTTTTTCAGTTTTCGACGAATTTCGACGAACTCCGATGAATGTCATTAAATTTGGTACACTAACTATAAAATTTGTGAATTACAATTTTGAAACTAGAGTAAGATAATGTTGTGTGAGTGTATCACACCAAATTTTTTCAAGTAGAATGGATTTTCCTTAACCATCATGACCTAAAGACTATATATGTATATGCATTCCCCCATACTAATAAATGCATTCATCCCAATAAATACATTCACACCTTTCTTTTTCTTAGCCATAACGAATGGAGTGAACCGTGTAGAGAGAAGGCGTTTGATTGAAAATGATCGGAAAATTTATGGAAATTATAGCAATAAAGCTGTGGAGAGTAGCTTGCAGATTGGCCTGTGAGGAAAGTTACATAATGAGTCAGTATTTAAGTTAGAAAATTATTTCAGAACGGTGTTTGCTTTTGAAAGCATTTGATTATAATAAAGGATGGACATTTTGGCGAAAAGAGGGCATATTATTCGGCTCAAGAATTGTTTAGAATTGGTGTAGTTGGCTAAGTGTGCAATGGGGGAAAAATTATGTGTGTCCCCCCCCATAACTATAAAATCACGCATGAAAACGTCTCCACTCTGTTTCTTCTCTTTAACTATTCTGTAAAACTGTCCAAAATTGTCCTCTAGAGGCCCGCATGTATGGTCTCTTCTAAAATAGATATGTCCAAAAATAGATGGAAAAGGGAATTAAAAGGTGTTAAAAAAAAATACAATCCTAACAGAGCACCACTTTCAAAAAGTTCTAAGCTAGCTTTTCACCCATTTTCACAAAATTATCGTTCTCCTGGGTTATTCTGAGAAGAGATGGGCTCTTTTGTTGTTATTATTATCAAGTTGGCAATGGGTTTCCACAAACTCGCACACACTTATACGTATATATATATATCAACAAGCAATGTGGGAAATGAGGACAGCCCATTAAGTTACTCCTTATATACATTTTATATATATATTATATTAGAATTGTTACCATGGGAACATTAACGCACGTATTTACTTACCCCTTCTTTCTTTGGTTTTCGTTCAAATTCTATCTACACATAAATACACAAACACAAAAACACAACCAAACTTCTTTAAACTCTGTATAAAAAGAAAATAAATCCATATAAAATGGGCCAACTAACTCAAACAAACCATCAAGTATACCCAATTCCCCAACAAACAAATACGCAAACACAAAAGTAAATTTTTTCGACTTTTTTTTATACAATTCTCTCTTTTCGTATAAATAGACATATAATTACGCACACACAAACACATACACATATTCACAAACAAACACACAAAAGATACAAACACTTTTTCCACCCCTTTAAAGTGTTAAAAAGTTGTTGAAAAATCTCTGTAATATTTGTGTTTTGTATGTATGTCCGTATGCCTTTTTAGCCAATAAGAAGTGAAAATGCTGTTCATTCTTTTTGGCGTGCATGGAACGTGCTTTAGTAAGAGGATGCGGGAGCAATGGGTGGTTTAGTAGTATGTAGATATTCCCGCGCGTTGGTGCTTTATATTAAGGTGCAAAGCGCTTTTCTTTTCTTTTTTTTATAATGGCGAAATAAAGGGTGGGTAGGAAGAGAGATGGGCAGGAAGGAGAAAGTTTTAAAAGGGGAGCGAGGAAAATATACATTGATTCACAACTACGTACAAATACATGTGCACGCACTATGTACGCACAGAGGTAAGCCCTATCTTTTTTCCTTCTTACTTTAGAACGTCATCGTCTCTCCACCCATCACACACACACTCACACACACACACACACACATGCGCTAGTTCGGCTGCTACGCATACAGAGAGCAACACGCTACTTACACACACTCTAGAACCCGCAGAATAATGGTTCCCCCCACTCCAGTCGTTGTCACCACTGAAACTTATTTATATCTTATCTGGTAAGCCGTTAGTTTCAATTTAAATCTAGTTACCTTTTATATCTTAAAAAGAATTTTTTTCGTTAATTTGTCTTTTTTTTCTTTTCATTTTTTTTTTTTTTTTGTGAAAACATATCTTCACTTCTTATTTACTCGTAAATTAAAAATTATAAAAAAAATTCAATTATTTAATAAGTTAATGACTTGATTAATTTATATAAGATTAATCGAAGGATCTATGACGAAAATCATGTCCAGCTAAAAGTGGGGAATACATTATCTGAAGATTTCCCTACAAAAAAAGATCTTCTTCAAGGGTGCTGCTTCGCACCAACTTATTCAAGATTTTTGTAGATGTGGTACTTCGAAAATGGACTCACAGATTTAGCCCAATGGGATTAAAATTAGATGACAATAATTAACTATTCAATCTGTTTGTCGCAAATGATTAGGTTATTATTACTGAGGATATTGATTCATGTGCTCAATATCAGTCCGTGAATATAGATATTGCGGTGTGCAGACAAATTATAAGTGAACTGCGTACATGACCATGAAAACAGACGAATCACTAGAAATCGAGGGCAATTCAATTAGATCCGTCTGCGAATTTAAGTACTTGGGTGCTATCCTACAAATAGATGGGTGATCAAGTGGCAAAAAGAATAGAAAAAGCTCACAGGGCCATTGAGTTGCTTAATCCAGTATTGAGGAGCAGTAACGTACTAGCGTCTGTTAAAAAGTTAATTTACATCTGCATAGTTAAAAATACAAGGGCCCTATGGTATGGAAACAAGGGCTCCCATAAGATAATGCTCTATGGTAGGGAAACATGGACTCCCGGTCGCCAAGAAGAAAAAAAACTGCTGGCCACAGATGGATTTCTGGAGGAGATCTGCCCGTAAAGCTAGATTAGAAAGGGTAAGGAACACGGAAGGTGAACAGGAACTTCTTCCAGAGAAAACCGGAAAGAAGGCTGGAATTTTTTGGGCATACACTTAGAATGGGTGAATCAAGAATTCCCAAACAAGTAATGGAATGGAAAAATTTTTAATCGAAAGTTGAGAAAAACAGTAAGAGAAAAATTGTGTGCGCGTTTCACACCGTATTTCTCCTTTTTTTACATTCTCTTACTGCCAAATTAGGCGCCTTTCTCCCTTTCATTGGCCTCGAGCCTACTGTTGGTGTGTCTTCAGGAACATGTCTGTCGAGCTCCTAGTCATGGATAGCTTCGCAACATTCATCGCCATGGATGAGCTCAGTAGATTATGGGCAGCTTAAGTTGCTTATTGGGGTCCGGACAAGGCTATTAATGAGATGTTGCTGTGTCTTTGCTGGACGACTTTAGATGGTCGTTTAAAGTTTTACTGGTGGCTAATAGACGTCGCTGCTGTAATCACATAGTATGATATGCCCTAAAAACCTACAACTATGTCTTCACTAGTTACATTTATATGGAAAGCTATAGCCAACTAAAAGTGTCCAAATTTGAAAGAAAATTTGTGAATTAGAATCGTTATAATGTCAGTAAGAGAAAGGCGTGTTAATGTTTCTCACAGAATTCGTTTTGTGACACGACTGAATAAATTATTCGGCTGGAGAAGACATGAAAAATCTCTGGAAAATAGAGAGATATATTTCCATGTGGAAAAATCAGCGGGAGTAGCGGAAACTCCGGAAAATATAGAATGGATATTAGTGATTTCTATCATAATAAAGAGAACTTACTGTACAATAAATTTTCTACATAGCATTGTCAAAATAGAACTATAGATTATAATATAATTCCATTACAAATTACAATACGCCATGGCCATTCAGCTCTTATATAATGTTAACAGCAGCAATAGGATTATTTAGTGTCCAAATAAGTCTCCTACCCTGTCCCAATATAGTTCGCTTTTTTGGACTAATACTCTCTCCTATACAGATCTAGCAATGAATAGCAAGTACCTGTCTAACGGCAAATACAAATAGAGAATTATGTTTTTCCACAAATCTATATTATACATAACAATACCATCTTATATAATACAATCAATTCTCTTTTGATGAAATTCGTCATTCAATTGCTGGACTCTAATGTTTCTGAAGCCAGCCAATCAAGCGCTAGTGTCTTACCCTCCAAGCGTACTTCAACTACGCATTACCCCTCACTGCAAATTTTTTGTCAAATAGACCACAACTTTGACAACCCCAGATTCTCTCCCGCCCCCAAGGAAGCTGGGAAGCTGGGACTAACTTCCTCTAGAAGAAGGGGGGGAAGCCGGCAATTTGAGAGTTTTAAACAGTCTAAGGACAACTTGGAAGAGTTAAGAAGTCGCTAGATCAACCTTGAAGGGCTAACCAAAACACATATAAGTTTAAACAAGCGTTCAAGAATAAAACAGTAAATCAAGCTTTCAAGGCTCATGGCTATTGTGCAATCTGCTATATAACTCTCGGAATTGTTCAAAAACTGTTTGTAAAAGCAGCCAACTGTGGAACATGGTTATTACCAGAAATGTATTTTTGCCGTCTAAAACTGGATTGATCTCGTCAATAACAAATAAGCCCCTTCCTGAAGGGGCTCGATAGAAAACCTCTTTTAACACCATGCCACACCATTTTTGTGAAATTTAAGAAAATCAAGTTTTATTCATTTAATTTGTACTCTTCATTCACTGAATTTCCAGAAAAATACCCAGCGATATTACATCATAAGGTTGATTTCAATGCAGAAGGTCATGGAGGCCACTAGCGACTCAATCAGAAACTTTTGAGAAGTATTGCAGAGGAATGTTGTTGTGGAAAATGTCTCTGATGATATTACAGAGTAATATTACGAAATTATTATGTTAAAGACAGTTGCATGAATGACTTCCACCGTTAAAAAAAAAAAAAAAATATTTTTTAGCATTAATTTCCCTATATACAAGGAGGAATGGAATGTAGAATTAAAATTTCCTGATAATTGTTGTAAGAAACATAAGATGTTGTTAAAAGTGAATCATAAAGGTGAAGGGTCCCCCATATTTCCATGATGGAAATGGAGGTTACGATCTTGTTATAACAAGATTACATTCATCGATCAAAATTTCTCCGTATTTTCGCATCAATCATTCTCCTAGTTTTGATATCAACTATTACTAGAATAAAATCCTGCAATCCGTCAAATGTCTGCACAACTTTATTTTTTTTCTTTCTTGTATAAATAAATTCGTCCCCAATAATTCCTATTCAAGATTGACATATAAAGAAAATAGGGCAATGAAAGAAAGTGAATTAGGAATTAGATGCGTTGATAGATCAGTTCGTATTTATTATTGTATTCTGGTTTGTTTACTAGGCCGACAAATAGTTGGCCAATATAATACTAAAAAATTTATTTGCCTGTTAGTTCTTTTACCTCCAAGAGCATTATTTTCAAATCGAGTTTGTCCGTATGAGTTGATTTCAAAAATTATAAAATGAGTGAATTAAATGTTGAAATTCTGGCGATATTGAAGCATTATTTTAAAAAAAGCTTTACAGCAATGACTAAGGCTCGAGAAATTTGTAAAATTGAGAGTGGCCAATGCTTTGTCAATTCGTGCTGCACAGTATTGGTTAAAAACTTTCCAAGAATAAGATATGAGCCTTGAAAGCAAAACAAGATGTGGCGTCCACGGTCCCTTGACCCCAGCTGTTCTAAGAAAAGCTGTAGAACCTAATCCTCGAACAAGCATTAGAAAACTTACAGGAGTTAGAAGTGTCTCACTCTACCATAAATAGGGACTTGCACGATATGGGATGGTACCTAAAAGCTGTAGGATCCGCACATCGGGTTGAAGTGTGGCAAACTCTTCTTAAAAATCCAAGTGATTGTGGATTTAAAAAAAGAATAGTCACTTGCGGTGAAAAGTGGGGGTATCCTTTAACAACCAAACACGCAAAATTTGTGAGTGTATGCTTAGCCAGTCTGCTCTTGCTGTGCCTCGAAGGAAAAGGTTTGCGAAAAAGATAATGCACTGCGTTTGGTGGAACTTTAAAGGAATGGTACAATTTCCAATTAGTTCCCGATGGGCAAGCTATCACATCTAATTTTTATTCAGCACAATTGAATGGGGGTCCATGCTGTTTTGGCCGAAAAATACCCCCCTTTAGTTCTGCAGCAAGATAATGCAAGACCACACAGTTCACGTCAGACTGCCTCAAAAATTCATGAACTGGAGTTTGAACTTCTTCCTCATCCTGCTTATTGCCCAGACATTCCTCTTTCGGACTACCACTAATTGAATCTTCATGATACCAAATAGGAATTGAATTAGTGGCACAAAAATGGGTTGAAGTGAATTCATGGTTAAAAGAGCGGTGTAGCCAACTTAGAACTCTTGTCTCTTTGTTCTAACGGACGATTCGTTTGTGCTAGTTTTGGCTAGCTGGATGAGAACTCCGAGGGTTTTGACAGAGAGCTGAGTGCTGATCAACATTGCTTGTGATAAGCAGATGCTTGATGAAACTCTTTGTGAATTTATGCTATTCCAGTTTACTCCTGGATGGTAGTTTATAACAATCTGAATGCTTGTTCCCAGACTGGTTGTTTGAATTGATTTAAGACTCGTTGATGGTTGGTTGTAGATTTTTCAAATGTTAACTTAAGACTAGAGTTAATATGATTTTTTTTTTTAAGCTCTTGGTGTGAGCTTGTCACAGTTTTTAGGGCTCTGAATGGGGTTAAGTGATCGTAGAAGGTGTACTCATAGTAAACAACAGCACTGAAGCGGCTGACCCGGCCGATTGGTGAATTTCCTCCAATCAGAGGACTGTTTACATTCCACTTTAACAATTGTATCTTGTCAAGTTTTTTCTTGGGAAAAAAAGTCCCTTGAGTTACGAAAAAAGGGAATGATTTGTTATGTATGTCTGTGAACAAAATTTCTCAAAAAATGAAAAAACGCAGGAAACGTCTAAACTTGGTATTCCCTCTAAAAATTCCAACAACCGTATTTGATCGTTTCGATCGCAATCCAACCCTGTGAAAGTGCGATTTTTGAAACATTTTCCCTTAAGACTTAAAAAAAATTGAGTTTTGGAATGTTCTGAGAGAGTTGTAGTTTGAACTTTCCTCTAAAACTTCACTTTTGTATAATGCCTGATTCTGTCATCTATATAAATAGTTACTTTATCACATTTATATAATAGGCACATTATCACTTTTATTTGAATCATTTTTCTGGAAAAATTAATTTTAGAGATATTCAGGGAAATCTGTAGTCAAATCTGACTTTAATTCTATAGGAGCGAGGGATACTGACCAGATGGTCCGTGGCATACAATGTAGTCATCACATTCAGGAAACTTTATCTGTTTTATTACTTTTCATAAAAATTCCATCATTCAGAGATTTTTTTTCCGAGATAGTCGGCTTTATTTCACCCATTATAGACCCGTTCACTCATATGAAAAAAACAAACACACGCACACGCACACACATACGCGCACACACACACGCACACACACCTATAAAAAGAGTCCATTTGTTAAAAAAATTTTGTCATCTTCAGATAAAAACTCAATTTCGAAAATATGATACGATCGTAATATTTCCTTTTACACAGTGAACAGAACAGAATTGTAAAAACTTTATTAAAAACAAAAACATGTCTTCTTACAGACAAAAAAATATGATTGTACACTCGTACGATTTTTCTCTTGTTTTAAATTAATAAAATTTAATGAAGAATTTATCTTTAAAAATTGCAAAGTTACAATGTTTAATTAGTTGGGCTGGCCATAAAAATGGTGGTGGGAGATTTTTCCTTGTTATACTTGAGCGTCCTTATGTGGAGAGCGCTCTATGTCAAAATCCAGAAAAGCTGTGCAAATTTAAATTTGTAACTAACCGACAGATAGGACCTTTCAATAACCCTGTAAAATCAGTTTTTTCATTCATTATCAAAACACTTATTATATGTCAATTGCGAATTTGCTGTAGAAAAATTAATAAGATCATTTAAATGACTGGATAGCTCTAAATGTTGTGCGATATTTAATGATCGTATTCTTTGTTGGTAAACCTGAAAGAAAGATTTCTGTTGGATTATATTCCAAATCGTTGCGAACCACTTGTGGATTTGTTACAAGTACAAAGTTTAAAGAAATTGAACAATATTTAGTTTTTTCTGGATAGAGCACGTTAAATAAGAAATTAATTTTAAATTAATTAGGAGCTTATCTAAATATATTTATACATGAGAAAGGAAAAAATTTACTTTAATGTATATTCATATTTAGAACCTAGAATTTTTTACTCCAGTTTGAATCCCCCCCCCCCCCGCCCTTCTTTAATATTAGGCTCATAATAATTTCTTTCATATTGAATTTATGTCACTAAGTCTTTAATTTGGTTTTTTCTGTGTCTCTCGGTGTAATATCAGATATAACAATAATAATAATGGACAAACCTCTTTTTATAGACCACCGCCTATAGCAAAAATAAAAAATAAAAAATCGGTTGTGGAACACTCACACAACATTCTCTTACTCCAGTTGTTCTCAAAATTATAATTGACAAATTTTATAGTTTCGGTACAAAATTTAATGAAATTCGTCGAAAACTTAAAAAAGAGTTCAGTAAAAGCGCACTTCCGGTTTACTAATTTTCTTGTCATTTTCGTCATTTATTAATTTCTAATTAATTTTGTTTATATGGTTGAATTGTATAATTTTAACTAAAACAGCACTTTAGAGAAAAACATAACCCCACCTCTCCCCTAAAAGTGTCTTTAAATGAATTTTCCCAGAGAAATGTTTTAAATAAAAGCTTAGTTTATATAGGAAGTTTCAAGAAAATCGTCAGAGACATTTTTCATAAAATCGCCAAAAATGTGAAAAAAATCATTTAGTAAAGTGGTAATGTAAACGCACTTCCGATTATTCGATTTTTTTTTGAAACTCGGAATTTCAACAACATATTCAATTCTAATTAATATTATTTAGATGATAGAATTGTTCAATAAACTGAAATATCACTTTAGATGAAAACCTAACCCCACCCCTCCATCATAAATAACCTTAAATGAATTTTCCCAGAGAAACATTTCAAATAAAAGCTGTAGCTCTTTGTATGTGTAGTTTATATACCAAGTTTAAAGAATATCGTCGGAGCCATTTTTGAGAAAAACGCAAAAAAGTAAAAAAAAACAACTAGTAAAGTGGTACTTCCGGTTGAGGAATTTTGACAGATAACGTACTTACTGTCAGACCCCATGGTGGTACTAACGGAATATTAAGTTTCAACTTTCTCCGGTTTTGTTTTGGAGCTATGCTGTTCACATACATACACACACACAGACCATTTGCTAAAAACCACTTTTTTGGACTCAGGGACCTCAAAACGCATATTTCCGGTGAAAACTCGATATCGAAAATTTGACACGATTACAATACTTCCTGTTACCAGGAGTAACAGAAAGGAAAAATGGAGACAAAAAATAATCAATATATTTATACAAACAGTGAAAACTACAAAATTGAACTGTTTTTTGCACATTCTATCGTTAAAGTTATTTTTTCCCTCATATAAGAATCAGAAAATACCAAGTATGGAAAAACTGTTTACCCGGAAATACAAATTTTCAGACTAGTTTTTGTTTAAGATATCGCGATTTTCCAGAGAACACTTCAAATTACCTTTATTTTGTCAAACTTTTCCGGAACATATTGATTTTTAGGAGACTTTATGGGTTCCTAAGTTCTTCATTTTACAGCTAATCAGTTCATACACGGTTTTTTATTTTTATTTATTAATACGATTCTAGTTTAATTTCATTAACAACTGAAAAACACCAACAAGAAGCGCCGCTCAGATTAGGGAAATGAAACGATGTATAATAAAATAGAAATAAATATTTAGAAAAGAAAATAATATAAATATCCAAAATTGAGAAGGAAAAACAATGGTAGGACAATAGGAAAATAGATTTCAATCAGATGTCAAAAGAGTAAATAGTGCCCTCGTCTGTTGGTGACGGTTTTATGATTAAAGTTACTTTTTTGTATCCAATTTGTACAGCAAAATACAATTATATTATTTGGATGGTGGTAGTAATTTTCTGTCGTACTGAAATAGTTGTGCACTGATTGGAACCCGGATTGAAAACTTCCTTACAGTTTTGTATATAATCGATACTTCTTTTCGATTATATTCATTTTTAATACAATAACGTATTTCAGTTTTGACAGCAAGATTGAAATGTTTCTTTTTTTCTTGCAGTTTACAAGAAATTACCTACTTTTTTTTTGTTGGTATTAAAGCAGTGATTAAGTTCATTATTTATTTAATTATTTGTTGATTGAAAAATTGTGGTAATAAATAAGATTGAGAAAAAGTATCAATTTTCCTTTTTTGTGTTTTCAATTGCATATTCTATATTTATTTCTACACAAAAACAAATTTGTACTCACACAACTTTTCCTTACTGCAGTTTACAAAATTGTAACTATCAAATTTTATATTTAGAACAAATTTAATGAAGAAAATCAGCGTTTTTATGGAGAACATCGCGGAAACTGAAAAAATTCTTCAGTAAAAACGCTCTTCCGGTTTACTAATTTTCTTGGCATTTTGGTCATCTATTAATTTCTAATTAATTTTGTTTATATGGTTGAATTGTATAATTTTAACTAAAACAGCACTTTAGAGAAAAACATAACCCCACCCCTTCTTTAAAAGCCCCCTTAATAAATGACTATACCAGGAGAAATGTTCCAAATAAAAGTTGTAGCTCTTTATATGGTAGTTCACATTCCGCATTCAAAGAAAATCCTTGGAGCCGTTTTAAAGAAACTAGCAGGAAACTGAAAACTACTTTTACAGTACTAACACACTTCCGGTCATCCGGATTTTCTTCAAACTCGGAATTTCAACAACATATTTAATTCTAATTGATATTATTT
The DNA here is from genome assembly GCA_011037195.1 of Triatoma infestans. Lineage (NCBI taxonomy): Eukaryota > Metazoa > Arthropoda > Insecta > Hemiptera > Reduviidae > Triatoma > Triatoma infestans. The sequence continues at coordinate 398,313 of JAAEAF010000050.1, forward strand.
AGATGATAGAATTGTATAGTAAAGTGAAATAGCACTTTAGAGAAAAACCTCACCTCATCTCTCCCCCAAAAGTGCCCTTAAATAAATTTACCCGGAGAATTTTTTAAATAAAAGTTGTAGCTCTTTGTATGTGTAATTGATATTATTATTATTGAAAAATGGGTGCCTATTGGCGGGACCAAAGCCTATATGGCTTTTACCCTCCATTTTCCTCCACAATTCACCTCCCTAATTAATCTCCCCGGTAGTCTACTGGTCAGTCTGCAATATCCAAGTCATGCTTAAACTTCAACTCACCCAGGCAATCCCATGAGAGTGGTGCCCTCCCAAATACAAGAAACCTAGTATTAGCGAAACGGGGACACTGACATAAGTACAACATAATACACCGTTTCCCTAACTCCATCATCACAGTTCTGACATATGGGACCCTCCCTATATTATGCAAATAACAAGACACCCATGTGTGTCCACCAAGGTCCTCAGTCCTATCCTACTAAGGGATAGGAGGTAATCTGAAACCCTCTGCTTGGTTCCTTTCATCAATCTTTTAGCCTGGAGGCACCCCTGCGTGTCCTCCCAGAATTTTTCCAAAACCCACGTCTCCCAAAGTCTGATCTGACTATCACAAAACCTCTTAGTGACGGCAATGGCTCGCCCGGGACCACAAAAAGGTAAAGAGGATCTCGCCCTAGCCAGCCGATCCGCCCTCTCATAGCCCTCTATTCCTGCATGCCCGGGTACCCAAGAAAGCTGCACCTTACCCCTCCGAGCTAAGGCATTAAGCCTTCTACTACATTCTCCCACCAATTTCGAACTCTAACATAGCTTGCTGAAAGCCCTCAGTGCGGCTTGACTATCAGAGAATATCCGCACTCTTTAATCTCTCCCTGCCACTCCGCCTCAAGGCAGTAGCATTCGATAATACCAACAACCTCTGACTGAAAGACAGTGGCCATACCACCCAAGGCCACCGAGTTCCCCCTATCTAACTCCTGCAACCATGCGCCCGCTCCTGACAGGCTAGTTCCCTCTGCCTAGAGCCATCTGAATAGCAGCGAAAAATGCCGTTACCCGCCTCCGTTAGCCTCGTAAGAGTGTTCTGTCCTAGACTACCAATGCTAATCTCATAATCCCTCTCAAACCCCATTTCTTGCTCGACTCATCAATTTTAGAAAGCAGAAATTGGTTTACTTGCCAAATCTTGTCCTCGATCCTAATGTGATTCCTCCGGAAAGTTCTCACCCATTCACCTTTACATCTCATTCTGAGATAACCCTTCATTGCTTCGAGAACGACGGGTGTCGTTCTCATAGCACCCGTTATGGCCAAACAGGCCGTACGCTGCACTCCTTGCAGCTTCTTGCTATTCCTCCCTATCAAGGTACTTGATATATAACGTTTAAAGAAAATCGTTGATGCTGTTTTTGAGAAAATCACAAAACATTAAATAAAGTGCAAATTCGGTTGAACGATTTTGACGAAAAGGTTATTTTCAGATCTCCTAGTAGCATTAACGAAATATCAAGTTCGAACATGTGCGATTTTTCGTTTTTGAGATATGCTGTCACACTCAGACAGACATACACACAGACCAATTGCTAAACTCAGGGACCTCAAAATGGTTATTTCCGGTGAAAACAAAAATACCGAAAATTTGACACGATTACAATACTTCCGCTTACTTCCTCTTACAGTTAGTAAGTAAATAAGTACCTTTATTGTTCATAATAACAATGAAGAATAGATTGTGACATCGGAAGTTTCATCAAAAATTCGAAATAGTTATCATTTTCTACTGTCTGTACTTAACGACAATGTGCTACTTTCAATAAAGAAAACTATCCTCCATCTTATTTGAATTTCTTTATATTATTTTGGTAATAAATATGATTTCTTATTCACTTTATACGCGTGCACACATACATACAGAGTTTAGCACATAAATATATAAAATATTTGCCATCGTCTAAAATGGCCGTGCGCATCATTCTAACTAAATAAAATATTCATAAAAAAGAAAAACCCCTGTTTAATAGCCGGGAAAATCGTATCTCTTTGAGAAAAGCTTTCCCCTCATTCCAAGCTGGAAAAGCTAAATTATTTAAACTTGCTCATAAAATAATCAGAGCATAACGAAACTCTAAAACCATAATATCCATTAGGCTTGCCCCCCCTCCACTCACCAATTATGAGTCTAAAAATCTTATCTCCTGTCTGGAAAACCATGTTTAGCTTTTAGTGGATTTTCATTGTCCATAACCTTCAAAACACACACTGTTTTTAATGTGTGAACAATTTTCTTTTTCTTTTTCTCAGCACTTTCTCTTAGTTGAAGTACTCCGTTAATAACAAATTTTTGAAATTGAATTTTCACCCAGAAAAGAAAAAGTTTTTGAATTATACTGAGTTTTGAAAAAATGTTTTGTGTTTTGTGTATGTGAGCAGCACATCTGAAAATCAATCCATTTACGGATTTATTTTTTTTAACCACTTCTTCAGGAGTTTCAACTAACACATACTATCACAGACATCCACTTACACGTTGATGTACAGACATCCACTTAATTGTCACCTAAGATGTCACAGAAAGTGGTACAGTACTTACTATCACAGCTGTCTCAACATTACACAGGTTTGTGGGTTGTTGTAAACCTCACAAACCACTGACGGTCTCAATTTGAAAGCCTAAGTGTTTTATATAAATCAATTCCTTTAATTTTTAACATTTTTTTGAGGAAATGTATTTTAGAAGGAATGAAAAGAAAAATATGCAGTTCTATTTTAAACTGTTCATACAGTTTTGTTGAGGGAACTGATCGAAGCGCTGCCAAGGATCTAGTACAATGTTATAACACATATACACAAACACATAAACACATACGCACACATATTTTAGGGTTTTTTATTATATATTGGATAGTAAAAGAGGTACGAAAGAGAGATGCTATCCAGTGTGGAACAAGCAGGGAAAACGTCAAGAATGTTACATTCGGTCCTTTGGAATGGTCATTCACAGTCTCATTGAAAATTAAAAAAAGATTTTTCCACACTATCATAATATAAGCCATACAGTTGGTGAAGTAGTGGAGATGGATATCATGAGAAGATGTACAGGCTAAGGAGTGTGAGGGCGGACAAAATAATGAGGAGGAAACTGATGGATGATATGACCATGTTAGAAGGATGAGAAAAGAGGAGTGACCCAATCGAGTGCAAGAATGGAGCGTGAGGACTGAGAGGGCGTAGAAAGAGTGATAGGTCTCGAAATCAGTGGGAAGATGTTATTGAAGAGGAAATGACCGGATGTGGCCTACAAGGCAGCGACTGGAAGGACAGGAAAAAATGGAAAGTTGCCCTCGGTTCTGATGACAACACTTGTAGGAGTGCAAAAGTTGCAAAAGGAAAAGGTAAGTAATAATACATATATATAATTGTAATAATGTAATATATAAGTAATAATGTAATATAAGTAATATAACATGTAATAATATCTATTAAAAAATTCTTATTTAATTTTTTCTGGAGTTAATCTTATCGTTCATGAAGAAATGATCCTAGTAAATAGTAGTTAGTTTGGTGCTTCCTAGATGTTTACTTGGAACTGTGAAAGGACCGGAAACAGGCCAGGAAACAAGAGTTGTTTGATAAGAAGGATATAGACGAGCGACTCCCCCCCCCCACACACACACACACTAAAAGCACATTATATGGAGTGATAAAGGATAGATGAGAAGTCCGTGGTGTCCTTTGTATGGAAGGGCTAGCCGCCTTAGGCTAAATGGCAAGAAGTAACAATCCTCTGAAGAGGTTGATGTATGTGTGTATGTGTGCGTGCGCGCTGGTATCAAAGTGTCAGTACCTAGTTATTGGTGCAGAAGGGAGGAGCCGACGTAGGTTTGGACTTTTTGATAGAGAGAGAGTGAGGGTAAGTGGAATAGTGCAGAAGGTGAGAGGAGGAAGACCGGAAACGTACAAAATCTTCCTTCTCCACTTAGAGAGGTGATGTCTTTGGGTATCTCTCGGCTTCTCACTCGCTCTCTCTTTCTCTCGCTGCGGATGGATGCCTTACTTTGTACTTCCTGCCAGCGTCAGCCTAAATTCTCTTTCACTCGTTCTAGTCTCATATAATACTCACACTGTCTTGTCCATCTGTCAGTCTGTCAGTGTACGAGCAAGGAGCCAAACTACTCCTATATTGGCCAGCTACTATTTACTCTCTCATTCGTTCTCTCTCTCAAAGCCTGCGGGAACAAAGTCAACATTAAGTTACTATTTCTCTTCTAAGTTCATGTACTTGTCTTCTTCATCTTGTTGTCATGTTTTCTCTTCTCTCTCCTCTCTTAAACATCCTTCTCCTACTTCTATATGTCTTGTCAGTACAACACACACACACACACACACACACACACATACACACCAGGATTCTTTGTGAGAAGGTCTACGGGTGATTCTGACCACTGGGTAAGGGCCGGCCTCCCTTGTTAGCCAATCCGCCAAATTACTTCTACAATAAAACATTGTGTCCTGACACTTTCCTCCATTTACTGCTTAGCACCAAAAACATTTCATTCTAATACTGAACTATCCCCATCACTGTGTAATTTACATAAAATAAATACTTAAAAAAAAAAATCTAAGATATGAGTGGTATATAATAAAGATATTTGCTATCCGCCTCTGTCCAACATACAGAATCAATAGTTGACGTAAAGCCTACCTGAAAAAATATGCATTACTCTACTTTTATTAGGTGCTATTTTGATTGATATACTTTCTTCAAGCTGGAAATTTGTTAAATATTTGTTTGAAAAATAAATATTTGTTTGAGCCGAACATTACTGTAAATATAGACGGCGGGAATTATGTTACAGGACACTGAATATGCTAAATACTGTGGCAGTGTCTCTGTCAGCATTCTGAGAAAATTTAACAGCACTTTGAAAGTTTGGCCTACTCATTGAATCCATATTATACTAACTAAAGTAAATATCCCCCACCCCCACAAAATAACGTTTTAAATAAACGTGATCGGCTTTCCAATCGATTTTACTTTAAACATATAGACTTAACGGGGGGGGAGGAGCATAGTTTAAAGAAAAGCTTAACGTTGTTTAAAGAAAACTTATTTGATCCCTTTTCAAGCAAATAATCAGTAAAAACACCGCTCATGAAAGTAACGTTTACGGTTTTGGACTGAAACCTGCATATCGGATTTCCTAGTGTTGCTAAACGGGATATCAAGTTGGAACTTACCGTGAGTTATTTTCGTCATATGACCGCAATACTTTTTCTCACAGTAAGAAAAACGCAAAGTAGCAAGGGCGGAAGGAAAATCATATTCATGAATCAACTTGAAAAAAAAAATTATTTCCAACAGCTGAGAGAGAGAGAGAGAGAAAGAGAGAGAGAAGAAGAACGTTAAGATAAGAGGAGCACCTTAGCCTTCAATGTGAGCGACCGCGAGCCCCCCTCCGCATTGGAAATTGCCCAGTAATGGAAGTTACATGGGAGGTCATCCTCGCACAGGAATGTTGATCCTCGTACAAGTCCCACAGGAACATACGTCCTCAATTCTCTTTCTTCTTTTGCACTGCTTCTTCTAGAGTCCTCACATGTCTTCCCTTTCACTCTATTCTCTCTTTCTCTTGTATGAACTTTTCTCTTTTTCCCTTCTGTGAGTGCGGTGGTAAATTGAGGAGCGCTGTGTGCTGGGTGGAACTCCTAGTCTCTTACTCCCACACTTCTCTTCTCAACATTTCTGCTTACTAGCTTTAATATAATTCAAACGGTTGAATTTATTTACCTGTTCTCCTTTTCTTTGCTTTTTATTTCTTTCTTTCTTCCTTCCTGGTCCTTTATCTGCCGCCACCACTGACACACACAAACTATTTAATAGTTCTCCAGTATTTGAACTTATACTATTCCAGTAACTTGCAGGAAAAGGATCCGCCCTCTGTTGGGCGGAATATAACGAGTTAACAGTTAAATGTTATTACTAACTCTTCTGGAGTTATCTTGGAGAATGGTTCACTTACCTCACTAAAACACACTATAGTTATATTTCCGCCACTAATTTGCTGTTTATTTAGGTCCGCCCACTATTATTGTACTTTATGTTATGTATTAGAGTTTTTTTATTTGTTAGTCTCTCTTTCTCAGTTAAAACAATAGAGCAGCACATTTATTAGATCCGGGCAATAAAGTTTTAATTCTTAGCTTGTACTTGAATTAATTTATTGTTATCTAAATGTCTATCTTTTGATTAAAAATAATAATAATTAATTTAATCTTTTATTTCATGCAAAAAAACTTGGCTTTTCGGATTGAGATCGCGTCAGTGTTTTGTTATAAATCGACGTTTCGCCCATATTACAATAGGCTTCTACAGAATAGTGTCGACTTGAATGCCAAAGCAACACTGGCAAGAAACAGATTGAGCAGAACAAGCACCTTGCTCTTAAATGGTTAGGCAAGGATTTTGCTCTCAACTAAAACAGACAATAGTTATAGTTCGCAATTATTACAAAGCTGTCGTAAGACGGGGAATTAAGAAAGTGGAAAACCATTTAAATAGAACTGATGGACCATTGCTTGTTCTACCAACCCTTTTTCTTGCCAATGTGCATTGGCATTCAAGTTGACACTGCCCTGAAGGGGTTACGTCGGATTATAACGAATCACTGATACGTTATAGCTCAACCCGAAATCTAAGTATTTAACTATTAAACTTAACTATTCTACCTAAATATAGTTTGTAAAGTCTCGTGTACAGTAAATAATTTTTCTTCAACATTGGAATATCAGCAATGCATTCTATGAACTTGACGTTGTTCCGCCCTAGATCACCAAAAAGTCTTTAGTGAAACACTCACTTCCTTTCTCTTTCTTCAATTAATACTATAATAAAAATTGTTCGCTAAGTTGCTCTTAACATAAATCTAGCCGAGGTGGGAGTATATGTTGTTTAGCAGGTAGTACCTATCCTGATTACATTGTAGTCCAGGAGACTGCCAATTTATGCAATCCAAAGTCTAGATTCTTCAGAGCTTCCTAAAAAAAATTCTTCCGACAAAATGTATCAAATAAAAGTGGTATGTCTATTTATCTCTGTACAGTTAGCTCTCTAAGTTTAAAGAAAATCTTTGTAATAATCGTTTTCGAGAAAATCCCCCCCCCACACACACACACAAAAGCTCAAAAGTCAATTCTGTCTAGTCGAACTTCCGGTTAACCATTTTCTTCAAATCTGGAATTCTAGCAATGCTTCTAATTTATCGATAATATAATATAGGTGATAGTATCATACATTCATTATATTGATATGGTACTTTAGAGGAAAGCTTTAGAGGTCAATTTTTCCTCAGAACCGCCCCCCCAAAATCAATTTTTCCAGAAAAGTGATAGGGATTTATATGTTTAGATTAGATCGTAAAACTTCATGCCAGAAGCGGTGGTAATACCCAAACAGAAGACCAAATTTGAGGTTCCTGCGAACACACACACACATAAACATACAAACAGAACATTCGCTAAAGATATTGTATTCGTACTCAAACATGTACGTAGAAGGGAAACTCAATGTCATCACGATCGCAATACTTCCTCTTACTAGGAATAAGAGAAAGTAAAAAAAAAAAGGGAAATGTTGAAAGCTGATGTTTGCAGTAAAGTCATTTTAAACCCTTTCCATCTCCAAAAAAGTGGATATTTTAAACATAGTAGTAGCAAGGAATATAAATGACATATAATACCACGGTTATATAATGTTTTCTTTTCTCTTTAAATCCGCTTTTAGACATAAACTCTCTCTCCCTAGAGTTTATTTTGTTGTCCCTAACTTAGCATTAAATGTCGCCCACATTCTATGCCACTCTCTCTATTCGTTCTTGAATTTCAATAATCTAGCTTTCAAAAAATATTTTTTTTAATATGTGTGCGTGTGTGTGTGTGTCTGTTTGTGTTTGTATGTGTGTGTGTGTGTGTGTGTGTGTGTGTGTGTGGTCTATTTGTGTTTGTATATGTGTGTGTGTGTGTGTGTCTGTTTGTGTTTGTATATGTGTGTGTGTGTGTGTGTGTCTGTTTGTGTTTGTATATGTGTGTGAACAAAATATCTCAATAAAGAAAAATCGTATTCCGCTTATGCACAACCACTGCATCTGGCACGCACGAAGGTTTCGGGCAAAATCCATGAACCGGTGGTGCAACTTTACAGAATGTTTTTTTCGCGATTTACTCGAAAACAACTCTAATGATTTTTTTTAAACTTCATATACTATCCTACGTACATACATACACAAATACGAAATACCTATCACTTATAAATATTTAAAACATCTTCTCGGGAATATTTATTTTTTTGGGTGATCTGAGGGAACACTAGCGTTATGCTTGCCTCGAAAATACCGCTCCAGTACAATGTATGGTGTTATCATCTATATAATACTAATATAAATTAACAGCTTTGGTAGAATTCCAAATTAAGTGTTATATTCTATTAGTTCCTATTAATAAACAATTTTATTCTGCTCTTTCGGACTCGAACCGGGGACCTTAGCGTTGTTAGTCCAGCGCGCTCTCACCGAGCTAACCCCTTCTCTTAAAACATTACTGTTATCATTAAAAACTTGATTACGATCATAATCTACAAATAGATACATTTATTATTTTAATGAGATATTTCAATAATTATTTTATGTTTCTATCTTGTAAGAAACTGGCCTGAAACACTAACACGTTTTTCTCTTACTTCATTTAATACAATTTGATAAATTGAGAAATGATATTGAGAAATTCTCTTTAAAATTGCCATGTAACAATGTTTAGTAGCGCTGGCCCATCAAAAAAGGTGGTGAGAATTTTGTGTATACCTGGGCAGCATTTATGTGGTGCGTTCCATCAAAGCTTGAGCAAATTTTAAACTAACTGACTGATACACCTCTAAATTACCCCTCTAAAATCGTTTTTTTTTTAGTTTCTAGAAAAATACATATCAACTAAAAGTGATGCGTTTCTATCTCTGCAGCAAGCATTCCAAGTTTAAAGAAAGTCGTTGCAACCGCTTTCGAGAAAATTCCATGAAACTGTAAAAACCTATATTCTATAAAATTGCACCTTCTTAAACCGATTTTCATCACATTTAGAATACTAACAACGCTTCTAATGTGTACTAATTTTATGTGTTAATATTGTGTAGGTGATAAAACGATATATTATACTGAAGTGGTATTTTAGTAAGGGAACATAACGCTACTACTCCTCCGAGCCCCTCCCCCGTTTCGAATTAAAGTTGTTGATATTTAGGTGTTTAGTTAGTGAACCAAGTTCAAATAAAGTCGTTAGAGCCGTTTTTCCAGAAAATAGCGAAAAACGTGGGAAAAAAATCATTTAGTAAAGTCGAACTTCCTATTGATGAATTTGATAGAAAACTTCGTGTGATATAGGCGACAGTGGCACCCTAAACGGATTTCATTAAAATCTTTACTTTAAAACAAGTATTTCCGATGAATATTAAATTTCAGTAATTTGAGACGATCGCTGTACTTCCTAAACCGGGGCAGGAAATTAAAAGTAGATAATAGTTTAATAAGAATTTCTAATTTTAAACATTTTTGTATAAATTATATTTTCTTTTATTTAATTTTTCCAAATATAGCATAATCTAGATTATAAACATTAATTAACACATAACAAAATACTAACCTAAATTAATTAAAAGTTTCCCAAAAAAAACTTGTATTGTTTGTTTTTGATAGAGTTTTGTAATTTGTAATTTTGTCACAAAAACTTTTTTGGAAACTTATTAAATACTAACAGCAATGAATACATAATTGATGTTTTTGTACAATAATGAAATTACAGAATAAAATGGATATTTGGCGGGCGTTAAGCCTTTTAGGCTCAAAAAGTTTTCTGCTTATAATTTCATTGAAACAAAACACACCAAAGTAATTAGGTGGGGGGGGAGCGCTGGCAGGAGCAAAGTTTAATTATTATTGTTAAGGCTGAGGGGTGGTCCGTCATTTTATTTTTACTTTCACTTACACTTACTAAGAGGAAGTATTGCGATCGTGCCAGATTTTCGAAATTGAGTTTTCACCGGAAAGACATATCTTTGGGTTCTCTGAATGCGCAAAAAAATTTTTTAGCGAACGATCAGTGTGTGTGTGTGTGTGTGTGTATGTTAACAAAATATCTCAAAAACGAAAAGTCGCAAGAAGCTCAACCTTGGTACTCCGTGTAGCTACTACCACCGTATCAGACACGAAGATTTTGGGTACAATTCTTTCAATCGGAAATGCTAATTTACTGAATGGTTTTATTTTTCAGATTTTCATGATTTCATGAAAACGGCTCCAACGATTTACTTTGAAAATGTTAATATTATGTAATCTCTATGTTATCAAAGCAGTTGGACAGACGCACCTGTTGATGGGCGATCGCCCGAAACTGGTCGATGTCCACAAAAAGAAGCAGGCTATCACGAAAAACATCTCTGATGATTTTCTTTCTTCTTCATAGACTATCTATACACATAAATATCTATCACCCTTATTTGAAACTTTCTCCCGGATATATTGTTTCTTTTGGGGGGTTCTAGCGGTTACAGGTCCTTTCCTATAAAGGACCACTTTGATATAATATATGGTTTTACCACCTATATAATATATCAATACACATTACAAGCATTAATATAATTCCATTAATTAATATAATACACATTAATATAATTCCATTAATTAATATAATACACATTAATAGAATTCCAAATTTGAAGAAAATCGGTTAACCGGAAGTGCGATTTTACAGAATTGGTTTTTGATTTTGTATAATATTCTATAAAACGACTACAACGATTTCTGGATAAATTTGGAATACTAACTACACAGTTATAAACCTATCACTTTTATTTGTAACGTCATTCTGGTAAAATTTGTTTTTAACCGGTTCTATGGAATCTCAGACGTTGAATTTGAAATGTATGTGTTCAGTATTATTGGCGTTCTCTACGATGTAATCAATATCCAACCTGTCTCGGTTGGTAGACTGACAATAATTGTCGCCCCCACCACCACCACCTGCATATTTATTTTGGGACAAATGTACAAAATTTCAAATTTAAAGAAAAATTATTTTATATATAACTTAGAATAAGAGAAAGTCATGTGAGTGTTTCACGCCAGATTATTTTTTTTTTTTCTTATAATATGATACTGGAATGGAAATTCTACTTGTATTAGTAGAGGAAGAAAGCTGTATAGATAATAGAACTGGGTATGATGTGCAGGAGAAAATGCAGAAAGTTGGCAGTATGAAGAAGAGTTTGGAGGACCTCATCTGAGCGTGGTGAATTGTGAACTTTGTCTACAAGTTTAAGTTAACTCTTGGATACTCTTGGACTTTTTTCCCTAGTCTTCTATCCTAGGGGCTAAATACTGGATAAACTTATTTGAAACATACTACTCCACTTTTAGGCCTTTTTTTTTTTTAATATATACCTTTACATCAGAAATCCTGTGTTTAAGGAAAAAATGTAAAAATGTTTGTAACGAATGTGTGTGTGTGTAAACAAAAAACGAAAAAAAATCTTATGAAAGTTTCGAGCGAAATTCATCAACCGGAAGTGTATCTGTACTGAATGTAATTTTTCTCTTTCAGTTTTTTGCGATTTTTCTCGAAAACGGCGCCAACGTTTTTCTTTAAACTTCTTATAATAACTAAACACATCAATGCCTATCACTATTGTTTGAAACATTTTCCTACAAAATTAGTAGCGTTATACCTCTTTCCTGCTTTTCTCTAAAGTACCACTTCAGTACAATGTGTATTTCTACCACCTATTTAATACTGATGTATATTAGAAGAATTTCGAAGAAAATCGGTTAACCGGAAGTGCGACTTTAAAGAATAGGCGTCAGTTTTACATTTTGAGTTAAAATTGAGTTTGTATAATGTATTGAAGTTATTGGCATTAGTTGAATTATTGGCATTAGAGATAGACTTTTGGCGGCGCTCTAACCGAATATCAAGGAAAGAAAAAATCCGAAATGAAGAGGTGAGAAGAAAAATGAAAGTCCAGAACTCAATTGTGGAATTTATAGAAATGAGGCAATTAATATGGTATGGCCTCAAAAAGAATGAAAGAGGAAAGATTACCAAAGAAAATTATGGATTTGATACCGCCTGGAAGAAGGAAAAAGCAAGACCAGCCATTAGTTGGAGGCAACAAATTCAAAATATTATGCGGGATAGGAATGTAGAAGAGGACAAGTGGAAAAACAAAGAAGTATGGAGGGAAAGGATAGAAGGAATGCAATTTTAGGCACCGGAAAATGTATTTTTACATTGTCAAACCGGAAAAAAAAAAAAAATGTATTCAAGTTCTGTTCTGAATTACAAGGTTCAGAGATTCTGTTTCTACCTGCCGAAGATACTAATCAACATTTGTTCCAAAATGTTAGAGCAACTGAGTAAAAATTTGTGAATGTTTCTCACTAGACTTTAGTTTGACCAAAGACTATGTTAATTACTAATTACTTTTTCAAATAAATGTTCATCCAAATTTAATCTTGGCCATAATTTAATTATTATGAGATAAATATTAAAACTATAAATATAATTATATTATTAAGAATGATATAACCATGGGTACAGAAATGGAATTATTTTGATTGGTTAGGTAGCCTTCGGAAAGCAAGTTAAGATGGTCCTGGACGGGTAGTAATTGGACCAAGTAAGCTGACAGAGCGAGTCTAGGAAGAGAAGGATTCCGTTGTTCCAGGAGAGAGCACCATAGTGAAGGCAATAAAGACCCGGAGGGTGGGATACCCCTGGTTACCCGTTTAGCATAGCAATTAGGGCTGGGGCCACCTGCGCTGTACATTGTAGCAGCGGACACGCAGAGGAATATGTGGGGGGAGGAGGCTTGAAAAGCGGACTATGATACTGTTCGTTCCTCCAGTCTACCACCCCTCCTGATGGTGATGCTTCTCTGGCCGAACATAGAGGTTCCACACTATTTCCTAGTGTTACCGTACCTTGGTGTACTGTTCTCTTATTGTCTCCCTCCTCCCCCCCCCCGGCAGTTCACTAATGTCTGATTTGAATTTCAATCCCCATCAGTGGGACCTGTTTTCCAATATCAAGGGCAATGAGAGATTCTAATTCTGTAAGGAAAATAAAGGGATAAAAAAGGGGTATAAAACAAACTGAGGAGCAGTATTTTACAGATAGAGGTACTTTTCATTTTCAACGTACAGACTTGCTCAATTTTATTTACCTCAACAGTATTTACTAAGTAAACTTACGAACAAACTTACAATAAAATAACTGCTATTAATTAAATTTTTTTCTTTTACTTACTCAGTTCAGGTTTCCACTTTTATTATAGCTTTTACATAAATCCTAAAATATCGGTTACATCCTGGTTACAAAAAAAAAAAAATAAATAAATAAATAATAAACAATTCCTTTCCAAAGATCTGCGAATAGCCCAAAGTAACATTGATATTTCTGTTAAGGATACCCAAACAATCCGAGTTGAAGGTTTCGATTATCAAAATCCATATTATTAATCCATATTAATGATGGGTATCCTATAGCGCGGGACCTAAGCCAATATGGCTCTTATCCCCCTTGGGGGTGGGGGTGGGGTGCAGAACAATTTCTACTCCTAAAATGTCTCCCTCAGCAATGTACCGGTCTGACTCTATATCTTAAGATTCTTCAAACTCTAACTCCCCCCCTCACGCTTTCCATTGAAACTGTGTTGTTCTCCCAAATATGCATTACCTAACCCTGAACCTAGGTAGTGGTTACACCGTTTCCCTGACATCATCGTCACAATTCTGACACAAAAGCTAGACTAGGTTACTTTGTGTAAAGGGCTCTCCAACTCCCTCCAGTTAACCCAGTAAGTGGTAGGATTATTCGAAAAGGTGCGGCGACTTTTGAGTTTTAGCAGTGGTAAAAAGACATTCGAAAAAGACGATGTGATTGTTGTATTTATGTCAAGTTATTCTATTAAATTCATATACATTGCAAACGGTATTAAGCATTTGTGTTTCTTTTTTTAAATACATACCCCCCACATTACAGTATTCGAACAATCAAGCGGAAGCTCTGGCGATAGCTAAAGGCTTGGAATGGATATATTTCAATGGTAGTGAATTTATTCAAAATATAAATATTTTCACAGATAGTCAAATACCCATAGACCAAATAAAAAACAACAGAATACACTCTCCATTAATAGAAGACATTCGCGGTTGGATCACTCAAGTAGAAGAAAAAGGCCAGATAGTTAACATAGAGTGGATCAAAGCACACGCAGGACATATAAAGAATGAAGAAGTAGATCATCTAGCAAAAACAGCGGCGCAAAATACAAGTCTGGAATATTCCTACTTGTAAATTTCCAAAAACTTATTTCAAAAGTATTTTAAAGGCCGAAAGTGAAACTGATTGGGAAATCAGATGGCAACAAACTGAAAAAGGCAGAACAACAAAGAAATTCTTTCCTGACATTAGAGATAGAAGGAAAATAGCGTCTGGCTCATGCATGGCCCATGTCCACAGTGTTTAAATAACATAATAGAATCTCCAACATGCCCTTGTAATGAAGGAATTCAAGATTTTACACACTTGTTTTATCACTGTTCAATCTTGGAAAGATACAGAGCACCTTTCAAAAGTTACATCCTGACAACGTGTCATAAATGGCCAATTTCAGAACAATTCCTACTACACAAGCAATTCATTGATAAATTCTTGTTGTTTCTTAAAAAATGTGATTTTAAAATTTTATAAATCAGATTAAATTTGTTGAAAAAAAAAAAAATAATAATAAAAAATCAATTTACATTTGATCATCTTCTGTATATTTCTCTTCTAAATTTATGAATTCAACAATAACAATATGGTTATTAATTGTAATAAAATTACATGTATTATATCTGTATGGAGCATGTAGAATTATTTAATAAACTCTCTCTCATAGTAGGGATACTTCATGGGGGAAAAAAAATACCCCCACACACAATGTTAATAAAAAAAAAAATGAAAAAAGGAAGTTAGTTCAGATATGCTGTTGAGCAGACAAAGCGTACTGAACGTCATGCTGTATGCAGATGATATAATCATATTATATAGCATGATGAAAAAGAATTAAAGTGCAGCGTATGTAAACTACATCAAATCAGAATACTACATCAGACAGCAGAATAATTTACATATAGCGGTTGCTAAATGAAAGGTTATGGTTCACCACGGAAACTTGCTTGTTAAAATAGTTATAGATGACAGCCACTGGAACAGGTCTCGTATTTCAATTATTTAGGCTGTGAGATTAGCTTTCATCCAGATATAACAAAATGAAATAAATAAATTTGTAGCTGTCTGTGGTGCATTAAATAGAATGCTAAAGAATATGACAAGACCTGAAACAAAAACAAAATTTCTACAAAACTATGATTGTACTGCTGCTTTCATAAGGAGTGAATCTTGGGTTAACAAGAGTTATAGATAAGAGAGCAGGGTGCAAAGCGCAAAAATGAGATGAGTCAAAAACGGAGTAAATGAGATCGGTTAAGAAATATGGACTACGTGAAGAATTAGACATTTATATTATTAATGAATTTGTAGAAGAAGGAAAAGAAAAATGGAAAGGCCATCTTAATCGTATGACAACGATAAGGTATACCTGTATTGGTCAATAAGGCACGCCCAATGGTAAACGCGATGTAGGACGACCACTGAAAAGAATGACATGAAGAATGGTGAAGACGGAACAGGCATGGAGTGCAGAAGAAGAAGAAGACTGCCCCTCCCTTGCGTTTCCAGTCAACACACCACTACCAAGACCCTCGACTGTATCCTACTCAGGGAGAGCAGTTGCTTCAAGTCTACCTGTCTTAGATCTTTTATAAATCTTTTAGCATGGAGACTGTTCCTCCTCTACTTCTTAAATTTCCTTTTCGGAAATCAAAAAAATGCGGAGTCAAAAAAATCCATAAAGCGGAAGTGCAAGATTAATAAACGGTATCGCTTTTTCGCAATTTTCTCGATAACGGCTATAACGATTTTTTTTAAAGTTAACTACAAAAAAACAAAAGATTTTTTCTGAGTTTTGGCGGAGCTACGCCCTCACGCGTTGGTCTAGTGGCTAGCGCACTCGCCTTTTATGCACAAATTCAGGGTTCGATTCCAGTGAGGGCAAAGTCGATGTTGACCCAGCATCGTGAGAAAAACTGGGAAGCTACAGTTAGTAGCACCCTAGGTAGCGCAGGTCAGAACTAAACGGCGAAGGAAGTACGGCGTGCTTACCACTCGTCCCCCAATACATCGCCGTCTGGCAAGCCTTAGTCCTTTATGGACTGTTGCGCCATAGGTTTTGGCAGAGCTAGAACTTTTAAGACTTTCATTAAAAGTGCATTAAGACTTTCATTTCTAATGTGCACAGTTCCGTGAAAAATACAAAACTTCCACCAGTACAACATTAAGGTAATTTAAATGCCTTGCTAGAATTTCAGTGTATAAGAAAATCGATTTACTCTGAATTGCATGTTACTGAATAGGCTTCTTAGTTTGGGGGGGTGGGATTTCTTTGTAACGACTCCAAACGACATTTTTGGAGAAGCATGAAAATAAAAAAATTGGTTTCCAACAAAAGTGTTTGATCTTTGTTTATATAGTTAGTAAACCAAGTTTAATGAAACTTAAGTTAGAACTTATAAAGGAACTAATAAAGGAAAATTGGGAAAAAAAATTCAGCAAGTTGTATTTCCGGTCATCCATTTTTTTTTTTTTTTTTTATTTTCTATTTGACAGCACATTTAATTCTTATTAATATTTATAATAATATATCAATCAATTTTTTTTATTTTTATTTGTTCAAACGTATGTTTATACAAATGGAGTTGGATATATATAATACATAAATATAAATAGGTTAAATATACAAAAATAAATTAATAAACTGGAAATAATTAATTAACTTAAACAAAACTCTTGCGAACAAAATTATAGCTCATGTTAAAATAAAATAAAATATAATTGGGCTTATATTAAACAGAGACATGTACAACTAGATCTCTCAAAGATAGAACATGTAAGAAATATTTATAAAAATTATTAACCTCTTTTATATTATTGAAAGTAAGTGCAGCAGAAAGGGGGGCTTCATACTCACCTAAATATAATTTTCTTAAATTTTCCAGCGCTTCACAAGTACAGACAATATGCTCTAAAGTTTCAAAATCTTTTTTACACATCTGACATATCGCTGCACAATCTATATTATAAAACTTTCTAGAAATAAAAAATCTGAGTAAACCATTCGCAGAGAGGCGAATCTGGCAGATAAATCTAATTTTACTAAAATTGATTCTAAATTTTAAATATTGCTGCACATCCCCAAAATTAGTGATGGAACGATAAACTGAGCTATAACTTGAATTAATGGCACGTTGTATGTCTAAGGAGAGGCAGTGATTTTTTAACCGAAAAACTAAATCATTCAAATTAGACTGGACAGAATTCAGGCTTTGGTCAGACCACAAATGGTCAGCGCCAACAGTGACAAGCAGATGTCGCAATTGTAAGGCCCAATTATAATCGAGGGGCAAATTACTAAGAACTAAACTTTGGAAACATATTTTCGGAATCCTACTTTCATCCATCTCCAGCAACTTCATCCACCATTTGAGCATTGCCTTAAAAATATGAACTTTAAATTGGGCATTACCTGTCTCCAACCTTACCATGTAATGAGGGGTGTTTCTAGGCAATGCCAAGAGTCTCTTTAAAGTTCTTGACTGCACTGCCTCAACCCGATCTAAATAAGAAAAGGCCCAAAGTTCCGAACTATAAAGAAATGTGGCCCTAGTAACCGAATTATAGAGAGTCAAAATAGGGTCCCAACTATCTGCTTTTGACTTCGCAAGAATATCACGTACTCTACCATTGGCTATGTTGGCTTTCTTTTCAAAAGCGGAAACAGCATGTAAAAACTTGCCAGATGAACTAAACTTCACTCCTAAATAAGTATAATTAGTAGTTCTTTCAATAATTCTCTCACCATGTACCAAATTCCGATGTTTTCCCAACCTACCCTTCTTATGAAAAATTACTAGTTTAGTTTTCTCGGTATTTACACCTAAACCATTACTACAGCAATATGAATTCAAAGTTTTCAATTTTCTTTGGGCATCAGCCCAAGACTCCGCCAAAATAACAATATCATCGGCAAACAGTAGCATCAAAAGTTCACGACTATTTGATATCTTGAGTCCATTAGCTCCTGATTGTCGAAAAAATTGAATTATATCGGAAATAAATAAACTAAACAAGAGAGGCGACATTGACTCCCCTTGTAGCACACCCTCCGTTACATTAATATTATGTGAGATCTCATTATTAAAGTTAACGATAAAATTAGCGTTTTCATACAGTGTTTGAATAATTCTGACGATTTTTGAACTTACTCCAAATGAACATAATTTTTCCCACAACTTAACATGGTTGACAGAATCAAAAGCACGTCTCATATCGACGAATATGCCGTAAACTTTTCTATTATTTTTACATATATGCAAATTTATTACCGCTGACAATGAGAATAAATTATCAAAACAACTACGGCCAGATCTAAATCCAGACTGCTCCTCTGGAATAATATTATATTCAATTGCCCAGGTAGAGAGACGTGTAGCAATAATACTAGTAAATATTTTTGCCAGTGAACAAACCAAGGCAATCCCCCTATAATTGGAGGGATCACTGGGACTTCCTTTCTTATACAACATTCTTAATTCGACAGAAAACCATTTTTTTGGAATGCTTTCTTGCGTAAAAATTTGATTAAAAAAGTTTAAAAGATAGTGTTCCCAGGCTGGAGTTAAATTACAATAAAACTCATTACAGATTTGGTCTAACCCTGGAGTTTTATTCCTTTTACATGACTGTAAAGTATTTTGCAACTCGATGAGGGTAACTGAAGAGTCAAGAAATGGATCAATGGAACCCAAAATTCTAAGTGGAACACCTAGAGCTCTAGGAGGATAAAGATCCATTAAATACTTCTCAAATTCATGCACACTGATATCACTGACAGCAATCTTGGATGGAGCTAGCCTTCTTACTAATGACCAAAACTCTTTAGGTTTTTTTTACTTCTGCAATAGTATTTTGTATCGAAAGCTGATAATTGATTTTACTAATTTTCACCACCTCCCTGTACTTCTTACGACACTCAATGTAACTACTCACTTCATCCTCCGCATACTTACTCCTTTTCATTCTCCTATGGATACGTCTCAACTGATTCTTAACTTGTCTACAGTTACTATTAAACCAACTATTCTCTTTGAATTTCCTTTGATTACTATTAAATTTATTTATCATACCAACTTCAGATGCTGCACTATTTATAACCTTGTACAAATTCTCAAGAAGATCATTCACACAATTACTATTAAAATAGATCAAAGGAGAACGCAATAAATAATTATAATAGCCAACAGTAAGATTATCTTTCCAACACAGTTTCATTGGAGTATTATTTTTCCTCATGCTACACCTCTTAATAATTTGACTCCCAATTTTGTTCAATTTAAGTAAACAGCCCGAATGATCAGAAACCCCAATAATATTTACTACCTCAAAATCAATTACATCACTCAAACTCTGTCCATCAATCCAAACAAAATCAATTACCGACTTGCCTCTCCCAGACACAAAGGTATAATTACCAGGTGAATCAGAACAACTCCGGCCATTACAAACAATAAATCCTAAACTTTCCATAAAATTGATTAATTTTTTCCCTTTTGTATCAACTACACTGTCTAAAGAATTCCTAACTTTATATAAGAAAGTACCATCCAATGTTTCCTCATCATAATTATTTAAATTGCCTATCCTACAATTAAAATCACCCATGAAAATAACCCTGGCAGATTGATCTCCTGTAATATCAATTTCAAATAAGAAATCCAATATATACTCAAAACAATTACTGATATCACAAGTAGGATTCAAGTAAACCAGACATATCACATAGATGTGCAACTGCATCTTGATGGAAACAATTAAACAATAATTTTTATTACAAAGTAATTTAAACTGGTAGTCTTTTTTAATGCAAAGAGCAAGCCCTCCACTAGCTCTGCCCCTAATATTTTCTTTAATAGCAGAACTATAAACTAAATTAAAATTATTCAAAAAATTTGGAACAGAAAAACTACTATTATCAATAAGCCATGTCTCGCTAAAACCAATCACATCAAATGAACTTAACAATTCCTTCTGGGTGGCATCCAGATTAAATAAATTTTGAAAACCAGAAATATTCCAAGCAAACAATTGAAAACAGTCATTAAAACATTTAGGCGAATCTATAGTAGAATAAGTATTTACTCTTTGCCAATCTGCAGAAGTATGATAGTGGCCCTCCAACTGCTATTCGGGACTGGAATGCACCTTCTTCCTTTTGCTTCTTTTTTCCTGCTTACCTACTGCCTCAGCATCCGCACTTCTTCCAGCTTGAGAACCTTCACCCTCTTTTCCTAGCCAATTTAATAAAGTGCTGTTAAATCTTTTCAGATTTTTATGTTTTCTCCTTCTGTTTCTCCTTGCTTTAACATCATCTTTGCTAACAACGCTAGATCCCTCGCTATTCGCAGAACACTCCTCTGAAGAAAAAACATCCTCTTTCTGTCCCTTCAAATCATTCAGGGTAAATAGCCGTCCATCAACAAACAACTTGTCGTATCTAAGATATGCTTTCTTACCAGCATTGACAGCCCTCTGCTTATACACCAGCAATTCCTTCCTATTTATAATAATATACTTACCAAACTTTCCAACCCGGAGTATCATATATATACTTCCCCATGTTATTTTATTTTAATATATTTTTACTTTCTCTTACTCCTAGTAATCGTGTCAAATTTTCGATATCGAGTTTTCACCGGAAATATCCGTTTTGAGGTCCCATGAGTCCAAAAAAGTGGTTTTTAGCAAATGGTCTGTTGCGCGTGTGTGTGTGTGTGTGTGTGTTTGTATGTATGTATGTGAACAGCATAGCTCAAAAATGAAAAACCATAGAACGTTGAAACTTAATATTCCGTTTAGGTATCACCATGGGATCTGACAGTACGTTATCTGTCAAAATTCCTCAACCGGAAGTACACTTTACTAGTTGGACTTTTTACTTTTTTACGATTTTCTCAAAAATGGCTCCCACGATTTTCTTTATACTTGGTATATCAACTACATATACAAAGAGCTACAACTTTTATTTGAAACATTTCTCCGGGAAAATTCATTTAAGGCCTTTTCCGGGGGAAGGATGGGGTTAGGTTTTCATCTAAAGTGCTATTTCAGTTTATTAAACAATTCTGCCTTCTTAATAATGTTAATTAGAATTAAGTATGTTATTAAAATTCCGAGTTTGAAAAAATCGGATAAGCGGAAGTGCGTTTATTTTAACACATTACTAAATGATTTCTTCACTTTTTCGCGATTTTCTCAAAATGGCTCCGACGATTTTCTTGAAACTTCGTACATAAACTAAACATGCAAAGATCTACACTTTTAGGGGAGGGGTGGGGTTACAGCTTCCTCTGAAGTGGTATCATAGTTGATTATACAATTCTAACAATAATAATTAGAAATAAATGGATGGCCAAAATTCCAAGTTTTAAGAAGATTAGTAAACCGGAAGTGCGCTTTTACTGAACACTTTTTTCACGTTTCGACAATTTCGTTATATTTGGTACACAAACTATAACCTTTGTCAATTATAATTTTGAGAACAGAAGTAAGAGAAAGTTGTGTGAGTGTTTCACACCAGATTTTTTCATTTTATTATCTGTCTTATAAAGCCATATAATTCAAAATATTGGCCAATTAGCTTGGTACAATAAGGACAATTAAAACAAAAACTTATAATAATCTTTATTTGTATTTAGGGATTATGCCCCCCATATAAATGGCGCCTCCCTTATATGAATTACAAAATTTTTATATGTTGACATGCACACCCCAAAAATAGTTTTAATACAGAATACAAAACAAATTTTCCTCCAGTGAAAAGGAAAACAACTTTTCAATTATTTTAATCAAATTTTCATGACGACATTAATAATTGTCATGTAATAAAAGGTGACAGATGAAAAATAATTACATAAACATATTACAATAATAAAAAAAATGTAATGTAATTATCTCAAAATAATGCTTGTGAAATATAATTCCGCAGTGCGTGTTTCTCTTTTGATTTTAAGGTAGGACTATATATTTGTAAAGCCTGTCATTATTAATATAAAGAATTCTTTTTATCAAATTAAATACTGTCTTTAGAACTAGGTAATTGGAGCAGTACACAACGCCATATTCTAGTTTATAACTAGTATTATATAAATGACAGAATCGTATAACGAACTGAATGGGGCACTTTAGGAGAACACCCTCTATAAATCTCCTAAAATGAATATTCACAGGAAAATGTTCTAAAAGAAAGTTTGAGCTATATATATATATATATATATATATATACTATTATATATATATACTGTGGTGTGTGTGTGTGGTGTGTGTGTGTGTGTGTGGTGTAATTGATAACAATTTAAAGAAAATTGTTGGCAGAAAATCTCAAAAACTATAAAATTGAAAAAAAGTCCATTAAAGTTGTAACTTCCGGTCAAAAATTGTATTTCCGGTAAGGCTGTATTTTGATCAAAAATTTTATTGACCATTTTCCTATTAGAACTTAAACGATATAGCAAGTTTGAACTTTCTGTGATCACACACACACACAAATTTCTATAAAAAAAAAAACACGTTTTTTGACAACTCAATTTTGAAATTTTCACTCAATCGAATTATTGAGTGAAATAAATACTAGCAATAAGAATAAGTAAAAATAAATTTTACATTTTATCAAACTAATGAACAAATTTAATAAAAATCATCAATTATAATTTTATATATAATTAGAGATGTAAACTTCATTCAAAAAGATCAATATGATAGATATAGTGATAACAAACTGTAAAGACGAAGTGCGAAACTGTAATAAATGAAAAGTTAAAGAAGAAAGTCTTTTAATTACAGCTATTTTCTCTAATTGAATTACACTTTTACACAGATATACATATATAGTAAGATTGCGAGTTTTCACAGTTTATTTATCTCTTTTAATCGTTCTTTATCTCGCGCACCGTCTTCTTGTTCTAGTCCTTTCATAATTATATCTTTATCGATCTTACTTTGAATGTAGACGTTAAAAATTGTATATAAAATAATATATTCTAAAGCGTCTTTTTAATATAATTTTGTTTCCATTTTGCAGCGATTTTATAATGTAGATTTATATCCTCTTTTCACGTAAAATTCGGACAATTATAATTCGGAATTATAAGTGAAAGTAAAGCGGGAACTTTTCTATACATATATTTCATTTTATTAATAAATCCAAATGTATGGGCCAGTTCACTAACAATAGCTCAATTTTATCTTCAATATTTTAAAATTATTTATATTATATTAATAATCAAATAGTGATTATTGATTAACGAGTATATATGCTGCATAAGTGTTTGTGAAATCGTAGTTTCAGTCTACTAGAAGGACCAGGCTCACCTATGTGGAAGTACGATATTGCTGTTAGTATGTGAAGAGTAAAGAAAAAGTAATGTGTGTAAATGGATGTCTTATATGTCAAGTTCTTGTGGATTTGTAAGTCCCTGGAAAACCAATGGGGCAAGTAATACAATTTTGAAATATCTTTAATCGTTATGAACTCTTGCTTGTTCTAACAGTTGTTAGCTAGTGTGCCTAGTTTGGTGAAATCTTTCTGGCCTATAATAGGGCTGTTACTAGTAGGATTGATTAATGAAAGGGGGCCCATGGCAGTTTGAATAAAACAGTTATATAATTTTATAAAAACAATTGAACAAAACACTATGATGCATCATTGTGTTGATGTATTATTCGAGTTTGCCAAAACTCGAATAATACATCAAAAAATATTCATAAAACTCATAGAATATCTTCCAAACAAACAAAATGGAAGTTTTAAATAGATAAAAACTATATAAAAAAAAACCTGGGGCGCAGCAGCCCTTAAAGGGCCAAGGTTCGCCAGACGGCGATTTGTATTCGGGGAGTAAGAACGCTGCAAGCAATTTATGCAATATCTCTTTGAGAGTTGTTTTGTAGATTGTAGTAGTTCTTGTGGAATTACATGTATTGCACTTAAGTTCAGTCTCTACAATAATATACAATAAGCTCTTGATTGGCTGTTTTCTTCTTGGTCGCTTGTTGACGTTTTAATTCTTCGATGTTGATCTCGCGGTTCCTCAGATTGCTTTTTATCCCATTTTTTTTTTTTAGTTTTTGTTACGGAAGCTAGCAACGCTTCTAGGGGGAAAGCTTGGCTCTCAAATTGTAGCCGATTCGTCCAGATAGTGCGGCGGGCGTGACAGAAGAGTGAGGTTGGTGTTTCATGGCCGTTATGACGAATTTCTTCAACAGAAAACTCATTTCGTTACATTTGGCACCCGGTAAGAGGTAAAATGTATTATTTTTGCCTAGATCATTACCAACTACCAGTTTGCCAAGGCATTATCAACAACATTTTCGAATTGATGACTGACGAGTTCAGCCATGTGTCATGCTTTAATAGCGGCCTGATGGTGCTTAATCATCTGAATATACCTTACAAGATGAAACTGAACACACCTGCTGGAAAATTTGCACAGTCTTCGAATGCCCGATACTTGGTCCAGACACCTCAGTCCCCAATCCCCGTCTTCGAGGACCTTTAGAAAATCTTACCCAATGCGATGCTTTCTATTTCTACAATTGAACGAAGAGCACGCATCGTTCGCATTTTAAACATTTAAAGTTTAGTAGTGATATCATAGAAGTTATCTTAAGATTTTTATAAATAATAATGACGCCAAGACCATAATAATGGCACTGACAATAACTTGTAGCTCTACATAACACCAGCGTTGTAATGAAGTAATGAACACGCTCTCTCTCTCTTTGTGTCTGTTCTCTCACTGCTCTTTCTCTCTCGTTGGTTGTAACGAACTTCGTCCTGATTAATTACTTTGTTACACTGCATCATTGACGAAGTTTTATTCTTATTTATTCAGTCCGTTTACTTTTTTGTTTTCCCTTTATTTAGTTATCTAATTATCTATTTTCTCTTAATTATTTTGTTTTTATTTTTCTTACCCATAGTAAGAGGAAGTATTGCAATAGTTCCAAAATTTTCTAAATCGAGTATTCACCGGAATTATATGTTTTGAGGTCCCCTGAGTAAAAAATGAAAGGCCAAAAATCCACTATTTGGATAAGTCCAAAAGTCCGAAGTCATCAAGTACTTGTTTTTAGGCTACAGAAATAAGAGATTTTGAAACCAACTTTTAGATGAATATTCGTTGAAATATTCAACTTTGATTTTTAGACACTGTTCTTATCAATTCACGAACAATGGATTATTGAATAGGTGAGATTTCCGAATATGAGCAGAATGAAAATGAGTCATATCAGAATCAGGCAATAACTGCAATAAATAAGTGGAGCAATTTATAGGTCCGTATTTTTACAATGCAACATTTGAACACATATAGGTATTTCCATTTCTGGCAGGTCGTTCTGCCAGACCTGCTTAAAAATGTCCTTCTAGCACGCCGGCAAATGATGTACTTTCAGCAGGAAGGATGTGTCAGCTCCATTGTAAGGCGTTATCTAGATCGCACTTACCGGGGTAAATGGATTGGCTCTCACAGTCCTATTCAGTGGCCTGCAATAGAGAACACCCAGACCTGTGGCCTGTAGATTACTTCCTCTGGGAATAACTAAAACCTATAAGATTATAGCAACTAAAACCTTCTCACCACTATAAATGGACTTAAAGAAAGAATTTCTGAAGCCTCCATAGAAATCCGTCCTGATGATGTAATGCATGTAGTCAATAAAAACTGAACAAAAGGTTTATGAATATGTTCGAAAAGTTATTTTATGTTTATTTGGGTTTGTTTTGTATTTTTTGTTTTATTTATTTAAATACGTCAGCTTTCATCAGCGAGCGTCAACGCCTGCCTTCCCAGGGATGCTACTTCCGGCATAACACATAAATCATCAGGTGAAGAGTCGGCAGCCAATCGGCTCTGGCCTCCCCACCAATGCACCTACACACAGGGCTACCCTTTCTACAGTAGTACGTCTAGTAACTTAAGTTAGATTAGCGCCAATTTTTGTGGCTAAAAATTTCTGCAGAGGTCTATAGCAAACGACCTTGACGAAGATTTTTGAATTCTCTAGCCTTACCTCCAAGTGACAAGGCCATCATTTTTCCAAGTTTTTTCTGCATCACCACTCAGCGTTTTCCTTCTACTCGACGGACTCACAACATCTTTTTCACACTTCATTCGTCATCTGGTGGATCAAAACAACTGCCCAGCCTCTTACGCATCATTTATTCTTTCTGTACTGCAAATATTTCATTGTACTATTTTCTTTACTAACCTACTAACCCAATTAGGAAATTAAAAATATTTAATTTATGTTTAATTGGTATCAATATTCACTCCTATCTGTTCCTACTTTACAGTCCACTAAATAAATCATCGGTCATGTTTGTGCTTATTTATTGATAATTAGATAAGGAACCTCAAAACGCCACATCCCTGGTAAAAACTCGATATCGAAAATTTGACGCTATCGAAATACTTTCTCTTACAATATTGAGAGAAAGTAAAAAAAAAAAAAAAAAAATCGAACTCTGGAACACAATCAAAGCTGTAACTCAATATTTTTTATTGATTTATTCTCAATGTGGGCCTTGCTTAAAATATAATTATTGCCTTTGCTTGTGACGATTGTTTCACCGTGATTTCACTTCGTCTTTTCAACATTAATCAATATTCGTGTTTTTTATTCTATTATAGATCCAATTCAACGAACTTTTCAAATTTCTTTTTTAAACAAATAATTTAAGAGAAAAAAAAGAGTAAAATATACATGTACCCAGCAATATAATTCAAAAGATTATTTCAAGTACATTTGGTATCTATTCGTTTTAGGGAGGGAAATTTTTAGTAGTAAGAAGAGAAATTTTTCTTTTATTTTTCTAAGTTGGCAATAGGCCATCGTCTTTTTTCAATTTTTTTTTTTGTTCCTGTTAACCACATTCTCTGGTTTTCAAGCAAGTGAGGAGGGCTATTCAGTGCCAGCTAAGAAAACTTTTTGGAAAATGTCACTATATTAAGGAGAAAGTCTTTGTAAAAATAAAATCATTCCCCTGCCTTGACTTCGCTATATAGTCTTTTTTTTGCCCATAATTGTTTTTTTTTTTTTTTTTTTTTTTTTTTACAGTTTCTTAGTTTTTGTTGCATATTAACAGGAAGCGCTTCTATCAAGTCTCGACGAAACATTGCAGATAGACCCAGATATCCTAAATCCTAGAACATCTCCCAAAAAATGTTTTTCTGTTTTATAGAAAAAAGAAAATTGAAATAAAAATGACAAGTTTATAAATATTTATATTTTGTATTTTAAGTTTTAAAAAAACTCGAGGGAGCCATTTTCAAGAAAACACGATAACTTTAGTGTCGCCAGGGCCTAGGCTAGACATACTAAACGGGAAGTTTCTCTAAGTATCAGGATAATATGTTACTGTTCTAATGCTAGAATTATTCCGCAAAGGCAAAGGGATTTACAATACTAATTGATCAATTTTGTACAAAACTGGTCTTAATATCAGGGTAGCCGCATATTATACATGCGGATGTGTCAGATACCTAATGAGTAGTACATTGTAAAATATATATGGCAGTGGCACCATCAAGTCCTAGGAATGCAATTCAGGGCCTATCCAAATCTAACGAGCTGTATCAGAACTACTCTAAAATAAATTTTACCAGAAAAATGGTTCAAATAATACAGAGTATGGGTGTGTGAGCGTGCGCGCATAGTTAGCATTTCAAGTTTAAAATAACTCATATCCCTACCACTATCCAGGGTAGATCAAGATCCATCTACCTCAACCCCTATAAGATCCTGCAAAGACAAGTAGGGGAATATAAAGTATATTTAAGGGCTAGCTACACTCAAATAATCAGTCTACAATTCAGTCTTGCACATATAGTCTACAAGCAAACATTACTAACATTCGTGGGAGCAATCACTAACACTCACCTTAAACTGACTGATATATTGTAGATATCAGTCAGTCAATATCTACATAATATCAGTCAGTGTAAGCCTTGCATTATTCTGTTTTCTCAAGTAATATATCAGTGTTCAGTTAGTATACTTCTCTTCTACATATTTCTCTGCCCAAACTCACACAAACATGTGTAATTATGCGAAAAACTGACAGAAAAATACAGCTAAACTAA